>CM062813.1:1012629994-1013229994 GCA_031772625.1 Pinus tabuliformis | reverse complement strand
AGTGTAATTAAACAAATTCTGTAGTAACATTCCAGTTATTTCATTGAAATTGGAAAACATGTAAGTATGTGAAATACTTAAGAAAATAATAATTTAACAAATGAAAGATACTTCACTGAAGTGGCACAACACATGAATCCTCTATTGCAATGCCTTTATTACTTAGTCCAGTCTCCTGACTTGGAAATGTTACGATAAACCCTCAGGTTTTAGATCAATATAACTATAGAAATGTTCAACAATCCACCCTTAATACTTCAAATTATGAAGTATTTATACAAAAAAATATTACAAAATATTCTTAACTGTTTTAGGGATTATTCAAGAAAAAAGAAATATCTTCATGCAAGAATATAGAGACAGATATGTAACTGATGCAAGTTGTCCCTCTTCTATTATTTGTTGTTGGCTTTTCTTAGATATTATGCTACTTTTCTCTCTTGTTGTTGGCTTTCTCGCTCACTGACTCTTACATTGCCTTTTAGTGACACTCTTTCATCTTTAAACTCTATTACTCGTTATTGTTTTACCTTGACTGCTATGTTTTACCTTTCATCTTCATAGTAAATCATTCAACGTTTCCCAAGACTCTGCATCTGGTACTTTAATATTTACCATTCTTCTGTCATCAGTTTATGTGAATTTCGCAAAAGCAGACTTGTTTATAAAGAGATGTTTTACCTCATGCTGGAGGTAAAAGAGGTTCTCAAAATTATGATAAAGCACATTTCCTGTAGGAATCCCTATCATGGAGGAATTGTTGGCTTGTTCCTTTGCCACTTCTTTGATTTTCTTATAATAGTCTTCATGTGCCATCAACCTGTCATTAATCACCAATGGATTAGGCAAACCTTTTTGCCTCAAAGCATCAAATTTTGCCATAAACCTACCTATTGCTATCTCCATTGTTTGGAGTTTCTCCTCAAGTTGTGTCATTAGGTTCCTCTTGGTGATTACCTTCTTTACTTATACTATGGTCTTAGTTATATTAGCTATTCCAAGCTCCTGCAATTCATACTTGTTCTTTGAGTTCAGGAACTGGATTATTCTTGAGGCTTCTTCTAGCTTATTCCCAAGTCTGGCTCTTACCCTTTGAATTACCTCACCAACTTCTTTGACCAAATCATTTTGCTCAAATATCACCTGTATAAAAAGGCCAAATATCATTAAAGATATTGGCCCATAGTTGTTGTTTTGATTGGGCAAGTGGTTCTTTCAATGTCAATTCTTTATCTAACTTATTTATTCTCTCAGTAAATCTATTTGACTTATTTCTTTCATTTTTATGCATGATTTTTGCCAACTTCTTTTCATCCTAAACCTTTTATTTGCTCCTTAGGTCTATTTATTTTAGTGGTTTGGATGGACATATCCTTCATAGATTTTATTAATTTACCTGCATCATCGCTAGGATGAGATGTTGTTGTTGTTGAACCTGTTGTTGATGTAGTTGATGATGCAATGGGAAGTGTTGTAGCTACTGGAGCTGTTGTGGCCACTGAAGTTGCCAAAGTAGAAGGAACTACAATAGTAACTATAGGAATAGTAGTGACAATAACTTCTTCTATACTAGCCTGTTTCTCCTGCATTAACTTATGCATCTCCTTTTCCATTTCTTTTAATTGAGAATTTAAGTGGAGAATGAGGTCCATCATCTCATATTTTTGGCTTTGATTCTCTAGAACTTCCTTGGTCTGTTGATGTTCAGAAGGAAGAAATTTTGGCTGCGTCTTCAATGCATCAATGTATTCATTCTTATTTTTTATGGGCTTTTCTATTGCCTTGATGTCATTTGGATTATAGCCAATCTTAATAACCAAGTCTTCCAGTGATTTCATTCTATTTTCCTTTGCTTGTAAAGATGCCTTCTCTAGTTTAAAATATGTTGTGATATTCTCTATAGAATTTTGAAGTTTTTGTACACTCATAGATTTGTTGGTCATAGTTGAGTATATCATTTCTCCTGCTTGCTTATGAAACTCAATTTGATCTATAGGATGAACATTCTTGGCCAAAACTTCAAATTTTGTCTTATTGTAATCTATTGATGACTTAGGATGTTGTACTATGGGCTGCAAAAAGGTCATCTGCATTTTCCCTCTCTTAAGGTCAAAATCTAAAAGTAATCTATTCTGATCACTAGGAGTCTGTTTGAAATATTGGGCATAGGTTTCAATTTTCAATGTTTCTTTTTTTTTTTGTAAGCTGAGGTGGTACTCTTTCTATTGCTATATAGAAAATAAAACCTTACATAGTATCAAAAACATTGTAAACTCGCCCACATGGGGAAACCGAGTATTTAAGCCATCTATAGTTTTTAATGGCCGACCAAAAATAAAAGGTCCAAAGTCTGATAATCCTAGCAAGATAAACAAGACAGTCTTGAGATCTGCTAATTCTACTAGTCTGCAAGAAATAAACTTCTCTATCTAAAACATGCAAAAAACTATAATTGGTAAGACTATGAGCTTTCCTGAACATATCTCTTTTCAAACATCGTCCATTGCTGGTGGCTGATTTGCTCCTTTATCTGCACCCTGGTGAACTCCCTTCAGCAGCTGTTGTATTTCATCTAATTTCTCCTCTTGCCTCTCCAGAGCAATGCGGATGAAACTCAATTCTCTGCGCATATCAGGGCCACCCTGCGCAATCTCCACCATCTCCGTAGCAACTTGCTCTAGAGCCTTTGCCAGCAGCCTTTTCATAACCCAGTAAATATGCAGAGATTGTTTAAACAGGGACATTCTTCCCCTGGTGTGGCCTGGATCATGCAACAGGAATTCCCAGTCCTCCATTTCTTCATCAGATTGGTCTTGGAGAGACTCCTCCTCCAGGTGTTGCATGATTCTTCTAACTTCTGGATTGGTGTTCTGCTGATAAGCCCTCTCTGCCCGACGAACTCTCTGATTCACCGTCCTTCTTGTTTTTTTGGCAGGTCCCGCGTCCTGCCTGGAGTTCTCACCTTCCTCATGCGTCTTCCTGCTCTGTCCCCGACCTCTTTTACTGCCCGAATCCAAACCGCTGTCAAGACCCCTGTCTCTTCTTCTCATGCCGTAACGCCTAACCTTCGCCGCCTGCGGAGCAGGGTGGTCGTCCTTCATCTGCTGCTGCTCCTCGTCTACTAATCCGTCCTGAGAGTAAGACCTCTTGTTCCCCTCGCCTCGGGGCGCCTCCTCCTCGGCCTCGTCCTCAATCTCCCAAATCTCAGTTGGGTGGTCCTCATTCATAATTTCCTTGCCTTTCCGACTTTTATTCCTGACAATTGCATTATGCTGCTCCTCTGTCGTCCTGGTTTTCAGCCGGGTTTCCATGTTACCACCGGTTCTGCCGCAGGGAATACTCTGGTGCCAGGTAAACTCTATCCTGTATTGCTGTCTCTCAGCGGTGTTGTCCGCTCCTCGCCAAATTGGGAAACAACTAAATAACTGCTCTTCCTTCCCCGTTTGGATATATATCGGATCTCTGCCCTCAGCGTACGCCTTTGAATCAAATTTTCCTTGCCGCCGATTGCTTTCCGGGGTGACGTCTCCTTTGGCCATCATTCTTTGATTAATTTCAGCTGTCGGGAGATCTGACATGCCGCTCCACCCTCCTCTCCGATCGCGAGCATTTATTGTTTCACATTGGGGATGATCCTGTGCCGTTCTCCACGCACGCCGCCAATGTACTACTCTGTACCCTGTCATCATAACGCCTCTCTGTCCAGACTGACCTGTGTTCATTACGCGGGATCTCCACGCCCTCTCATCCATCCAGCTCATTGATCCCCGCATTCTCGCTCGTAGCTTGATCATGGTCTTCATTAATGATTTTTGCCAAGTCCGCCCACTCCCTGCAACCGCGCACCGCTCTCCATTGGTTGTCTACCGTGCTGCCACGACCTTTGCATCCCCAATTCGCCATGAAATCGGCCGCGCGATTCCCTTTCCTTCTGACGTGATTTATTAGTTTGTATTCAATCCTTTTCAATAAATCTGCTATCTCCTGGACAATTCCAGCCGTTCGCCAGCTGCTTGTGATCTTCTCCCAGTCTCTTCCATTGCTGAGCTTCTTCAGCATTTCAACCGCAATCTGGGAATCCCCAACAATTTCTAAATTGGTGTATCCATTTCTTACAGCAATTCGCAATCCCTGGTGAATTGCCCAAAATTCAGCCTCATTGTTCGTCATTTTTCCACCCCAATCTGCGTAAATCCACCTTACCTGCTTATCACTGTCCCGGAAAATGCCTCCAAAACCAGCTTCGCCCGGGTTCCCTTTCGAAGCTCCGTCGAAGTTTAATTTGATGAAGTTTTCTCTGGGATAGCTAAATTTATCAGGGCTTTGGGTCCGCGCATTATGTCTGGAGTTCTGCTTATGATGAACCATCTCAAATTTTAGGTTTAAATTGTTCAGGATTCCCTCCTCAAACTGGTTTGCCTTCCAATCCTCCACGTCCCACTTCTCAACCAGGATTGTTTCCCTCATTAGTTTGACTGCTCGTCCCCAAATTATTTCCGGATCCTTTAATTTATTCTGGAACACTCTGCGATTCCTCTCTTTCCATATCATCCATAGCACGAACCCTGAGATGAGATTCCATGCTCTGCTGACAACTTTACATTGAAATTCCTCTTTATTCCACTGGAAAACAATTTCATTGAAATCTCTGGGGCCTATCTCAGATTTACCGAATATTCTTCTAGTATCCATCCAAAGTTTCTTTGCGAACGAGCAGTTAATCAGTAGGTGATTTCTGGTCTCCCCTTCAGTGTTACAGAGACAACATCTAGACGGGCCACTAAAGCCTTTTTTTTGAATTCTATCCCAAGTTAAAATCTTATTCTTAGTTGCAAGCCATATGAATAGGGATACTTTCGGCCACCAGTTGCTTCCCCATATAATCTTCCAATCTAGATTCTCCTCAGCTATGGCTTGCGTATCTGTTAAGTAGTATGCCTCTTTGGTGGTGAAAGATCCTTTCATGGAGTTCCCCCACCTAAGGAGATCCTTTCCAGTGCGGGCTCTAATTTTCCTGGAATCCACCTCTTTCATGTAAGCTTCTTGTTGATCTTGACTAAGCTCCCTGTCCCACTCGGTCGGTTCGGTCCATTTTCTCCAGATTCCATCCAGATCATTTGCTTTCCAATAGTCTCTGACACATTTTCGATCTCCTTCTATTCTTTCCTGAAGCTGTTGTACCCCCTAAATTCTACTCATTCTTTCTTTCTGCTGCCACTTATCATCCCAGAAATTGGCTTCCTCTCCACCTCGAATCTCCCAGAATGTATGATTCTCAACCAAATCTCTGTTTTGACGAGCTAGGTCCCAGATTGCTGAACCTTTGGGGGTTTCTCTCTGTCTTAAAATCTCAACTGTTGAGTCAGGCATATTGTATTTAGTTTTCCATATGGCTTTCCACAGATCATTGCCCTCCCTTAACCAGCGCCACCAGAGCTTTGCTCCTAACACTTTGTTGAGTTTTTCCGGGTCCCTTAAACCCAATCCTCCTTTTTCCTTTCTCTCTGTTAAATGATTCCAAGAAACTAGGGCCCATTTTTTCTGCTGGTTTGTCCCTCCCCAAATAAAATTTCTTATGATCTCTCTAATCTTCGCACAGACTCCTAAAGGGGCCGCCATTATCGAAAAGGGGTAAATGGGGATAGCTTGGAGGACTGATTTTGCCAGAACCACCCTTCCTGCTCTGTTTAATACTTGAAAGCCCCAGTTTGCCACTTTGTTTCTCAGCTTATCAAGGACTCCTTGCCAATTTTTCATCTTTTTGGAAGTAAAGTCCAATAAATTTCCCAAGTATTTCGTAGGCAGCTCTCCTCTCTTAAAGCCCAACAATCTTATAAGGTGAGTTTTGACCTGTTCCACTGTATTAAAAATGAAGATACATGACTTATCTCTATTAATTTCCAGTCCAGAAGCTTCAGCAAATAAATCCAGGATTATTTTAAGGTGTCTCACTTCCTTAACAGTTGGTTCCCCAAATAACATGATATCATCAACGAATTGCTGATGAGTTAAGGGCAAATTATTTCCCCAAAGTTGTAAACCTTTGATTCTGTTCGCTGCTCGTTCTTTTTTAATAAATCGACCCAGACCTTCAGCTGCTAGAATGAAAAGAAACGGAGATAATGGGTCTCCCTGTCTAATTCCTCTAGACGCATTAAAGGTTTTCGAGGGAGTTCCATTAACAAGAATGGAAAAATTCGGAGAAGAAATCAAACTATGAATCCACTTAATCCACCTCCTGTTGAAGCCAAAACTTTCCAGGACTTCTTCCAAATAGTTCCAGTTCAGTCTGTCATAAGCTTTCGACAAATCTAATTTAATCATCATACCCTTTTGCTTTTTCATTTTTAGAGAGTGAATAACTTCTTGAGTTACTACAAGGCCATCTAGAATTTGTCTACCTTCAACAAAACCCGTTTGTTCAGCAGATATTAACTTATCCAGAAGGGGTTTTAATCTTTTGGCGATCAAGGATGTTATGATCTTGTAAATAACATTACACAAAGCTATGGGTCTAAAACCATTGGCATCTTCTAAATTATCACCCTTAGGAATCAGAGCATAGAAAGTAGAGTTAATGGCAGGCCATACCTTTTGGTTCATCCGGGATTCTTCTATCAGATCTAGGATCTCTTTTCCCAGAAAGTGCCATCCCGCCTGATAGAAATCAACTGTGAAGCCATCCGGACCTGGAGCAGTACCTTTCTTCATTGATTTTACAGTTTCCTCTACCTCTTCTAAGTTAGCGGCTCTCATCAGTGCCTTATTTTGGTCTTCTGTAACTAAACGAGGAATGGCCGAACATATTTCCTTTATTGCTCCCATTCTATCAGCTTGAGGTTCTGTTAGGATACCTTTATGATGATCCACCAGAACTTGCTCAATCTCAGCTTGCTCCACTACTCTATCACCATTTTTATCTTTGATGGATAGAATCCTATTTCTTTGTCTGTGTTTGATCATAGCCTGATGAAAGAATTTTGTGTTCCTTTCTCCCTCCCTTAACCACTTTATTCTTGATTTTTGCCACCATAGGACTTCTTCCTACTTTCGTCTTTCTTCTAGCTTTCCAAGAATTATCCCTTCTTCTCTAATGCTCTCCTCTGTTCGGCCTTCCATTATCATCTTTTGTTGAAGAGATTCCATTTCCCCCTCTAGTTTTTGTTTGTCTTCCATAATGTTACCAAATTCTTCCTTGTTCCATTTCTTAATTCTCCCTTTCAACTCCTTCAGTTTCAATTGGAACGTATGCATCTTTCCTTTTCCCTGCACAGTACTTTGCGTCCACCATTCTTCCACTTTCTTTATGAATCCTGGGTCCCTTAACCAGAAGGCTTCAAATCTGAATGGTCTCCTTCCACGATTTCTTTTAATATCCACCTCTAGTCTAATAGGCCAATGATCAGATCCAAGGGATGGTATGATCTTTGCTTCGACGAAAACATCCTTGTTCATAATAGCTTCTGATACTAGGAAGCGATCAAGTCTTGATGCTATTTGGTTCTTGCCTCCCCTCCTGTTGTTCCAGGTGCATATCCCATTAATAGTCTGGATGTCTACTAATCTTAAATCTTCTATCATTTCATTGAACATATCCATGAAATGGTCTAACTTCCTTATCCCTCCTTTTTTCTCCTCTAGGGATCTGATTAAATTGAAATCGCCTCCTATGATCCAAGCAGCCTCTGGATATATTCTACGGATTATTTTCATGTTATTTATAAAACTTTCTTTTTCCCCTGGGGAAGGAGGGCCATAAACCCCTGAAATGACAACCTTTTCCTTTGTTCCTACTATCCTACCAATGCCTGTAAGGATTCTATTCATGCTGGTCCAGCCTTCTAGGATGATATCATTTGGATTCCACAAAATTGCAATACCTCCCGCAGAGCCAATAGCGTCTTGCCCCATAACTTCATATTGTAGTTTATTTTTGTCGATTATTCCTTCCAGCTGCTGTACTGTAATTTTTGTCTCCTGTAAAATCATAATACTGGGCTTCTCTTTTTTCAATTTCTCTTTCATATATCTCTGTTTACCTTTACTATTCAAGCCCCTAATATTCCAACTGATGACAATCATTTAAAAATTTTGATAGGAGGGGAAGAATACCTTTGACAGAGGTATCACTTTGCCTGAGTTTATCAACGTTTCTCCCACGGTCTGAATGGTTTCGCTCATCGTTTTCTGACCTCTTTTCCTACTGTTTTTTCCAGAGCCGTCCATTCCCACCTGTCCATTCCCCTGTTCATTTCCTATAGTAATCTGCTTATCCATGTTCTTCCCCTTTTTTTCCGTGTACTTCTGAAATGCTTCTTTATACAGTTGTTTCTGCTTCTCAGGCATGAATCTACTATCTAGATATTTCCATTCTTGAATTAACTGTCTCATGATTCTCTCCTCCTCCACCTCACTTTCTAACTGGTTTTCCACTTCCATCTGGGATTGCATTGTTGCATTTTCTGCCTTTCCTTCAGCCGGTTCTTCAATTGTTTTCCCCAAATTTGCGTCTTTTCCTTTATTTTCACTTACAATTTCCATTGGTGTGTTTCCAGGGTCTTCATCGTCCTCCAGATTTACTTCGTAGTCCTCGTTCTCGTTCTGTAGAATTTGAAACTTGTTTTGACTTGTTGTATGGATGGGCTTTTCTTGTGGCTGGGATTTGGGTCCCTCCTTGCTCTGTTTCTTTCTTCTTGTGACCTGTTGAAAACCCCTGTCTGCCTCCTCCATTTTTCCTGAATTTCTCTGATATTCCTCTTGATTTCTCTTTGACTCCTCTTCCTTATTCAGAGGGCATTGCCGATATAGATGACCATACTCATGGCATTTGCGGCACCTAAACGGAATATGTTCATAATCTATTGGCTGTTGCCAGATTTCGTCATGATATTCCAGCTCGATATTCTCCGGGAGGGGTTCTGCTAAATTCATGTAGACACAGATCCTTGCATATGAAGTATATTTGCCTCGTTTTGTAGCTTCTGCAATTTTAACAAAACCCCCAATTGTGTTCCCGATTCCCTCTAGAATTTCAGGGTCCCAGAATTCATCTGGGAGCCCGAACAGTCTAACCCAGATTGGGGCGTCTAGCATTTTTTCCTTTTCTGGGTTATAGCTTTCTTCCTAGTATTTCATGAATAGGCCCGCATTATTCATGAAGTATGGTCCTTCTTCGAAAACCCTATCCTTTTTCTCCAGATTCGTGAAGATGGCTGTGAAAAACCCTTTTGCTCCCAGTTTCAGATCTATATGGCCTTTTGGTCTCCACCTTTGATCAATCCATCTGTATAACTCCTTCTCAGTTGGCCAGTAGCCTATGAATTTACATATCAGGGCATGGTCCCTCATATAGCAGTTGTATTCCTCAAGTTTGTTGCAGGGAATGACATATCTAGGTTGTTTTTGTGCCCTTGGTAGGCATTTTCCTCCCATCCTTTTCTGCCATAGGTTACCCATCACAGGTGCATAGCTTTCCTTCTGGTTATGCTGCATTCCGCTTGCACTGGTCTCCCCTGCTACCACATTTTTAAAGGAGGGGATCTCTCCCCTCCCTTGTGGGTTTTCCATTTTCCCTTCAGCTCTTGTCTCTTATTATTTACCCTCACTTCGCTGCTGAAAAATTGTTTGCTTGAGATGCGGGTGTTGCGAAATTACCTTTCTCAATCTACCTTCTTTGCCTTCCTTCGCCCTCTGTCCCGCGATTTTCGCCTGTCAATCCCGTTTGCTGCGCCGTCTGCAAACCCTAGCTGCGCGCGTCCTTCAATTTTCAATGTTTCATTTCTCAACTTGATTTTTTTATACTTATCCTTTATATATTTTTCTTTATCCACTACTTTGCTTGATGAAGAGACTTCAATACTATGTTGTTTTTGAATAATCTGAGTATTAGAGGTTGAAGGCTGATGAGTTTCCTTTGAAACTGCTGGAGCTATATTCTCTTTAACTACTATGTCAGTATCAATGATTTCAACTGTCTCAACTATCTCTTCTTGCTCATTTACAATATTTAGCTTGGCTTCTTCTTGTACATAATTTCAAATTTATCATCTATTGTATCTTTGTTTGAGCAAGAACGTTCTTCCCTAGTCCTTTTTGTATTTATGTCCTGTAGGGCTGGAGTATGTAGAATGGAACTGGTATCCATTTGTTTCTCCATATCCATTAAGGTGTTTTCCAACCACTCTGATTGGTTGGCATATTTTTCAATCTCTAGCTTGGACTCATGCATAAAAGGGCTCAATTTAAACTTCATTCTCAGTCTGTTTATGACACCTAAAGGATCATATTGCCATCTGAAACTATTACTGAACTTCATTTCTTGTAAACATGTTTCTACTTCTTCTCCAACCTCCCTATTATTGTAGATAAAAGGACCAAGTTGGTTTTTATTTTAAACTATGTTTTCTTCCTGGCTGATCGAAAACTCACATCATCTGAGTTTATGATATACCTGATATACTCTAATGCAAATATCCTCATCAGGAGATATTGGGGGAACTTATATGGAGCGAGTTGACATCCATACACCCTTGCTTTAGTGTGGTTCGAGTATAAATACCAGTCCCCTATTCTACTGTGTTTGGAAAACTATAAAACTCTCTTTATGTCATCACTGATCCTAGGTTGATTGCTACTACTTAGCATGTTAACCACTAGGTAAACAAAGGAATCACTGAAATATTTGTCACTTAAATCAGTGGAATATTTTTGGATTAAGGGTGGCCAAAAGATAACAAATCTAAGATTGCCCTTAGTGTCCAACTCTTAGATGTTGAGTAGAACATGTCTGATTGGAAATATAGGAACATATGGAACAATATTGAAGAGTATTTGAATACTCTTTCATATGGAAATATGATCAATTGATCATGGATTTTGTCTGCTAAGATCTGGGCAAAATTGAAAACTATAGCTACAGGCTTTCCTGGGGAAAAATTAGAAACGAAACCAAGTATAGGTTCATCTATATGTTCATCAGTGGTATATCCTAGAATAAAAGACAATATGGTTACAATCTGTTTGGCTCTCTCAGAGAAAATGCTGGCAGAGTATGGAGGACTATCTATAGGAATATGAGCCTATACTAGGATTAAAGTCTAAAAACTTTGAGATCTCTTCGGAAGGTCCATATTTATGTACAAATCAAGTAGGCTTTCAATATAAAATGGGGTTTCATTAGGCTTTGGATAGATCTGCAACATTGCATTTATTGACTTTGAAGTGATTGTGAATAAAATATGTTGGTTAGGAGAGAGTATGGCTCTTTGACTTGGCATATAGCAGACTTGGCATAGGTGGATGATTTCAGGGAACTGATATACCTGTGGGAACAAGTATTTGCATAAATTAGACTCCCATAACTAAATTTCATCATTTTAATTGAGGAATTTACCTTTACTCCAACACTGGAGTTTTAATAGATGGCTAGGGGAGGTTGTGTCTTTGATCTGTAAATCTTTGTTAGCCAATGGGAGGTGGTCAATATCTAGGTGAGGAGTTTGCAGGGGCTTTGCATTCAGAATGCTTTGGGAAGCCATAGAATTGTTTATTTTATTGAATTAATTACTATTTGGCTGAGGGAGTAAGCTTAGGACCTCTGAATAATGTGAAAGATGAACACAGTTTGCAAAAAGGGTTTGGGATGCAACAATGGTTTTCTTTAGGTTGGTCAGGATTTTAATTGTTTTAATTGATTAACTCATTCAAAATGTTGTGGAAAGCTTCACTATGGGCCTTCTAGTACTTTCAGGAATACCTGGAAAATGAAGATTTGGTATGCAGATAGGTTCTCTGGGGGCAGCATAGGCTTTCAAAGGATTCAATGTTCTTTATGCTGCTTCAAATTGAAGTATGTAGCATCTTCTGATTGTAAATGGGTTAAAAAACTTGAGTAGAGTTTATGGGCTTTAGAATTGGTCAGTAAAGGTTATTTGCAACAAAATAACAGTGAAAAGAATGGAAAGGGCAACTTTTTGGTTTTTAACCAACAATGGTTAACCTTTGGGCACGGGGTTAAGTTTGAATAGTAGGCAGTTTCATCTTACGTGAGGAGGTGGTATTATGGTTCATCACACCGCTTTTGAGTGGTAGGTGGTATTTTTTCCGAGGACGCGATATAACGTGGGGCTGCCACGTAGAAAAAAGGCAAGTAGGGAAACCACAAATCTCGTGTGCTTTTGAGATATTAAAGATTAGATTTCAGAGCATGCGATATGGGATGCGGACCATTGGATCTAGAGGTGGGTGATCGGAGGGTTATTGCGTGGTGGAGTTGCGAGGGATGAGTCGGGGTGTGGGGTCAATTTTATTTAAAATGTAACGGGAAATAACATTTGCGATGGGTATTAAACTAGAAATGGGGACCACGGATTATACGACGAAGGGTTATGACCCATGTGCTAAGGTTTTTAGGGATTAGGGATATAATATAGTGGGAGGGTGATATATATAAAGCGGGAATAAATGTATAAAGACTATAGGTTAGAATAATATAAAGGGTTTGGGGAATACAGGAGCGGGTGTTAGAAAAACATTTGGGATGAGTTAAAAGGGTATCAAGGAGGGTTTTTCAATGCAGCCTGATACATTTTAACTTTTTCAAACTTAGGATAAGGGGTTTTTAATGGGTTTACAAAGGAAAATGAGACAAAATAAGGGAAAATGTAAAATGAAGGGGAAGGGATATTTTTACAAGGGGAAATGAAGAGGGAAGGGTCCTTTGGAATCAAGAAGGGGAAAAATATTAGGGAATGAAAAGTAATGAAGGGGTAATGAAGGGAAATTAATAAATTAGACATGTAAGGGGTTTAGTGAAATGAGGGGAAATTAGTGAATGGGCTTTAGTGTTCAGGCCTAAAATTATATAGAACTTTTAGCGTAAATACCCAAAGTAATATATGACTTTTGTGAATGTCCTCTTTCTTTGATAATTCCTCCTGCACATGAAACATAGGATTAAGCATGATGAATGTGCATTTGAGTTAGAAACCTTATGCATTCCAAAACCTCTTTTACCTACCCTTTATTTACCCTAGCATTTTTTCTTCATTTACTGGGTGCATTTGAGGTTGCTGACGCTTTATTTCTTTTCATTTGATAAGCAAACTATCTAATTCTAATCTTATAACTTCCAATGGCTCATATTAAATTGATGAGCTCATTATTATTCTCTACCTAATTATTAATCTACCAAGATTAAATAGTTTGGCTAGATCTTTATTCTCTATCTATCAACATGAAATTTAAATCATGAATGAATCAACATTAAACTATTTGACCATCATGTACTATGGCATTTTTGACAAGTTGCACACAATATTATTTTGAAAAGAAAAGTAAAAAGTAATGGCATTTGAGTTTGCATCACTTTTAGAATCTATTTTTTTATGTCTTTTGTGGGGTACATATTTTATACTCTTTCTTGATCTTTTTCTTTTATTAGCCCTTTGATTTTCCTTTTAAGACTTCACCCTCTTTACACTTTTTATTTTTTTAATATGGGAAAACATTTTGTAGAAAGCAAAAATTATGTACAATATTACAAGACTGATCATAGCCAATTAAAAACTATGAATCCTATTATTATAGGACCTTAACGGTTTCCATGCAATACCCTTTAATTCAGCTTCCTTTCCTTCCCAGAGAAAATTCAAGAAAATTCTTAAAAATTAAAAGTCATTCAACTGCGTTAAGTAAGTCATTCATCTATGACCATTTTCATGAGAGGTAGTCGTAACTGACTAATTTCTCATCATCCGGGATGGGTGACCTCCCAGGAGGTCCTGGTTGCCAGGTGCAAGCCCCAAAAGTGATGATTGATAATATGTGATTCATTTCACTATTTTCAATCCCACTTCTTCACCCCTGTGCGCATCACCTGATGTAATGACTGCTAAGTGGACTATTCAAAAATCATGAGAAACTATTCAGTTACGCCTACCTCTAATGGAAATGGTCATAGATGAATGACTTACTTAACACACTTGAATCCCAAAAATTATATCTAATATAATGCATTGTCAAAACCCCTAATACTTAATTAAAAAGAGTGAAGGGGACTCTACTTGAATGGTTCATGAGGCACAATAGTTGCTAAGGTTTTGCAAATGGGCTAGCAAGCTAAGTGGGCTTGATTGTGGGGAAAACTCCACATCTAAGCATGCTTGAGCCAGAGGCTATCTAGGATGGGTGACCGCCCGGGAAGTCCTGGTTACCGGGTGCAAGCCCCAGAAGTGATGATTGACGCTATGTGATTCATTTCACTAGTTTCAATCCCACCTCTTCACCCCTGTGAGCATCACCTAGTGCAATGAGTGCTAAGTGGACTATTCAAAAATCATGAGAAATTATTTAGTTACGACTACCTCTCATGAGAATGGGCATAGATGAATGACTTACTTAACGCAATTGAATCCCAAAAATGATATCTAAGATAATGCACTGCAAAACACCCCAATGCTTGATTCAAAAGAGTGAAGGGAACTCTACTTGAATGGTTCATGAGGCACAATACTTGCTAAGGTTTTGCAAAATGGGGTAGCAAGCTAAGTGTGCTTGATTGTGGGGAAAAATCCACAGTTAAGCGTGCTTGAGCTAGAGGCGATTTGGGATGGGTGACCTCTGGGGAAGTCCTGGATACCGAGTGCAAGCCCCGGAAGTGATTATTGAAGCTATGTGATTCATTTCACTAGTTTCAACCCCACTTCTTCACCCCTGTGAGCATCACTTGATGCAATGAGTGCTAAGTGGACTATTAAAAAATTGTGAGAAATTAGTCAGTTACGACTACCTCCCATGAAAATGGTCATAAATGAATGACTTACTTAATGCAGTTGAATCCAAAAAATAATATCTTATATAATGCATTGCGAAAAACCCCCTATACAAAATTAAAAGTCATTGTCCCCAAATATTGTAACCATTAGACTCCTAGTAAAACATCAACACCACCATTTGGAATGGAAATCATTGGATTATTCAACACATATTCCCCCATGGCTATCTTGATATTATGGCACTTTTCAGATTAATTTATAGTTCCTCCATTTTCAACCATCACTTGACACTTTGGTGATGGATATATGAATCAATTCAATTACTTATCTATCTCACAATGAATAAAATTATGGTTACTACCTGAATCATTCAACAGTATTAACTTTTATTCTTGATATATCCGTCTATCTTGAGAGTTTGAGGATTGGTAATTCCTACTAGTGAATTACAAGATATGGTCAAATTCATTTATTGTTTATCGAGGGTTGGTTCCTAGCATGTATCCTCCTCTTTTGATGTTTCTTTTTCCTTTTATTCCTCCTCTTCACAATATATGTAGAATAATTTATTCTCAAAACACTTATGAACTTTATTGTATTTTCTATAACAACTATAACAAAGCCCTTTTGCTCTTTTTTCCACCAATTTTTTTGGCGTCAAACTTATAGGTTGTGGAAGTCTCAGAGCCACAACACTTGCATATTTATAGTTGTGAGTGGTATAATTCCTTATTTATATAATTTTTCTTTCAACTTTTCTCTGCACCTTGAATACCTTCTCCAATGAATCAAGTTCACAAAGGCGAAGCTCATGTTGGATGTTATCCTTCAAATTCCATATGAAGACATTAATCCTATTCTCCTCTCAAATATCAAGTACCTTGATATTCAATTTTTGGAAGTCATCAATGTGCTTCGTCATTGAACCTTTTTGTTTGAGATTTATCAATTGGCTAAAGAAGGTGTTTCTCTTTGTATCCTAATAATATGCTACTATTTCCTATGAAAAAATTGACCAAGTAACAAGTGGTGTATAAGAAGAAAACCATTGTTGCCATACAAACTTATTGGGTTCTAAAAATAAAGAAGTAATGCATACCTTTTGTGTGATGTACATCATGGAGATCAAAATATTGCTCCATTTGTAGTATCCATGTTATCGGATCCTTGCAATAAAAATTCCTCATATCTATCTTTGGAATGTGGTGGTTCTTAAACCACACATTGGAGTCTCTAAAATCACAATTCATATTATTTTTTTCCTCATCATGATTTTTATAGATTACATTGTCACCACTAGGAAGCCTTTCTTGCGACAACATTTTCAACCCTTCCAACTTGAGATTCATCGCATCAATGTCTACTTTAAAAGCGTCCATGTTTCCTTTTATTTTTTTCTTCTAAACTATCCATATTATATTCCAATTCATTTTTAGTTACTTTTTGCGAGAGAAAAAATTGTTGCACTTCGCCTTGTAATTTTTATATATCATGTTGCATTTCTTCCTCTTCTTCATGCATCATAGAAGAGATTTCTAGTTGCTTACTAGGTGTATCCATTTTTTTTTAGACCTTTTGGAATAAAACAATTATACCTATGCTTCACTATTCCCTTGTAATTAATTCAAACTTATTTTTCCAACAAAGGTTATGCATATTATAAAACAATACACACCTTTTTCTTTCTTTTTAGGAGCTTGATATTGAAGTTGTTGTATCGCAGTAATTTTGGATCGCTAAGGGCTGAAATTTCATCCTATCATAACACTTTGAATCTTATTTCCAATCCCAAAAGTTGAACTAAGATTGGATTCTTCAATAAAGAGTTATGCCCAATCGCCCATGATGACCTAATCATAGACTTATTTAGTAGAGTGAAATTCCACAGAGTGCCACGTGTCATTGTTTCGACTTTTGACCCTCAAAATAATACATCAAAAACTATTGGTCATGAAATTTAAATTATTTTTTACCAAATTTAAATCTAATGACCGGATATAATGTTATGATGTTTTTCCTTATGTCGCCTATTTGAGACATAATTCTAGAGCCTACAAAAACTCTAACTTCCTCACATCATATCTCCAAAAATATAGAAAGCTAAGATATGAAATTTGTACACAAAGTTTACCAATATGTTGGCTCCATGTGATTTAAATTTTCACTTCAGAAGCCTCGTAGAAAACAAGTTATAACAAAAATACCAAGATGACCTATTTGAAGAAGTGAAACCCTAGAATCAAAAGCTCTGATACCAAATTTTATGCAACCAACTCACAAAGAGATAGATCAATGACTTAAAAATTATCCTCTTCTAGGGGGAAACCTCCTTTCCATTACATAAATGAAAAGTTCTTGGATGTTACAAATGATAATACCTCTTTGGTATATATATGAGTCTAAGGGATCATAATATAATCAGAGCCTACATAACAATGATAATGTAAGGGTACAACAATAACAATAGTGGGCTTCTATGGGAGCACAATAATAATAACATGGGGGATACATGGGCACAAAAATAAAAATAAGGGGCTAAAATAACAATAACAATAAGGGGAATACACTATTATTATAGCCACAAAACAATGTTTCTTTCCAAAATCTATCAAATCTCTATCTAATAGATTTATATGGGGTGATTCATCATTAGAAATGAAAGGCTGATTTACCGAATGAACATTGATAAAGGGGTGTGAAAAATATTCCCATCCATGGATCTTATAGACATATTGGGGACATATACTTGGAAGTTTCCAATCGATGGATGAATGGGGTTCTGAAATAGAAATAAGTCCTCTAGAAGTAACAGACTCAATTGGCTGACAAAATTTCCAATCTGTAAGCCAATTGAGTGTTTGACTCGTATGAGCATAAGCGAATGATTTGGGAGTCGTGATGGTATCATAGCCTAGTTCAATTGGCACAAATATTATGTAAATGATATCTTGTACGCATCCATTCTAATTCCAAGATATATTCATTTTCATTTCATCAAATAATTTTGTTATATGATGATGTTTTGAAAATTTTAGTTGGCATGTGAGGTATTAAAGCCTCAAAATTAAATATTTGATTTAGAAATTGTATCCGGTAGTTGTTTCCTAAGATTTCATTCCCAATTCTCACCAGCGTCCACTTGTCATCTATAGATAATGGATCCTTTTATGGATGAAGTAAATTTAGTTGAAAATCCAATAATAATGCTTTAGGAAAAAAAACTATGGTTAAATATCATAAATCTTCTTCTCTAACTAAGCTTGCTACATCCACAAGACTTATTTTTATTTCAGAATTCCATTTGTCCACCAACTGGAAATTTCCACCTATATATTCAAAGATGTATATAAGCTCCATGGATGGGAATACTTTTCAAAGTTCTTTATCAAGGTTCATTATGTAATCAGCCTTTCACTTGTAATGATGAACCACTACATATAAATTTGCAAGATTGATATTTGTTAGAGTGGGGAAAGAAATAAAAATACAAGTATTATCATCTTGGGGTGATAAAGTTTGGATTGCAACCTCTAGTCAAACCTTTTTTTAAATGTACATTATCTTTGTTTCATAGTTGATACAAGACATAATCAATTTGCAGATGCATTGATTGGAATATTTTCAGCCCCATCCCATGATGGACCAACTTTCTGTATTATTTACCCAAAGTATGAAGTTTCTTTCGATGACACATATATCTATGATATTTTCAAAGCCTACATTCTTCTTGGACGATTCAATATGTCTGTTTCATCCCTAATTTTCCAACTAAAATGTATGGTGGTAGTGAGATCCTCTAATGACACTCTTCCATTTCTAAGGCCCTCTATAAAGAGAACTTCACACTTGCATAGCTTATTAGAAACAAATCATTCTTCCAATACTCAACCTGTCACATTCAAATTGACAAGCATGAGATATCCAACCTCTTGGGAAAATAAATACCATACTTATAAATAAGTTATCTTGGAAACTAAATGAATAAATTCTTTTAGAAATCTAGTACCTCTTTAAGTCACCTAGGACCAACTTTCCTTTGGTCATCTTCCTTCTACCCCAAGCAACTCTTCCATACAAAACACAAAGCCTTGGCATACTTGCAAATCCAACAGAAATAACCATGTTTTCCATTTTGGAAAATATATATTTCCTAGCATGCATTGATAAAATAAAAATTGTATATGGAGCCCCTAGGTATACAAATTTGTGTATGTTTTCTCTTACAGTGCCAAGAAAAATTACAGAAATGTCATTCAAAATACCGATAGAAGAAATTTCATTTCTTCTCGAAAGAAAACTTCCAACCACTCCTTTTAGTTAGTATTTGTCTAACGGAAAAGATAAACAATAATATATCTTAGTGAGATCATCCTCAGCTAACACAAGTGTTTCTTATGAGTGAAAGTTGTTGAACTATTCAAATATTCAAGAAATTTTAACATCAAAGAATTTAGATGATGTCATAAGTATATTTTAATAATAATTCTTCTAATAAGTCTGAAAGAGAAGAACTACAATAACTTTTATAAAAATTGGACGTAGTATCCTATGTCTTGAGTGATACTAAAGAAATAAAAAAGGCCATATAAAATATTAATATTAGGCTTTCGATTCTTGAAAATATCTATTTCAGAGTTATATAACTCTCTATGTCATTTCAAAATCTAGTTAGAAATATTTCTTCTTTTGATTAATTCCAACAAGATATCTGTAAAGATAATACTAAGCCTAGTCATAGAAGGAAAAAAATGAATTGATGTGTTTTCTTGTAAAGTTGAACCAGTACTACAACTTGAATGGGATTTTAGGATATAAGACATTTTGTTTCTATTGTTTTTAAAAACATGAATATAGTGATTCACTGGGATCATTTGTTACCAAATAACAAATAATATCTAGATATTTTGGATTTAGGGTTTCAAGTCCCTTAAGGATTTGATGAAACTATGGCGGGAGCATCTACAAACACATCAAGGCTAACTAGTATAAGAGCCTTGGCATCATAGGAATGAATGGAATCATATCGAAAATGCCAAAACATCCTATCCTTAAAATACATGTCAAAGCAGAGAATAAATTAAAGAAGCTTTACAACTTCTAGGAAATTGGAGTATTTCTAATAAAGTTTAAGATAGTACAATTAATCCAATGCATATGGTTATGTTGATGCCCCGAAAATCGTTGTATCAACATTTGGGGATAACCACCCGGTCCGGACCTTAATATAGCTCCTTTTCCGTTTGGAATGGTGGCTCCGACTGGGGATAATGGGACCAGTTTCCCAGCAATGAGTAAACGGGATGAATGAATGATTGATTGACTAATCTAATGATAGGCGAATAACTTAATTTATCAGCGAAATAAAAGAACTACTACTAATCCCGGGAACTATTGTACTTTAAAGTGTAGTGCTTAATGATCTATGTTTATAAACAGGCATGTAGATGACTCTATTTAATAAACATGGACTTTTATTCATTCAAGGATTACTTTGCTTAAATCGTTAAACAAAGGGATTAGCGCAATATTGCTACACTTATATATCATCGATACATATACGATCAAAAGAAAAGCATCCCATAAACATCCAATAGTGGAGGGAATAAAGAAATGTTGTTAAAACACATACATATATTCGATAATAGCAAAGGCAATCAAATAACAATTCATATGAAAAGAATGAATTCAGACATAGATAATAGTACCATATGAGCTGCTAGTCACTCCCAATATCAATCGCTATTTGAGATTCTTCTTCCAACGCAGAAATACTTTCAAACAAAGACAGTAGTGCACATTTGCATAAAAGCTTCCTTGTCAAAATTAGAATAACTGGTCCAGTTTTATAAAAGAATATGGCTGAAGTACAGTAGTGCAACTTCAGTCTTTAAGTCAAGTACAAAACTTTATGACCCTTTCCAAAAAAATGAAAGGGTCTATAAATACTTAATTAAGCTAATTATCTATGAAACTGAAATCCTACTTAATTGGTATCAATTGATTTTGATCATATTCTTCTCAGCAACCTGGCAGTCGGCAGCATGAATCATCAAGTAGGTTGTTTGCCTTTAAACCTGAGCTGACTTATCGCAAGCATCGGCTCCACTTCGGGTGGTCTGTTGAGGGGAGAGTTAAGCTGGGCGGCATAGGTGGCATCCTGAATATCAGGGATAATATACCCGATTGCATCTGTAAGGCATTTGAGGGTGGCTCTTTGACTGTGTGGTTTTACCAAGAAGAACCAATAGGTGTCCCATGTTAAACTGTTAATTCCAGCAATTAATCTCCCTCGTTCCTCTACATCTGGATAACATGACTTCTCCAATGTTTTCGTCGCTGTCAATTTTCCTGGAGTGCATTGGGAAATCATGTTTGACAAGTAGAGAGTATTATTAACCAATTCAACGAAATTACTTGTAGTTGATTTGCACCTTGAAATTTCCCTCTCAGCTTTCATTAACTGGGACTGCCATTCTGTAAACAATATATCTTTATGTGACTCTAAAATTCTTGGTAAATTTTCCACTTGTCCCTGATCAGTATCTTGCCAGTCAAGAAATGCAGCTATCGTTTCTTCAGCTTGATCCAATTCTGTTCTAGCCTTTTCTGTTTTTTCACTTATTGATGCCGTCAATTCGCATAGTGGTTCCGCCTGGGCGATTTGTTGACATAGAAGCTTGATCTGGGCTATTAATGCCATATTTATCTGTAATGCCTCTACTCTGAATTCAGTTATTTGTGGAACACCCTTTGTCTTCTCAAGCTGTGCTGATAGTTGAGCAATCTGCTCATCTTTTGTCTTCAGCATTTGTTCATTTGTTGTCCTCAGTTGTGCCAAGGCTTCAGACAACTCTTTCTGCTTCTGGATTGCGCTGTGATCAATCCTTTGTTTCCCTGCCTGCAATTGTTGAGTTAATTGATTATTTACTTGCCGTTGTGTCAACAATTGTTGTTCTGCATGCTCCACTTTCTGATGTGCTTCTGTTAGCTGTGCCTGCGATAAAAAGATTTCCTAGTATTTTGTTTTCAATAAAAGACTCACCTCTGATGCTTTGTCTATTGTTGCTGCCGAATAGGCTCCAGCATATTGTGATAGTTTTGTTAGGTCATCAGAGGGGTCAAATTCCTCCTTCCAAACCACATTGCCTGTGACTGTCTGTTTTGGGAAAAGGGAAGGTTGATCAATCCTTCTTCTCTTCCTCTATCGTTTTACTATAGCTTTATGCCTTGGGCTATAGAAGACATCCAAGGGAGGAATCTCTTCTACCTACAAAATGATTTGATCGGAGGGGTCCTTTGGTATTATTTCTACTTCCTTTGAACTGGGTAGGCCGCTGGTTCCACTTGGAACCTGTTGTGAAGTGGTTTCCTGTGTGTCTACTGCTTTCGAAGTTTCGGTGTCCTTTGAACATTCCAGACTACTGATAATAGAATCAAATTTCTGCCATTCCTAGAGCAGTTTTGGATCAATATGAGTATCCACATTTACTTCTATGTTGCTCTGTTTCTGCTCTTTAGTCTGGGTCTCCTCCCGCACTTTCTCGTGCTCTTTAGTCAGAGTTTTCTCCTGTGCTTTCTCTTGTTCTTTTGTTGTAACTGGAGGTTCCTTTGAATGTTGTTGTTCAGGCTTATTTGGTTTTGTTGCTAAGGTTGTTGCTAACAGATCTAGAGGCAGAGTTTGCAACCTCTGTTATCTAATTCTGTTGAATTCAACCAACCCTTCATCCTGATATTTCATTCTGGCTAGTGACTTAACCTGAGATATTGACTCGGCTGAGGAGAACAGGTCATCGAACACATCTTCTTTATGATCAAACTTTGTCAATTTGGCCTCTTCAAGTGCATTATAGGTGACTTTGTTGGGATCAAATCGCCTATTAGGGAGAGTTGCTAGAGTTAATGATTTTATCTTTGTAGCTTCTTTCTCTGCATGTTTGAAATCATGCAACGTGTAGACACTACATCTAAGAGGAAAAGAGGGCCAGACCTACTTCTTATTTTTCTTGAGAGTCTGTGTAACTCCCTCGACAATGATCTGATAGGCTATTTCCCTCGCCAACAGTTTATCAGGTATGTACAAAGGAAGGACATGAGGTTCGGCTTGGCTACCGAAAACTCTTATATAAGTAAACTTTTCCTCCCCGAACCATCTTCCTATTGATGTTAAATCAATCCCTGCTTGGTAGGAAATCTTGGGAGCAGGTTTATCAAAAATAGAGTAATGAATGGGTAATATAAAGCCATTGCAGACTTGGTATAAATGGTGCTTATAAGATGTTTTCCACAATTTTTTATGGTATATGTGAATAGGCATGGGGTCTTGTGATGTCCACCTCCAGCCGAGCACGGGAAATTCAGAATTAAAACACAGGGTGTCTAGTATATAGGCACTGTAGTAGAATGGGGGAATTAATCTTTCAGTAACGCGGGTCTTATTTCTAAATTCAAGAACAGCTGTTGCTAGTTTATCTGACAGTATAGTTGCCCAATCCATTATTTCATTGTTACACGCCGCTTCCATCAAGGGAACCATTTCTATATTAAAATTAGTGGAATCGTGCAACCCCCACAATCTACACATCATTATCCCAGCATAACAATAAGGAGAACATAGGGAATCAACAGAGTACTTACCGGAAGATTCATGCTTGTGTTTCGCCAGATTTTGTCTGCAATCCCAGATGGGTTCGGATTCAATTTCGTTCTCTTTTCAGAATTTCTCCAAAAACGCCTTGTTGTACTTCTTCTCTGGCTCAGGCAAATGATACATTTGCCTTAAATCATCAGCCTTGAATGAACCGAAGATTGTCCCACCTCTGGTGCAAAAGGTTCTGTCTGTGATTGGGATTTCCTCAATTGCCCACCTCACTACATCCGTATATGGGAGAATTTGTTCCTGAGTTGCTATCCGATGAAGGAAGGAGTCGGCTAAGTCCTTTAAAGTACCATCACATTTCCGAGTCGCATCTGTCGTGGCTTGTACTGTTGTCACTTCAGGTTCTTCGGCCTCAATCAAATTAGAGGTACTTTGCCAAGTAGTTTTTCCGAGACCAGAACATGTAGTATCAGATATTAATCCTTTCTTTTTATTTGTTGGATCAGCGACGGCTTGTCCTGTGGCTAGCACAGCGGAAGCGACTGTGGTTTTCTTAGACTTCTTCCCCATTCTGCTTGATTTTTCTGCTTCGAAAGAATTATGAACAAGAGTGAAAATAAGCATAACACAGAGAATTGGTAGTGAAAACCAAATACGAGCGAGATATATTGATCAATGCGTGATGAGTGATTAACTTTAAAGTGGCCACGGATACAATCTATGAGAAGATTTTAGGACTTACTATTACATTAAATGGCCGTTAGAACCTGCCAATCCTTTAAATGCCCATCATATCATTAATCGACCGAATGATTTGTTTAAGTGTGCCTTGGATGTTTTGGCAGTTGAGCATAGGTAAATCACTGTTCGAAAGATAAGGCCTTTAATATGAATTAATCGTAATATCCTCTGTTTTAACGGCTTTTTTGAAGTTTGCGCTTCTGGCTTTATCGCAATCGGGCGTCGGGGAAAACTTAAATCCTTATATTGACACCTTTTGAAATCCCTGATCGCCGATAGCGATATCGCATCGCATCGGGAGTATGGGCACTTTAAGAAAGCATGGATGGTATATCGCCGATCGCCGATAGCGATATCGCATCGCATCGGGTGTATTACCTGGGGTGCTTTAAAAACATGCATGGTATATCGCCGATCGCCGATAGCGATATCGCATCGCATCGGAGCGAAAGGAACTTTATCGCATCGGAGAAAACCAATGGGCCTTTAAAGTATGCCTCCTATGTCATTGCGATATGCGATCTTGCGATCGCTTTATCGCAATGATAAAAGATTGATTATTTATATTATAAGACCAAAATTGGTTTGTCCAAAAGGTTTTTTATAATGTCTTCATTTTGTTTTCAGACCTTTTTGAATAATACAATGTTGATACCAATCAAAACTAGAAGGGACCCATTTCATGTGATAGTTTTTTTGTGAATAACCATGATATGAAATGGGGGGTTGTTGTAGAGCACAACAATTGGGGATTCGCTGGAAGAAATAGTTATCTCTGAAAAGTATGGAAATACTTAAACTTTTTCAAAATAGAGTTCTCATTAAAGGGGAAAATTCTAATATAACTAGGTATACATGCATTCTAAATAAAATGAATCTATCTTTGTTAATTTCCTCTCTTGTTTAAAATTAGATACATTCTAAGTTTTAAATTGGCCTTTATTGGTTTATAATGATAAAACAGAGAACCTTTCCAAATCAGCTTTTAGAATTGACTCCTTTGTCATAGGTAGAGCCTCTGCTGCCAGCAAACGTTCATAGTTTCGACAGGGATACCTTTAAACCATATTATTGTCCATTGTCCCATCCATTTAAGAGTGTGATTAACAGAATGAATTCAAAACATGTTTTCATATTTTGTATTTCCTTTCTTTTTTTGTTATTGCTAAGATAAAAAGCCATTGTCCTGGTTTGGTGACCAGCTATTGACAATGCCATTCACTGGTAGTAATCTAACCGAACAAGCTGGCTCGTGATGAGACCCCTTGTCTTATAATTCTAAGCCATTAACCTGTTTTTGTATGCAGTATTGGTAATGTCGGTTAAACTATTTCCCTATGAACATGGTAAGCAGGCTTGTAATAAGACCTCTTATCTTTAATATCAGATATTTTAGAATTACACTCTGAGTAACCATAAACTTTGGTGAATGGGATGGACAATTTTCTCCTTAAGAGTAAATGGATAACAAGGTAAGAGTTAAAGATGCTGAAGTTGGATTAGTTTCTGTTTTGATATTGATAACCTTTTTGTGACCAATCTGAAATCATAAAATGATTTACAATACTTCTAAACTTTGAGAAGGGTTCACAAAAATTGAAGTGTGGTTTTGGAATGCAATTATGCCTAGTTTCCTAGAAATTATCCCTCTTGTGTAAGACTTCTATTAGTTTAAAAGTAAATATCATCACTACTTCTGTTGAGCAACTTTTAAGTACAGCAAAGGTCAATGGAAGATACCTTACAACTTTATTTTCTAATGGTCCTACAAACTACAAAACTCTATTAAACTAAAAAGGAGAAGGGGCTACCTCCTCAATTAAAGAATTTCTTTAAGATAAGGCCATTAAAAGGGAGATCATCTATCAAACCTGATAAATCTTGTAATATGAAGGTCGAATGGCCTATCTTCTCACAGATCTGAAATGGCCCAAGCCACATCTTCTGGAATTTGGTGTGTTTTCCCTTGTCCTCATGGGCTTTGTCCCATTTCAGAACTAAATCACCGACTTGAAATTGTTTTGAACTGGATGAGACTGAATCAAAGGATGACTTGATGATTTGTTGATGTTTTGCATGAAAAACCTTGGCTTTTTCCCTTTCCTCTTCTAATTTTAGAATTTGGTCATGTCTAAGTTGAATAGAAGAAGAGGGGCTTTCCTCAATAAACTGAACTAGGGCTAGGGAAGGAAGGACAAGATTGTTGGTAACACTGCTTCTTTTCCATACACAAGGTTGAACAGAGAAGATCCTATGAAAGCCTTCTGTGTTATCCTATCAGCCCATAGTGCGAATATTAAGGATTTGTGCCATGTTTTATGGTTCTGTTCGATAGTTCGCTTAATAATTTTAATCAGATTTTTATCTGTAGACTCTGCTAAACCATTACCCTGGGGATAGTAATTAGCAGAATATTTTAATTTAAATCCTCTTTTAATAGCGAAATCAAACATAGCATTGCCTGAGAAGTAAGATGCATTATCAAAAACAAGAGCATTTGGGACACCAAACCTGGTAATGATGAATTGATCTATGAATTCAATGGTTGCCTCAGAATTTGTTGTCTTCAAAGGAATTGCTTCAACCCACTTAGTAAAATAATCAGTAGCAGTGAGGATATACTTATGCTGTTTGGAAGAATGTGGAGTAATTTCCCCAATGATGTCCAATCCCCATTGCTCAAATGGTTGTTCAATGTTAACCGGTTGCAAAGGAAAAGCTGATTTTCTTTGTCTTCTACTAGAAGTTTGACAATTTCAGCATTTCCTTACATATTCATGAGCATCTCTAAACAGGGTGGGCCAATGATATCCAGCATGAATGATTTTGTGGGCTGTTGTGTCAGCTCCAAAATGTCCTCCTGCTAGTCCATCATACAATTCCTGCAAAACCTTTTGTGCTTCAGGTTTTTCTAGGCACCTTAATAAGATTGAATCATAATTTTGCCTAAAAATCACATCATCAATAATTGTGAAATTTTTTGCTTTCAATCTAATGGCCCTTTTGTTTTTGTAAGACATATTAGGAGGTGCATATCCATTTTTCAAATAAAAGATTAAGTCAGCATATTGTGATTCAGAATCAGTAATACTTATCTGGTTGATTTCTTCGGTTTGATCTGTATCATCTGATTCTGGAATGTTGGATGCTCCTGCCAATAACCTGCAAAAACCTTGGCCTCTAACAATCTTTGCTGGTTTAATTTCTAAGTCATATTCTTGAAGTGCTGTAACCCAGTTTTCCCTTTTTTCACCTAGTTCCCTTTGGATCAATAGTTGCCTTACTGCACGAAAAGGAACTATAACTTTTGTGTGGACTTTTAAAAGGAAGGGTTTGTAATGTTTGACAGCTTTATATACAACAAAGGCTTGTTTTTCTACTTCGGAGTAATTTAATTCAGCACCGTGAAGATTTGAACTATAGAATGAAATGGGTGCTTCCAAATTGTGATCATTAAGCTGTGTGAGTACTGCTGCATAAGACAAGTTGGATGCGATAGTATACAATGTAAAATGATTAGAAAAACTAGGAGTATTTAAGGCTGGGGCATTGATTATTGATTGTTTGATTAAATCAAACACTTCCTTTTTTGCTGATCCCCACTTAAAGACTGAATTTTTCTTAATCATAGTTTGAAGTGGCAAAATTATTTGAGAAAAGTCTGGAACAAATCTTTTGACAAAATTGATTTGGCCTAAAAATGACTGCATGGATTTTTTATTATGAGGGAAAGGGATTTCAGAGATTTCTTTGATCCTGTCAGGATCAATATAAATGCCATCTTTAGACACAATAAAGCGTAAGAGCTTTCCTTGGTCAAGAGCGAAGAAAGATTTTTTAGGTTTAAGAGAAATACCGTATCTTTTGCAACATTGAAATATTTGATTTAAATCATGCAAATGATTGGACTTCTCCTTAGAAAATACAGTAATATCGTCTAGATAGACAACTATTGTTCTATTAATCAACCCTTTAAAAGCTATATCCATCGCTCTTTGGAATGTCGCTCCTACATTAATAAGTCCGAAAGGCATTTTCTGATACGCATATGTTCCCCATTTTGTTCTGAATGTGGTTTTGAGCTGGTCATCAGGATGGACCAAAACTTGGTTATATCCTGAGAAACCGTCTAGAAAGGACATTAACTCAGAGCCTTCTATTGATTGGAGTATCTGCTCCATAGTAGGTAATGGGAAATTATCTTTTAAGCTCGCCTTGTTCAAATTTCTGAAATCGATACAAATCCTAATGTCGCCATTTTTCTTTCTGACTGGCACCATATTGGAGACCCAGTTTGAGTGCCGAACGAGAAAAATAATCTTAGCTTTCAAGAGTTTATTAAGTTCAGATTTTATTTGACTCTCTAAGTTCAGATGTATTTTCCTCAACTTTTGCTGAATTGGTTTCTATTCGGGAAGCATTGGAATGGTATGCTAGATGATGGATGTATCATATGTCTTTAAATCATCATATTTCCAAGCAAAAACCTGTTTATTTTTCCTTAACAGTCTAATGAATGCTTCTTTTTCTTCCAAGGAAAGTCCTAATCCTAAATTAATGTTTTGAGGAGTTTGCTCAGTGCCAAGGTTTATCAATTCAAACCTTAGGGTAGAACTTTGGAGCTTTGCATTAGTCACAGGTTTAAACCTGTCTTTAATATCACAAAGATCCTCAAGCTTCACCATAGGATTAGGGATTGAATTTTCCTCAAGTTTACCTCCCATTTGAAGTTCATGCTCGTTTTCCTCGATGATTTGATCATCATAGGACTTTTCGGAAGTTAAGAACTGTAAAATGTCTTCATCATGGTTGAATACTCTCCAATTAGTGACATTGTCCGGAATTGATGGCCTAAAAAACAATTCTACTGAAAATCTATCTAGGTTGTAGTCTTCGGAAGGTAGGAGCTTGGAAGAAACATTGGCTAGCAGGTCAGCTGTCGAATTTTGAGACCTGGGAATAGAAGAAATATTGAATGCCAAAAAGTAGGAGGTGAGTTCCTCTATCAAGGATTGATAATGTTTGAGATGGGTGGTAAGACAATGAATTGTATTCCTTACCTATTTGATAATAATTTCAGAATCTCCAAAAACTTTCAAATATTGGACTTTGAGGCCAATAGCTTTATATAGTCCTTGGTCTAAGGCTTCATACTCTGCTGTGTTATTTGTGCATTCAAATTCTAACCTACAGGACAACATTGTTTTTTCCCCTTGTGGGCTAATAAAAATACATCCTGCTCCTGAGCCCTCACTAGATTTGGCCCCATCGAAATATAACGACCAAAATAAAGAAGTATTAACAATTTTATTTACAATTTTCTCAGTACCATTGAAACACCTTGACCTATCTGTTTGTGAAAAATTTTCAATCTGAGATGTAAAATGGTTTATTGAGAAATGGTTTATTCCCCAAAATGTTGTTATTAAATGCTATTGGTTGGTTTTCTTGTTTAGATTCAGTAACTTTATGGGTCATATGTTTTTCCCGATCGATCCTTATTTGATTTGGCTTACCCTTATAGGGAAGCCACATATGTGACCAATCAGTAGAAATATACCCATGTAGTTTCTTAGACCAATCCCTACTCAAGATTAAACCATAAAATTCAGGTATATCGGCTATTAGGATATCAATCCTTTGTACTATTCTGGGATCAGCAGATAACCTGATAGTTACGGAATTAATCTCTCCCAAAACATGTACTTTAGTCCTGTCCAACTGTACAATATGAATAGCAGACTTCTGGGGTTCAATGTTTAGTTTGGAACAAACTGAAGCTGGCATTATGTTAGAAGATGCCCCTGAGTCAATCAAGCAGTTGTGCAGGTTTCTATTGTAGATCTCATAGGTTAGAAGGAAAGGTGGAGTATGAGAGTTTGATCTATCTCCTATTAGGACTGCATCAGTAGCTTCGACCATACCAGAAGGTGGTTGACCTGTATCGTTTGCAGCTTTAGCACTGGGAAGAGGTGAAGTAGGAACAACATTTAATTCTTTGAGAAGCAATTTTTGCTGATGTTTTAATTTGCTAAGTTCAAACATGGTAATGTTTGCCTTAGTTTTCTTCATATCATCAACAATATTGTAATCCATTGAATCGGATACTACCAAAGTTTTAGATGTTGAAGGAGTATTTGAGGTTGAAGGTTGGTTTTGAGGAACTGCTGTAGGTGGCTTCTTTGTAGATACTTTTTCCTTTGTTGTAGAAGCACATGCACTCCTTTTCTTTGAAGTTGCCTGAACAGGTTCGGAGGTACTTTTACTCCTAGTAGTGACAAGAAACGCTTCTTCTTCATTATCTGTGTCGGAGTTAGGCAGTATGAAATCCCAAATTCCATGACATTCAACAACTTCCTCTTCTTCATCAGTAGGTGTAGATGTTTCTTCTTCTCCTTCTTCAAGATCTGAATCTGCATTTGATATAACATTTGGTGGTTTTGATTCAGTTTTCTTATAATTTCTAAAGGGTCTTTTGGTCGAGATTTCAGCTACTTGTTTTTTGATTTCAACCATTTCATTTGACATAGTCTTGAGGACCTTTTGCAGACCCTCCATGTCATATGGATCTTTTGGGGTTTTCTTCTTTGAATCATCTCTAAAAGAAACTTTTTTGGCTTTTCTGTCTTCCAGAGCAGCTTTCTTTTCTAGAGCATTAATGCGTTTCTCCACAGCAAGTGCTTGTTTCATGTTTTTAGCTAAAGTAGGTTTCCCAACCCTGTCTACAAAAATAACTATATTGGAAGGTAGGGCAGTTATATACCATTCGCTTCGGATTTTCTCACTTGGTTTGGAGTCCGTTGGGATTTTATTCAAGAGTTTATTGAATCGGGCGTTAAATTCCTTAATTGGTTCCCTACGCTCTATCCTAAGATTGGAGAGATCGTTTATTAGTGTAGCCAAAGACCTATCATCTCCATACTTAGTAAGAAACTATTCTTGGCAAGTGTTCCAACTGCTAATGGAACCGGAAGGTAAAGAAAAATACCAGGATCCTGCTGATCCTTGCAAAGTATAAGGGAAAAGTCTAACAACAACATCTTGCTCTGTTACTCCCTTCAAGTTGACTGCCAACATGAAGTTATTAATATGTTCCTCAGCTTGCGTTCCATCATCTGGGTTAAACTTGGGTAGCCATTTTTCAGGAGCATCAAGTAATGCATGCAATGGTGCAGGCATGTTGACCGCACCAGGCCTGGTCCATGGATATGCCATTATAACAACAATAGTAGATGATACTACTGTTGAAATTCCAAATGTTTGGGAAGGAAATGATGTTGCGGAGTGAGCAGGTTGGGATGTTAAAGTTCCTAATCCCTGATGAACAACAATATGTAATGGGGGAGTGGATGGTTGACTTCGCACAGGGGAAGGTGAGATGGAGGATGTGGATGAAAGCTCTTCACTGTCAGATCCCTCAGTATATTTCTTCGCCTTTTTCCTTTTGGGTAAAGGGAACTCAGTGGGTTCAATACCGAGCTTTCCGCTCTGAAGTCTGGTGAGAGGGTGAGGTAAATTGAACTGCGAAGTCGCACTGCTTTGTGATACCTCAGATTTCTGTGGTGAAATCGAGAAGCTCTGAAGTTTGTGGATAAGAGACTGGACTTCAGGGGATTCAAGACTTAATTGTTCTGGAGTATGATGGGTTTGAGCAGTGGTAGTTGATTCCACTTCTTCTTGTTTGGACACTGGAGAACCAGCATGCAATTGGGAAGTACGAGGTGATACGGAGGGAGAATTACTCTTAGAATGGCCTGCAGATTTGGGTTTGCTTTCCATTCACAGTTTGTGCCCTCCTTCTAGCGCCAAAAATGTTGATGCCCCGAAAATCGTTGTATCAACATTGGGGGATTACCACCCGGTCTGGACCTTAATACAACTCCTTTTCCATTTGGAATGGTGGCTCCGACTTGGGATAATGGGACCAGTTTCCCAGCAATGAGTAAACGGGATGGATGAATGATTGATTGACTAATCTAATGATAGGTGAATAACTTAATTTATCAGCGAAATAAAAGAACTACTACTAATCCCGGGAACTATTGTACTTTAAAGTGTAGCGCTTAATGATCTATGTTTATAAAAAGGCATGTAGATGACTCTATTTAATAAACATGGACTTTTATTCATTCAAGGATTACTTTGCTTAAATCGTTAAACAAAGGGATTAGCACAATATTGCTACACTTATATATCATCGATACATATATGATCAAAAGAAAAGCATCCCATAAACATCAAATAGTGGAGGGAATAAAGAAATGTTGTTAAAACACATACATATATTCGATAATAGCAAAGGCAATCAAATAAAAATTCATATGAAAAGAATGAATTCAGACATAGATAATAGTACCATATGAGCTGCTAGTCACTCCCAATATCAATCGCTATTTGAGATTCTTCTTCCAACGCAGAAATACTTTCAAACAAAGACAGTAGTGCACATTTGCATAAAAGCTTCCTTGTCAAAATTAGAATAACTGGTCCAGTTTTATAAAAGAATATGGCTGAAGTACAGTAGTGCAACTTCAGTCTTTAAGTCAAGTACAAAACTTTACGACCCTTTCTAAAACAATGAAAGGGTCTATAAATACTTAATTACGCTAATTATCAATGAAACTGAAATCCTACTTAATTGGTATCAATTGATTTTGATCATATTCTTCTCAGCAACCTGGCAGTCGGCAGCATGAATCATCAAGTAGGTTGTTTTCCTTTAAACCTGAGCTGACTTATCGCAAGCATCGGCTCCACTTCAGGTGGTCTTTTAAGGCGAGAGTTAAGCTGGGCGGCATAGGTGGCATCCTGACTATCGGGGATAATATACCCGATTGCATCTGTAAGGCATTTGAGGGAGGCTCTTTGACTGTGTGTTTTTACCAAGAAGAACCAATAGGTGTCCCATGTTAAACTGTTAATTCTAGCAATTAATCTCCTTTTTTCCTCTAGATCTGGATAACATGACTGCTCCAATGTTTTCATCGCTGTCAATTTTCCTGGAGTGCATTGGGAAATCATGTTTGACAAGTAGAGAGTATTATTAACCAATTCAACCAAATTACTTGTAGTTGATTTGCACCTTGAAATTGCCCACTCTGCTTTCATTAACTGGGACTGCCATTCTGTAAACAATATATCTTTATGTGACTCTAAAATTCTTGGTAAATTTGCCGCTTGTCCCTGATCAGTATCTTGCCAGTCAAGAAATGCAGCTATCATTTCTTCAGCTTGATCCAATTCTGTTCTAGCCTTTTCTGTTTTTTCACTTATTGATGCCGTCAATTCGCATAGTCGTTCCGCCTGGGCAATTTGTTGACATAGAAGCTTGATCTGGGATATTAATGCCATATTTGTCTGTAATGCCTCTACTCTAAATTCAGTTATTTATGGAACGCCCTTTGTCTTCTCAAGCTGTGCTGATAGTTGAGAAATCTGCTCATCTTTTGTCTTCAGCATTTGTTCATTTGCTATCCTCAGTTGTGCCAAGGCTTCAGACAACTCTTTCTGCTTCTGGATTGCACTGTGATCAATCCTTTGTTTCTCTGCCTGCAATTGTTGAGTTAATTGATTATTTACTTGTTGTTGTGTCAACAATTGTTGTTCTGCCTGCTCCGCTTTCTGCTGTGCTTCTGTTAGTTGTGCCTGCAATAAAAAGATTTCCTGGTCTTTTGTTTTCAATAAAAGACTCACCTCTGATGCTTTGTCTATTGTTGCTGCCGAATAGGCTCCAGCATATTGTGATAGTTTTGTTAGGTCATCGGAGGGGTCAAATTCCTCCTTCCAAACCACATTGCCCGTGACCGTCTGTTCTGGGAAAAGGGAAGGTTGATCAGTCCTTCTTCTCTTCCTCTGTCATTTTACTATAGCTTTATGCCTTGGGATATAGAAGACATCCAAGGGAGGAATCTCTTCTACCTGCAAAATGATTTGATCCGAGGGGTCCTTTGGTATTATTTCTACTTCCTTTGAACTTGGTAGGCTGTTGGTTCCACTTGGAACCTGTTGTGAAGTGGTTTCCTGTGTGTCTCCTGCTTTCGAAGTTTCGGTGTCCTTTGAACATTCGAGACTACTGATAATAGAATCAAATTGCCACCATTCCTGTAGCAGTTTTGAATCAATATGAGTATCCACAATTACTTCTATGTTGCTCTATTTCTGCTCTTTAGTCTGGGTCTCCTCCTGCACTTTCTCGTGCTCTTTAGTCTGAGTTTCCTCCTGTGCTTTCTCTTGTTCTTTTGTTGTAACCGAAGGTTCCTTTGAATTTTGCTGTTCAGGCTCGCTTGGTTTTGTTGCTGGGGTTGTTGTTAACAGATCTAGAGGCAGAGTTTGCAACCTCTGTTCTCTAAGTCTGTTGAATTCAACCAACCCTTCATCCTGATGTTTCATTCTCGCTAGTGACTTAACCTGAGATATTGACTCGGCTGAGGAGAACAGGTCATCGAACACATCTTCTTTATGATCAAACTTTGTCAATTTGGCCTCTTCAAGTGCATTATAGGCGACTTTATTGGGATCAAATCGCCTATTAGGGAGAGTTGCTAGAGTTAATGATTTTATTTTTGTAGCTTCTTTCTCTGCATGTTTGAAATCATGCAACGTGTAGACACCACATCTCAAAGGAAAAGAGGGCCAGACCTGCTTCTTATTTTTCTTGAGAGTCTGTGTAACTCCCTCGGCAATGATCTGATAGGCTATTTCCCTCGCCAACAGTTTATCAGGTATGTACAAAGGAAGGACATGAGGTTCGGCTTGGCTACCGAAAACTCTTATATAAGTAAACTTTTCCTCCCCGAACCATCTTCCTATTGATGTTAAATCAATCCCTGCTTGGTAGGAAATCTTGGGAGCAGGTTTATCAAAAATAGAGTAATGAATGGGTAACATAAAGCCATTGCAGACTTGGTATAAATGGTGCTTATAAGAAGTTTTCCACAATTTCTGATGGTATATGTGAATAGGCATGGGGTCTTGTGATGTCCACCTCCAGCCGAGCACGGGAAATTCAGAATTAAAACACAGGGTGTCTAGTATATAAGCACTGTAGTAGAATGGGGGAATTAACCTTTCAGTAACGCGGGTCTTATTTCTAAAATCAAGAACAGCTGTTGCTAGTTTATCTGACAGTATAGTTGCCCAATCCATTATTTCACTGTTACACGCCGCTTCCATCAAGGGAACCATTTCTATAGTGAAATTAGCGGAATCGTGCAACCCCCACAATCTACACATCATTATCCCAGCATAACAATAAGGAGAACATAGGGAATCAACAGAGTACTTACCAGAAGATTCATGCTTGTGTTTTGCCGGATTTTGTCTCTAATCCCGGATGGGTTCGGATTCAATTTCGTTCTCTTTTCGGAATTTCTCCAAAAACTCGTTGTTGTACTTCTTCTTTGGCTCAGGCAAATGATACATTTGCCTTAAATCATCAGCCTTGAATGAACCGAAGATTCTCCCATCTCTGGTGTAGAAAGTTCTGTCTGTGATTGGGATTTCCTCAATTGCGCACCTCACTACATCTGTATATGGGGGAATTTGTTCCCAAGCTGCTATCCGATGAAGGAAGGAGTCGGCTAAGTCCTTTAAAGTACCATCAAATTTTCGAGTCGCATCTATCGTGGCTTGTACTATTTCACTTCAGGTTCTTCGGCCTCAATCAAATTATAGGTACTTTGCCAAGTAGTTTTGCTGAGACCGGAACATGTAGTATCAGATATTAATCCTTTCTTTTTATTTGTTGGATCAGCGACGGCTTGTCCTATGGCTGGCACAGCGGAAGCAACTATGGTTTTCTTAGACTTCTTCCCAATTCTTCTTGAGTTTTCTGCTTCAGAAGAATTCTGCACAGGAGTGAAAATAAGCATAACACAGAGAATTGGTAGTGAAAACCAAATATGAGCGAGATGTATTGATCAAAGCGTGATGAGGGATTAACTTTAAAGTGGCCGCGGATACAATCTATGAGAAGATTTTAGGACTTACTATTACATTAAATGGCCATTAAAACCTGCCAATCCTTTAAATGCCCATCATATCATTAATCGGCCGAATGATTTGTTTAAGCGTGCCTTGGATGTTTTGGCGCTTGAGCGCAGGTAAATCACTGTTCGAAAGATAAGACCTTTAATATGAATTAATCGTAATATCCTCTGTTTTAATGGCTTTTTTGAAGTTTGCGCTTCTGGATTTATCGCAATCGGGCATCGGGGAAAACTTAAATCCATTTATTGACACCTTTTGAAATCCCCGATCGCCGATAGCGATATCGCATCGCATCGGGAGTATGGGCACTTTAAGAAAGCATGGATGGTATATCGTCGATCGCCGATAGTGATATCACATCGCATCGGGTGTATTACCTAGGGTGCTTTAAAAGCATGCATGGTATATCGTCGATCGTCGATAGCGATATCGCATCGCATCAGAGCGAAAGGAACTTTATCGCATCGGAGAAAACCAATGGGCCTTTAAACTATGCCTCCTATGTCATTGAGATATGCGATCTTGCGATCGCTTTATCGCAATGATAAACGATTGATTATTTATATTATAAGGCCAAAATTGGTTTGTCCAAAAGGTTTTTTATAATGTCTTCATTTTGTTTTCGGACCTTTTTGAATAATACAATGTTGATACCAATCAAAACTAAAAGGGACCCATTTCATATGATAGTTTTTTGTGAATAACCATGATATGAAATGGGGGGTTGTTGTAGAGCACAACAGGTTAATATCCTCATTTCATGGTTTACTGGTCTTGCATGGGAATGGTGGCTCTAGTTGCCTCAGGCAAGCAAATATGAATTCTTAAACTCCCCCATTATTGGCAATGATTTACTTGAAGCGTTAGGACTACAATTCTATGTTGCTAATAAAGTTGGATCAGATGTAGAGCAGCTTCAATCTCTCTTCATGTCTCATAGATTACGATATTTGTGTCTGAAGAATAAATATTTTTATTACATGCACAAATTACTCATAGGAGCAGGAAGATCCACTGGGCCTACTTATATAAAATATTATATTCACAATTTCCCATGTGCCCTTCCAGATGCAGTAGAGAAATACTTTAAGGATATATATATATGGTTGGAAGGTATGACCCTTTCCATGGCACATTATCAGATATATGTAACTATTCAAGAACACTTCCTTGAGAAAAGAGTATCAAAATATTTTCAAAGTTTTAATAATATGTTTACACAATAATGTGGGAGAAAAACCACAATGGGGATATGGTGCTTTCAATAGAGGACATCAGTGCATAGATTATGCATCCTACTACTCCAAACAATGCAAATATAAGAAGACAAAATATGAGAAGTACTCTTTTAATTCTCATTGGGCTCCTGATCTTCCTGCTAAATACTATATTATATCTAAAACCCATTACCATAAATGCTCTTTTCTAAATACACCTTACCTTAAAAGATGATATGCCCCAATAAAATATGTTCTTTGTTATAATTTCCATAAACCGAGACCTTGGGAAAATAGGTGTCCCAAGAAAATAAAAAACCCTCACCTTTCTACTCGTTTCACTAAATACCTCAATCCATCATTATGGGATTTTTATTTTTTGATCCTACTACTCCTCCACAAGCTGATGATATAATCCTTCTTCCCACTGATGAAGATAATGATTCTTCTTCCACTATTACTTCTGATTTAGATATTGAACACCTTGCTAGTGAATTTTTTCTTATAGGTCCACAAAATTGGGAGAGACATAAGAACCCAACAATGCCTTCTCAAAACCCCAATATCCAAGCTTTGAAGAATACTTCCAAAATATACAAACTTTAAGGCCACAATATCAAATGTTCATGTTCATGTTTACCAAACAAAAAATTGCTGAAGGAATATTAGAAGAAATTCATAAAAATCTAGGCACTAATTCTCTTTGGTTAGTACAGGAAAGGATTGCATTAAGAGTTGAAATAGATCTACTCTTACAGCAAGTGGCTAGGCCTACCTCTCAACAACGTGAAAGTTCCATTAACTCTCCCAACCAGGAAAATCTAGTTGTTTACAATCCTGCTAATCTCTATTCTGTCCCCTAAAAACATTAGGATAGGCAATGCTTTAGAAGAGATAAAGAGGCTCTTTTACTCGTCCAGATTGAAGAATAGAAAAAAATAGCTAAAGAGGCTATAGAAAAGGTCAAAGAGCTTAAAATTCTATTAGAAGCCATAAGGCTAGAAGAAACAGTCTCCTCATATGAATAAATCACTATAACCTATGATGAAATCAAGCTAGAACCAGTATATAAAGCATAATATATAAGAAAGAACAAAGGAATTGAACTTAAAAAAGAGGGGGCTAGAATAGATGAATATAGCATAATGGGCCTAGAACAAGCACATCCTACAGTTTTTTTTGTAGGAGTTAAGTTCTTCATAAATGATTGGATTCATCCAAATCATCGAAAGCCACACCAGATAAACTGCTTGGTACACATAGGGGCGCAACTAAACCTAACGATGAAATAGGTCATCCCTGCGTATATGTGGAAATAAATTAGATTCAAAGGAACTATTTTAAATAAGTCTGCAGTAATTGTTTTTATTGAAATTGATCCATTGACAATAGAAATTGAAGGGAAAAGGTTAGAAGTTGTATTTTTTGTGTACAATAAATTTCACATGACTATATATTAGGATCTGATTTTATTAATATGGTTACCTCAGTTACTTTTGATATAAAAGGGAATGAGTTGGTATTCCATATAGATAATCATCATGTCTAGACACTAATGTATAGAGATGGTGTTTGTAAGAGAAAATTTGTTAAACAAAAGGCAAAAAAAAAACAAGTTTGTGTACTCTCTAACACCTGTGGTAGAACAAGATAAAATGGAACGCAACATCTACTATGCATAACTACACTCCGAAAATGTGCTTAAATATATATTGAGAAACATTAGAAGAGATTTCACTTTTGAAACCCCTAATGCTTTCTGGCATAAGGAACAATATTTTCTAAATCATTCATATGATCCTTTGGCAAAAATTATTCTCCAAATGGCTTCTGCAACCTTAATGATTCCTTCAAAAATTAAAATATGCCAAGAGCAAATAAAAGATCTTACAAGAAAAGCTCTTATTGAGCCATCCAAGGGTGCTTGGGCTTGTAGGGGATTTTATGTTAATAATAACCCAAAACAAAAGTGTGGAAATCCAATATTAGTGGTGAATTATGAGCCACTGAACAAAGTTCTCCAACCAATTATCTATCGACCACCTAATAAGGCTTCCTTATTGCAAAAATTCAAAGGGAAGGGAATATTCAGTAATGATTTAAAGTCTAGATTTTATAAAACTGGCATTACACCCAAATATCGGCATCAAACATATTTTGTTGTACCCCATGGACAATATCAATTGAAAATAATGTCATTTGGATTGAAGAATTCCCAAAGGGAGTTTCAAAAAATAATGGTAGATATTTTCAAAGATTTTCCCAAGATAATAGTTTATATTGATGAGATTCTAATTTCTTCGAAAAATCTCCAAGAACATCTCAAACATTTTCAGAAACCTTATGCCCTTGTCTATTAGAATGGCTTGGTCCTTTCTGCAACAAAAATGGAGATAGGAAAGACAAATATTGATTTCTAAGGTATAAAATAGCAAAAGGGTAGATTCTTCTTTAAGAACATGTCCTAAAAGTATTCAAGAACTATCCAGAAAAGCTCCTTGATAAAACACAATTATAGAGGATTTTAGGAAACCTTTATTATATCATACCATTTTATAAAGGAAAATACAAGGGCTTAAGAAAAATACTCCAACATGGTTAGAAGAAATGGTTGCAAATGTCAAAAACATTAAGAAAAACGTCAAATCTTTACCCCCTCTTTCTCTACCAACTAAAAAGGGTAAATATATAATAGAGATTGATGCATCATAAGAAGCATGGGGAGGAGTACTACCAGAAGAGCTTGAAGGAAAGAAGAATATTGTGGATATGCCTCCAAAACTTTCAAAGGAGAACAATTAAGTTATCCTTCTAGCCACAAATAATTTCCAACTGTTAAGAAGGCTATTTTACAATTCAAGTTATATCTAAAACCTGTTAAGTTCACAATGAGAATGGATGTAAGTATCTGGTAGGAATATTGAAAAACAACAGCTTGCTAACAGAGAACCATATACATGTACATAAATGGGTTTTTTTATTAGTAAAATTTGATTTTCATATTGTGCATAAGCAAAGGTATTTGAATTGTATAACATATATGATATCTAGATAATCCCATAATAAAACTGAGATGTTTGTGTTCATGCTATCGAGAGCATAGATGAAAAGGGTAAAAGAAGAAGATTTTAAACGCAAGAAACAATTTATTTTCTCTGCTACTGACTCTGTAGCAAAAGAATAAATGGACTATAAGCTTGTCCAAGAAAGTATTTCTAGTCCCTTAAATATAAATATCTTAGAAAAATGGGAAATAAAGGAATTTTTGCAAATCACCAATGCTTACAGTTGGATGGTTAGAGAAAAAAATGGAGTTTGGATTGATGAAAAGGATAACCAAGGTTATTGTGATCTAGGTTTTGGCACAATGAATTAGATCACTTATTCTCTAATCCCTCAAATGGTTGGTGAGAAAGAAAATATCATAATTTGTCCAAACCCTAATAATATGGTAAAACATCCATGGATTAGTTGGACTGAATTTTTTCTTGATAAATTCTATCCGAGAAAAGATTGGGTACAAAGATGCAATAATTTAATCCTACACTTGTAGGAAGATATGAAGTTATCTTCCCAAAAATAATTATATTTTAAATTCAAACTCAAACATCGTGGCAGTAAAATCACGATGCTAGAGTCTTTAAGATACATTCAATATAAAAATCATGTCATAAATCGTAAAGGCAAAGTGGTCGGGACTATAACATAAGTAGAAGAGCTAAACCTACAAGTAGAATCCCTTTTCCAATGAGAATATTTTTGTGACCCTTACCCCCTCATGAAGGGATCTGATGTTGAACAATGACTTTTAGAGAATCTTTACCCAAATCGAGACAGTGACATAGAACTAGCAAGTGCAGATTGTCCAAGACCAAGTAGTCGGGCTAGTCTTGGAGAATATTATTCATCCGATTCTGATAGACCAATAGGGTGCTCATGTGGGGAACCCATGTGTGTATATTGCACTAATGACTGGTAAATTTGTACCTTGTCGTACTGGCAGAGTCATGTGGACCCAATCTGTTCTCATGGGATTCTAACAAAAGCATCCATTGTGTACTATGTAAAGGTTTCGTCTATCCACTGTGTAAGATCTTACCGAAAAAATCTCTTCCACACGAAGGACTTCTTTGACTTTTGGTGTGGATTAAACCACATCACAGAGAATCTATGGAAAAGCAAGGCGTGTAATATCTACTTTTAGGATGATTATCATGTACTTTGTAAGACTCTCAAAGTCTCAGGATATGCTTGATGCTCCCTCGTGGAATTATAAATAAGGGAAGAGAAGCCTCGTCTCCTCATTCAGATGGAGAGTCAATCTTGAGATCGCTTTTGCCTTGCAACTACGCTCACTGCGATTATGTATGCATATTGATTAAATGTATGCATATTGATTAAATTCAAAGACAAGTCTTAGTTCAAAGTTCGACAAACCTACCCACATATGCATGAGAGTGCACGTGTCAACCTAAAGTGGTGGGGCTCTTAGGATATTGAGTCGTGTATTAAAATTTTGTCAAAACTGTAATGTATGCCTTCACTTGCGATAATTACAAAGTCTGTAAACCAATTGAATATTTGACTCGTATAAACATAAGTGAACGAATTAGAAATCATAATGTAATAAATTCACATCACTTTACAAAATACCATTTAACTCTTAAAACAAAAACTTGTAGTCTAACGAGGCGGAGGAGTTGCCTCGAAAGTTATGGAAATTCCGGTCATATTTAGAGAAAGTCCAGCAAGGATTTTTGTAAATCCAAGTTATAGTTGTTAAATTTCAAAATTTTAGGGATCCTAAAAGTTTTTGATGGTGCTGAATCCATTTCCACCATCAAAAACACAATTCAAACAGTACATCTACAAGATTCTTTGAAATTTTTTACCCGGATTCTGGCCACTTTTGGCCGTTCGGGCAATCCCTCCGCCTCGCTAGAGGACTCCAAAAAAATAAAAGAATGGATATCCCACCATTCTTTGTTAGACACGTTATTGCACTCGTGGAATCATACATTGACAAACGTAATTGTAAATATAACTCCGAGGCACTTTATATTATTAATAAAAAATTATCCTTTCGAATTGAATAGTTTTATGTGGACCAACGCTGATTTCGTAAATAACTCTTTTGTGTCTACAAATGTGATAAGCGTTTTACAGTCTCCTTCCATTTAAGAATAAAAAACCAACTATTGCCCACCGAAGAGAACTCACAAACCTTAACCTTAGAATACCAATGTTTTGTACGTAAGATGGCATAGGAGCAAGTGCCAGAACGTCTTAATTTGAAGCCGTCAAACAAAGAGTCAAAGACTAATAACATCCCTATACAACTATTTTAGGTAAAGACGAATAAAACATAAATATACCTATGTTTTAAATAAAGATGGATATGTCAAGCAAGATATTTATGGAATTTCTAAATTCTAAATAACTAGTTTAATGAAAAGATGAATATGTTCCTTTGTATGCTCACAAGTTAAATAACTAGTTTAGTGAAAAGATGAATATGTTCCTTTGTTAGCTAACAAGTTCTTTAGCAAAATTAAAATTCCGATGCAACTAAAGACATGCATATATAATCAAAAGAACAATTAAGTTTTTAGAATTTTACTTTTCTAATCTTAGAATTTGTAAATTCTAAATAATTAATTTGGTGAAATGGAAATTTTAGTTCATTAAGACAAAAAAGAATTACGGGAAATAATCTTCACATTTAAAATATAAGTAGAGAAGATAATTATATTTTGTTTGGAAGAGAAGATAACTATATTTTGTTTGGATTTGATAATTATTTGAAGGGAAGTTTTATTTTTTATTTTTAAATTGATTGGGAAAAATTTAATAAAAGTATAATTTTTTTGGAATATAAATTTTGTGTATTTTTTTATAATTTTATTTTTAATTTAATGGAAAATGGTTAATTTATATTACAAAATTTAAAATAAAAAGTTATAATATTATTTTTAATTAAATATTATTAAAATTTTAATATATTTTCAATAGGAAGTCACAAATTATCAAATATATTTTAAATTATGGATTCACAAATTATCACACATAAATAATTATGTATTGTGGATAAATATATATGAGGGGAAATTGGTTATGTAAGTATAATTTTCTAATATTTTATTTATATATACGTTTTTAGTGTATTTTAATGTGTTTTATTATATTAAATGTGTTTTTAAGTTGAACTCATTTTTACAGTATACATAGATGTGTTGGTCATTATTGGTGATACTACATCTATTAATGTGTGCATCTTAATTATTTACATCATGCATTTCAATTTAATCTTATCCTACATTTCATATAGCTTAATGTTAACCACCACCACCTTAACATATATTATTTCTTAAATATTTGTATTTGATGTAGATTTTACTATTACCACTTAATTATAATAAGGAAAATATCATCATGTAATAATTAGATAAATACATAAAAACATTCATATTATATTATATATATATATATATATATATATAAACTTATTTAATTGTATAATTGTAAACATGTTGAGTAGATTCTCATGTCAATGTCGATGAGAAATCATATGTCGATAGAGTTTCAAGTTGGCTTCTTCGATGGTGCAACTCAATCTAGAAGATGTTGATGTGGGGCTTTATTGAGGATCAATCGACAAGTTCAATTTTTTCTCTTTTGGTATCGCTGAGAGGGCACAAACTCGAGAGGAGAGCTATTGACTCTTTGGGGGCTATTGTATTTGCTAGGAGGCATCGCGTAGAGCTGATTACAATTTATGGAGAGTCCATATCCATTATTGATGGGGTCATCAGGAGATCTAACTTTTCCTCTACCAATCTGGTCAATTAGCTAGACCACAATGAGATAGTAAAATAGTCCTTTGTTGACATCTCCTTCAAGCATGTTTATAGGGAATTAAACAACGTGGCTGAAGGGTTATCGAAGAAAGGTTTGCTTACGATTCCTATGTTGAATTCTCTTGAAGCTTTAGGTTCCTTTTTCTATTAATACATTTTTCTTTTTAGACTGTATTTGTTTCTAATTGGATATTTTTTATAATAAATTAAGTGTTAAGTGTGAAGCCAAATTCATGCAGGATTCTAGATCCTTCTACATTGCCATTAGTTTCTAGATCTCCATCTAGAACACATGCAAGATTCTAGATCCTTCTACACCGCCATTACTTTCTAGATCTCCATCTAGAACACATGCAGGATTCTAGATCCTTCTTCAGCCTCTATAAATTTGTAATTTCTCTGGCCAAGGAAGAAAGCCAAGGTACAGGCCTGTTACGTAATGCAAACTGATTTATGTTCTCCAGTGATTATTTTATCTATTCCACTGTTTCTGATTGAGTAATCTTGTTGTTTCTCCATTTGTCTATCTTTGAAATTATTCTTAGCTATTGCTGTCTAAGTCTATGAGTATAAATCTCTTGTGTGTTATGTATGCTCTGAACTAACAACTAGTATCAGAGCTAGGTCACATATCCACTATGCAAGCCACTTAGTGCCATCACCCTATTCTGGCAGTGTTCATTAAAACATTGGTTGTTACCTCTGGAGCTGTTCAAGGATCTGTCCAGGAAATCGAAAATCGCTGCAAAGAAGACAACCCAGGAAAAGGATATGTTCAGGAAATAGTTGAGGAACTAGCTGAGGAATGTTAAGACAGTTGTTGCAAGAAACAAAAAGGTCGTGGGCATATGGTGAAGCATGCCATGAAGCTTAAGACGTGGAGTGCATAAGTGCTTTACGTGGAGTTCGTATTTTTTTTCATCAAGCTTGCGCGTATACAAACCAACATATGTATGTGTGAAATGTAAAAAGGTTAAAACATTATATATGTTTTTTATATTTATATAATTGTGTGCTGGAATTTTGAAAAGGGTATTTTAAAAAGGAGGAAGGTCATTATTACTAAATTTTAAAGAGTAATAATTAAAGTTTTATTTTTAAGTGGAATTTTTGTTTTTGGGCATCAATATATTGAAAATGGAGACAACAGTTACAGATATGGAGAAGCTGAGCAGAGCTAATTTTTCCCTATGGAAATCACAGATGGAGGATATACTAATTTTGAAGGATCAGTATTTGCTGATTGAGGGAACAACAAAGAAACCCTCATCGCTGACAAATGAATAATGGAATAAGCTAGATAGAAAGCCGATTGCAACAATCCGCCAATATCTAGCAAAGAATGTGTATTTCAATGTGTCCGGAGAAAAGACGGCTGAAGGATTATGGAAGAAGCTCCATGATCTATATGAGAAGAACACAACATCAAACAAAGTGTTCTTGATGAAGAAGCTTTATAATCTCAAAATGAAGGAGGGTGCTTCAATTGCTGGCCACTTGAATGCACTTAATATTATTACTAAGTAGCTTGCCTCTGTTAAAATCATTTTAGATTATGAAATTAGAGCTATTTTTCTAATGTGTTCTATGATAGATAGCTGGGAAAATTTAATTGTAGCTATGATCACTTCAATAACTATAGGGACCCTGAAGTTTGATGATGTCAATAGCAATTTAATGAATGAGGAACTGCGACGAAAAGTCAATTGTGGAAAATGAGGGAGGAGAAGCTCTAGCTCTAATTGATCGTGGTAGGAGAATGGATTGAGGTTGTCAAGGGCGATCAAGATCGAGAGGCCGATCAAAATCAAGGAGAGGAAGGATCATCTACTTTCATTGTGGCAAACCTGGGCACATAAAGAAAGAATTTTAATTTTGGAAGAAAGGACAAAAGGATCAGATACCATCTAATACAAATCACAAGTCATCCAGCATAAATGAAGGTGAGATTACTGTTGTAGCCACAAATGGTGATGTGTTATTTACTGTTTCAGTAGAGGATGCATGTGTATATACATCTAGTAGTAGCTTTGATTGGATCCTTGACTCTGGGGCATCTCACCATGTAACCCCATGCAAAGATAGTTTTGTTTCACATAATCCTGGTGATTATGGTAGAGTGCATTTGGGGAATAATCATTTTTGCAGTATTGTTGGAGTGGGAGATGTCTAGATCAAGATGAAAGATGGACAAGATATATTGTTGAAATAGGTCAAGCATGTACTAGAAATGCACATGAGTTTAATCCCTATGCGACGACTGGATGATGAAGGCTATTCGACAAGCTTTGGAAAAGGAGGCTGGAAAATTAGCAAAGGTGCATTGGTCGTGGCCAAAGGACCCAAGACATGAACATTATACACATTGAATACACTGATAGGAAAATCAGATTTGGCTGCTATCACAAAAGAAGGAAATTCAATAGATCTGTGGGATAAGCATTTGGGTCACATAAGCGAGAAGTGCTTAAAAATCCTTGTTGGTAAAAATTTATTGCTAGGTTTGAAATCCTACAATCTTGATCTTTGTGAGCATTGTATTTATGGTAGACAAAGAAGGGTTTCATTCCTTAGAGGTGGCCATGACAGAAAGAAAAATGTGTTAGAATTGGTACACTCAGATGTGTTCGGGCTTGTTAACATCAAATCATTAGGAGGAGCATCATATTTTGTAACATTTATAGATGATGCATCCTGGGAGATTTGGGCATATCCTATGAAAAGTAAAAGTGAAGTGTTTGGAATATTTCAAAAATTTCATGTTGTTGTTGAAAGAGAGACTAACAAATTTCTCAAGTGTGTAAGAACAGATAATGGTGGAGAATATTGCTTAAATGCATTTAAGGAATATTGTAACAGGTTTGGCATAAAGCATGAGAAGACTGCGCCTGGTACTCCTCAACAGAATGGTGTCGTAGAAAGGATGAATCACACCATTATGGAAAATGTGCGAATTATGTTGTCCAATTCCGGTTTGGAGAAGAATTTTTGGGCTGAAGCAGTCAGGACCACTTGCTACCTAATAAATAGATCTTCAACTACAGCCTTGGATGACAGTATCCCTGAAGAACTTTGGACTGGTAAGAATTTGAATTATTCTCAGTTGAAAATTTTTGGATGTGAAGCATTTGTATATATTCCCAAAGAAAATAGAACTAGGCTAGATGATAAATCTATGAAATGCATTTTTTTGGGATATGTAGATGAAGATTTTGGTTATCATCTATGGGATCCAGTCAAGCATAAAATTATTAGAAGCAGAGATGTTATATTTAATGAATCAAAAATGTTCAAGAGGATTGTAGGTGAGTTGGAGGTCAAGAAGGCTATTGACAGGTTTGAAGAGTAGCAGGAAAACATACCATCAATACAAGAAAATGAACATCAAATTCAAGAGCATGAAGAACAACAAGTGGAAAATGATGAACAACAAGAAGAAGGAATCTTGCAAGAACCTTTACAGGAGATTCAACCTAATAATGCACCACTACATTTGGTTCGCAGATCTTCTAGGCTTCATAATCCTTCACAAAGGTATCCTCTTTCAAACTATATTTTGTTGACTGATGAAGGTAAGCCTAATTGTTTTCAAGAAGCCTGTAAAAATGAGCACAGTGAAGAACGGAAGAAAGGAATGGAAGAAGAAAGGAACTCTTTGTTGGAAAATAAAACTTGGAAGTTGGTAAACCTCCCAAAAGGTAGAAAGGCTCTACAAAACAAATGGGTTTACAAGATTAAGCATTAAGGTGACGAAAATAAGGAGAGGTATAAAGAAAGGCTGGTGGTAAAAGGTTTTGCCTAAAAAGAAGGTATTGACTTCACTTGAAATTTTCTCACCTGTTGTTAAAATGTCATCCAATAGAGTCATTCTTGGTCTAGTTGCTACTTTAGACGTAGAATGTGAACAGTTAGATGTAAAAACTACTTTCCTTCATGGTGAATTGGAGGAAGAAATTTATATGGAGCAGCTAGAAGGCTTCATAGAAAAAGGCAAAGAAGGCCTCGTTTTTAGGTTGAAGAAGAGTCTTTATGGGTTGAAACAGGCACCTCAACAATGGTACAAGAAATTTGATTCATTCATGTTGGAACATGGTTTTCAGAGGTTGGAAGCTAACCATTATGTCTATATCAAGAGGTATGATCGAGGAAAGTATATCATATTATTGTTATATGTGGATGACATGTTGATTATTGGGCATGATAAGAATAAGATTGATAGGTTGAAGAAAGATTTGGGTAGCAAATTTGCAATGAAGGATTTGGGACCAACACAACATATATTTGGCATGCAGATTATGCGTGACACGAAAAAGAAAAGGTTGTGGTTGTCACAATAAAAATATATCAAGAAGGTGCTTGACAGGTTTAATATGAAGGATGCCAATCCAGTTGGTACACTCCTTGTAGCCCACTTCAAGCTGAGTACTGAATCATGTCCTAGTGATGACAATGAGAAAGAAGAGATAAGAAAGATTTCTTATGCTTCAGTAGTTGGCAGTTTGATGTATGCCATGGTATGCACATGACCAGTCATTGCATATTCAATGGGAGTAGTGAGTAGGTTCTTGGCCAATCCAGGCAAACAACATTGGAAAGCAGTAAAATGGATTTTGATGTATCTCAAGGGTACTAGTCATTATTTTTTATGTTTTGGTCATGATAAGACTGTGCTTGAAGGATTTACAGGTGCAGATATGGCTGGAGATATGGACACCAGAATGTCCACTACAGTTTATTTATATACATTTGCAAGTGCAGTAGTATCTTAGGCGTCAAGGCTACAAAGAATAGTAGCCCTCTCTACAATAGAAGCAGAGTGCATAGCTACAATAGAAGCTCGTAAAGAGATGTTGTGGATGCAGCAATTCTCAGGAGAGATAGGAGTAAAGCAGGACAAGTATGTGTTATATTGTGATAGTCAGAGTGCCATTCACTTGGCGAAAAACCCATCATTTCATTCAAAAACCAAGCACATTGACTTAAGGTACCATTGGATCCGACATGTGTTGGAGGAAGAACAATTATCCTTGGAAAAGATCCATACAGATAGGAACCCTGCTGATATGCTCACCAAGATTCTACCTCGTAATAAACATGAGTTATGTAGAGGCATGGTAGGACTCGGTGTGACTAGATTCATGACTCTTATTTGGCTTCAAGTGGGAGAATGTTAGGTGTGAAGCCAAATTCATGCAGGATTCTAGATCCTTCTTCAGCCTCTACAAATTTGTAATTGCTCTAGCCAAGGAAAGCAAGCCAAGGTCCAGGCCTGTTACGTAATGCAAAGTGATTTTTGTTCTCCAGTGATTGTTTTATCTATTGTGTTGTTTCTGATTGAGTAATCTTGTTGTTTCTCCATTTGTTTGTCTCTGAAATTATTCTTTGTTATTGCCGTCTATGTCTCTGAGTATAAATCTGATGTGTGTTATGTATGCTCTGAACTAACATTGAGCCCCTTTAAATCTTTCGTTTGACTAAACTAGTAAAATAATAGACAAATATGAATTTCTCTATGATGGAGTTAGAGTATTTAAAACATTACATATACACTTGACTTCTTTTTTTTAATAGAAATCTAACGTTTTTATTCCCGTGGAAAAAAAAATATATATTATTTAACTATATAATTTTAACAACATGACCACACTAACATTATATGAAAACAATCTTATCGTTTTCGTCCAAGTTTGCTTCTTATTGTTTGAAAGTTGAAGTGTCGCAATTCCTTGCACACCCAAAGTAAATGTAATTGTATGATGGTACACATAGAGGATGGGACAAGACTCATTTGCCTTTCGTGTAGTGGATGAAAACCATATAATTAAAAATGGAATTTGGTTTTTGTGGTCTCTTGAGCTATTTATAAATATATAACCTTTTACGACCTCTACGGGGAAACGTTTTTTATTAAAGTGATTTTCAACGAATGGATAAATTAATATGCAATTATATATGAATGCATGGATAAGTTTGAGATTTCACAACTGTCATTGATTATCCAAAATATCAACAGCCAAGTAAATTGTCAGAACGGTATTGTATTCCACTTATCATTTACTTGTACTTTATGTCGGTTGCCCACGATAACATTGTTATTTTCCAGAATTTAAAATCAACGATCCCGAAAAAAATTGATATCGAAATATCAAAATATGAACTACCTAGTGAATCGTTAAATGCATTATATTTTAAAGGGGTAAAAGCATTTTTTTTAAAGCAGTAGGTTACAAAGTGTATAATAAATCAGGGTTAGGTTATAAGTGTATAATAAACGCGGACCAGTAGTTAGTTAAGTGTCTTTTAGTTTTAATATAGTTTAATTAAACTTAAAAATAGGAAAAATAAGTTTTTTATTATAAAAATAAAGTAATTAATAAAATTTTATCGTAAAAATTAAATAATTAATTAATTAATTTTGTAATGTTAATATTATTACCAAATATTAATAAATATGATCAATTAATATTGTTTTTATATATAATTTATTAAAATATGTTTTATATAATTTGATTAAAATATGTTTTTAATATAATAATAAGTTATATATGGAGGAGAAAGTATAATTCATGAAAATGAAAACAATGGAAAAAGTAAAAAAATGTCCCAAAAAAAAGAAATAAAATTTAAAACAAAAAATTAGTAACTAATAGAAATGGAAGGTACTAAAGAGCCCATAATAAGACCTCATCCAATCATTTTACAAATAAATAAATTTATATAATAATATAAAATAACAAAGATCGAATTCTCAATATTAAACTATGGATAAGCAGTGTAAATTTTTGGTAAAAGGAAAACTAATATATACTCAAGGCAAAACTGAATCCCTATTTTTGATCAAAAGAAAACTAATACATACTGAAGGCAAAACTGAATCCCTAATACCATGTCAGATATAATAAAGCAAGTTAATTATGAATAAAAGTTTTACGTATTAATTTAGATTTTGATTTATAAGTGGCCAAAATTTTAAGGATGGAAATTTATTTTAAACTTTAGAAATTTGGGTGAGAGATACTAGTTTTTACTATGTCAATTATAAAAATGTTTGGCCATATATTTATAAACATATTCAAATTTATAATAATTTTATATAATATTTCTAATTTATTTTTTTGTATATTTTTATAATAAAACAATTTTACAGTATAAAATTTAGGAATTCATTTTAATGAAAAAAGAAATTAATTAATCTTAATTTTTTTTTCATCTGTGACTATTATTTTTTAAAATTTTCTTTATCACAAGTAACCTTCAAATTCTTTAAATTATTTATATATAGTTTATATGACTTATAACATTGTGTAACTAAAAACTTCAGATAATTTTCTATGTTGGACAGATAGTAGATTTTTGTATGGACTTCCTAACACATTTCCGACTTTACATTATTCTATTGTAATTTTTTTCTTGTTCTTTCTATTTATTGTGTGACCATGTGTAATAAATACTGACACAAACATATTAATCAATGTGGTTAAGATATAAAGATCGTCATATATTAAATATATATAAACCATAATTATGTTAGTAATTAAATAAATAATAATTAATTAAATACTTAAATAATAATAATAAAGTTTTGGAATTGAAAATATCTTCTGTTTTGGTTGGAGATTAGTAACCAGATTCATTGGTCAATCACAACCATTTAAAGTCAATTAATATTTTTTACAAAATTCATCAATATTATTTAAACATTGAACCAATTAAATACACCACTAAAATATACCGCTTAGGAAGAATCTTCATAATACATACTAAAGAATGGAAAAATCTTTACCATACCTACTAAAATTCAAATAAGTTTGATTCATTCATAACATATCTAAAATAAAGAATGCCAATTGAATTCAAGATATAATGCAAAAAAGAAAACCCAAACTGTTAATCGCTCGTGCAAAAAGAATAATGATGATCAAATTGAAACATTTTTCGGTACCTTTCAATTCTAATTGATGGATGAGATTATCGTTGCGGTTCCATGGCTGACTCGTATTCTGGACCCCATCTGAAGCAGCTGTATTCTGAGACACCGGTGAAGAGATGCCATATTCAGAACCCGGTACACCAAACGACAAACATTAATCAAATTAGAATTAATTATTGTTTTCTCCCGTTCATGGACACATCCATAGAGCTACAACGTTCCTCGGTTGGGTTATTTCGCAGCTGCAGATTTACAGATTGATAGGTGAGAATTTTAACAATTTATTTGAGAAATGTAGATTTCCACACCAGGAATTTACAGATTGATAGGTGAGAATTTTAACAATTTATTTGAGAATGTAGATTCCCACACCAGGAATTTATATATCTTGTTGGGATATCTCACAGTTGTAAATTTACGGATTGATATGTAATAAATTTAACAAATTATTTGACAACGTAGAGTTTCATAGCAGAAATTCATATTGTTATTTTTTAGAATATACTAAATATCCAAACTCTATGATGGACATTTTACTAATCATTAAAAATTCATAAATGTATATTTTCACAGCAGAAATTTATATAACTATTTTTTTTTAGAATATACTAAATGTTATAGTTATTATTTTAAAATATACTAAATATCTTTATAATAGACACTCCACTCATCATGAAAAAAATTATAAAGCTTATTGAATATGAGGTTCGTATTGTCCCTACTGTTGAAGGAACAAGAGCAGATCTGTGAATGAAGGTAACGAGATGGGTCGTTTGGGTATTAAAATGGCAGCAGACTGATTAGCGAAGCACTGTTTCTACGGTCCTCGCCTCAAAAAGGCATTCTCAGATCCGTTCGCTCACAACTGCATTTGAGAGAGATGTAATTCTTTCAAATATGTGTGTCAAATCCGAATGATTTCAATTGGGCTGGCCAACGGTTTATGATATATAATATAATATATTTATGATATATAATATATTTTTGTGAGCATAATTTATTTACATTTTCTTAAAATATCTATTGAATATGGAAAGTTGTTTATAAATTTTATATTTCTAATAGAAACCGAAATTATATATATATATATATATATATATATATATATATCACATTTCTAAACGTTTTCCCTAGGATGATGATGTGAACAATCAGATTTGTCTTTTTTCTTTGAGCAGTTTTGGCTGGGCAATTCATTGCCTATCAATTGGTCACTTTTCATTTGTGATGTGTTTCAATGTTAAATTTGTAATATAAACAATGAATACGCACTGTTATGCTGTTTTAGCAAACAAATGGATAAAGGAAAATGAGATATACTATTGCCTAGTCCTAATTTGAAGACTTAATATACTTTTTCGTCCCATAGTTGTGTTAGCCTAATATATTAACAACCACTAAGCCTAATTGAAATGTGGATTAAGTATTTATCAATAGTCTCATGTATTAACAGCCACTAAGTCTCAAACTGGATTAAGGAAATTGAGATATACTATTACCTAGTCCTAATTTGAAGACTTAATATACTTTTTCGTCAGAGAGTTGTGTTAGCCTCATGTATTAACAACCACCAAGTCTAATTGAAATGTGATTAATTATTTATCAATAGTCTCATCTATTAACAACCACTAAGTCTAATTGAAATGTTGATTAAGTAGGTAAGAAAGAGAGTATAAAAGAATAATTCATAATAAAATATGAAATTATTTATAGTGAAACTAAACTTACTCTAAATGTCTGATTAAATATTAGAATAATGAAATCACACAAAATAGTTTAGATATTTGTGGAGATATTATGGATATATTGTGAAAGAAATTTTCCAAAAGATTCAACGAATTAATCAAATTGGTAATTTGTTATGAAAAACTTCAATTCTATAGTACTAGGCTTTATGTGTGTAAATAATGTATCGTTTTCTGTGAAGTAATGAATTAAGGCTTTAAAAACTTTTTCTCCCAATTATTTTTCTCAAAATTATGATATTTTGTTTTATTATCTCACTTCAAGTTGTAATTGTGGAATGTGAAAGGTGTCAAATTGGGCTTTGTTAGATTTATGTATATTTGATATGGTTTTTAATTTTTTTTTAATGAAAATTAAAAAATATATGATTTTAATATAGTGTTATTTATTTACACAAAATTATGAGAAATCTTATTTACGGGTATTAATTATTATTTGATAATTTGTATAATTTATGCAATTGGAGAACTGATATTTGGTGATTTATTATCAAATAATATATAAGATGTGATTTTTTATCTAATAATTTGTATGATAATTTTATAGTTGTATTAGGTAAATGTTAAAAGATAAATATTAATTTAGAAATGCAAGATATATATATATATATATATATATATACTGATTTTTTTCTTGTCTTTTATTTATTATATTACAATGTCTAATAAATACTAGCACAACCATATTAATAAATATGTTTGACATATAAAAATAGTCATATATTAAATATATACACAATTATAATCATATTAATAATTAAATAATAATAATTAATTAAATACTTAAATAATAATAGTGAAGTTTTGGGTTATTTAATTAAATACTTAAATAATAATAGTGAAGTTTTGGGAATTGAAAATATCTTATATTTTAGTAAGAGATTAGTAAATATTAAAATAAACCAGATTCATATGTTAATCACAACCATTTAAATTCAATTAATATTTCCTTACAAAATTCACCAATATTATTTAAACATTCAATCAATTTAATACACCACTGAAATATGCCACCTAAGAAAAATCCTTACAACACAGCGGCCGACTGTTTCAATGGCCCTCCCGTCAAAAGGGCATTCCCAGATCCATTCGCTCACAACTGGATTTGAAAGTGATGTAATTCTGTCAAATATGTGTGTCAAATCCGATGATTTCAATTGGGCTTGCCAGCTGTTTCACAGAAACATTGACAGACTTTGAGTTTCATGGAATTCAATGTTAGCTGGATGTGCTTCTTTCTTGTAAGGTCAGTGGATTATTTTTCCGGATCCAAGTGAAGGGTTTGCTGAAAAATACAGTGATCAGCTACAATCGGCAGTTCTTTGGATTTCGTACAAGGTCGAAATTTGATGGTTTTGGGAAGGGTCTATATATTTATTTATTTATAGTTTTGTGAAGATAATTTATTTATATTTATTAAAAGATAAAAAAAATTGTTTATAAATTTTTTATTTCCAATACAAATTGAAATTATATATATATATCATGTTTTTACATTTTACTTATGATGATGATGTAGATAATCAGATTTGTCAACTCCAGACTTGGCATAAGAAAACTGATTTTGGATGTTGGGTTACTTCAATGCCAAGATAATAATGAACATAGCCCAAATCAGTCATTTCAAAACTTTTTCCTAATTCTTTCTTTATGGATGCAATATAGCTTTCATTTTTCCGTGTCATTAAAAGATCATCTACATATACCACAAGATATACAACTGTTTTGCCAACTTTCTTGACAAATAAAGTTGCATCATCAAGATCAAAATGATTGAAGTTGAGTTTCAGAAGATGCTCTGTTAGTTTTTCATACCAGGCTCGTGGTGCTTGTTTGAGGCCATACAAGGACTTCACAAGTTTGCATACTTTATGTTCATGTCCTTTCACAACAAATCTTTCAGACTGGGACATAAAAACATTCTCTTTTAGATCTCCATTCAAGAATGCAGTTTTTACATCCATTTGATGGATTTTCCAACCGTTCTGAGCAGCTAGTGCAAAGAGTGTCCGGATGGTGGCCCATTTTGCTGTGGGGGAAAAAGTTTCCTCATAATCGACCCCTTCCTTTTGTGCAAAACCTTTTTATGTTAAAGGTGTGAATTATGTTGTCCAATTACGGTTTGGAGAAGAATTTTTGGGTTGCAGCAGTTAGGACCACTTGCTACCTCAGAAATAGATCTCCAACTATAGCCTTGATGGTGGTATCCCTGAAAAAGTTTGGACTAGTAAGAATTTGAATTATTTTCACTTGAAAATCTTTGGATGTGAAGCATTTATACATATTCCCAGAGAAAATAGAACTAAGCTAGATGATAAATCTATGAAATGCATTTTTTTAGGATATGCAGATGAAGATTTTGGTTATCTTCTATGGGATCGAGTCAAACATAAAATTATTAGAAGCAGGGATGTTATATTTAATGAGTCAGAAATGTTCAAGAGGACTGTAGGTGAGTTGGAGGTCAAGAAGGTTATCTACAGGTTTGAAGAGCAGAGGAAAACATACCATCAATACAAGAAAATGAACAGCAAATTCAGGAGCATGAAGAACAACAAGTGGAAAATGATGAACAAGAAGAAGAAGGAATCTTGCAAGAACCTTTATAGGAGATTCAACCTGATAATGCACCACCACAGTTGGTTCGCAGATCTTCTAGGCCTCATAATCCTTACCCAAAGGTATCCTCCTTCAAACTATATTTTGTTGACTAATGAAGGTGAGCCTAATTGTTTTCAAGAAGCCTGTAAAGTTGAGCACAGTGAAGAATGTAAGAAAGAAATGGAAGAAGAAATGGAATCTTTATTGGAAAATAAAACTTGGGAGTTGGTAAACCTCCCAAAAGGTAGAAAGGTTCTACAAAACAAATAGGTTTACAAGATTAAGCATGAAGATGCCGAAAATAAGGAGAGGTATAAAGAAAGGCTGGTGGTGAAAGGTTTTTCCAAAAAAGAAGGTATTGACTTCACTGAAATTTTCTAACCTGTTGTTAAAATGTCATCCATTAGAGTCATTCTTGGCCTAGTTGCTACTTTAGACTTAGAATGTGAACAGTTAGATGTAAAAACTGCTTTCCTTCATGGTGAATTGGAGGAAGAAATTTATATGGAGCAGCCAGAAGGCTTCATAGAAAAAGGCAAAGAAGGCCTTGTTTGTAGGTTGAAGAAGAGTCTTTATGGGTTGAAACAGGCACCTCGACAATGGTACAAGAAATTTGATTCATTCATGTTGGAACATGGTTTTCAGAGGTTGGAAGTTAACCATTGTGTCTATATCAAGAGGTATGATCAAGGAAAGTATATCATATTATTGTTATATATGGATGACATGTTGATTGTTGGGCATGATAAGAATAAGATCGATGGGTTCAAGGAAGATTTGGGTAGAAAATTTGCAATGAAGGATTTGGGACCAGCATAATAGATATTGGGCATGCGGATTATGCATGACAGGAAAAACAAAAGGTTGTGGCTGTCACAAGAAAAATATATCAAGAAGGTGCTTGACAGGTTTAATATGAAGGATGCCAAGCCAGTTGGTACACTCCTTGTAGCCCACTTCAAGCTGAGTACTGAATCATGTCCTAGTGATGACAAGGAGAAAGAAGAGATGAGCAAGATTCCTTATGCTTCAGTAGTTGGCAGCTTGATGTATGCCATGGTATGGACACAACTAGACATTGCATATTCAGTGGGAGTAGTGAGTAGGTTCCTTGCGAATCCCGGCAAACAACATTGGCAAGTAGTAAAATGGATTTTGAGGTATCTCAAGGCTACTAGTCATTATTGTTTATGTTTTGGTCATGATGAGACTGTGCTTGAAGGATTTATAGATGTAGATATGGCTGGAGATATGGACACCAGACAATCCACTACAGGTTATTTATATAGATTTGCAGCTGCAGCAGTATCTTGGGCATCAAGGCTACAAAGAATAGTAGCCCTCTCTACAACAGAAGCAGAGTACATAGCTGCAATAGAAGCTTGTAAAGAGATGTTGTGGATGCAACAATTCCTAGGGGAGATAGGAATAAAGCAGGACAAATATGTGTTATATTGTGATAGTCAGAGTGCCTTTCACTTGGTGAAAACCCCAGTATTTCATTCAAAAACCAAGCACATTGACTTAAGCTACCATTGGATCCGACATGTGTTAGAGGAAGAACAACTATCCTTGGAAAAGATCCATATAGATAGGAACCCTGCTGATATGCTCATCAAGATTCTACCACAAGATAAACATGAGTTATGTAGAGGCATGGTAGGACTCGGTGTGACTTGATTCATGACTCTTATTTGGCTTCAAGTGGGAGAATATTAAGTGTGAAGCCAAATTCATGTAGGATTCTATATCCTTCTACACCGCCATTAGTTTCTAGATCTCCATCTAGAACACATGCAGGATTCTAGATCTTTCTACACTGCCATTAGTTTCTAGATCTCCATCTAGAACACATGCAAGATTCTAGGTCCTTCTTCAGCCTCTATAAATTTGTAATTGCTCTGGCCAAGGAAATCAAGCCAAGGTCCAGGCCTATTACGTAATGGAAAGTGATTTCTGTTCTCCAATGATTGTTTTATCTATTATGTTGTTTCTGATTGAGTAATCTTGTTGTTTCTCCATTTGTTTGTCTCTGAAATTATTTTTTGTTATTGTCGTCTCTCTCTGAATATAAATCTGATGTGTGTTATGTATGCTCTGAACTAACATTAAACCCCGTTAAATCTTTCGTTTGACTAAACTAGTAAAATGATAGACAAATATGAATTTCTCTTTGATGGAGTTAGAGTATTTAAAACATTACTTACTTCTTTTTTAATAGAAACGTTTATATATATATATATATATATATATATATATAATTATAATTTTAACAACATGACCACACTAACATTTTTATACGAAAACAATCTTATCGTTTTCGTCCAAGTTTGCTTCTTATTGTTTGAAAATTGAAGTGTGGCAATGGCTTGCACACCCAAAGTAAATGTAATTGTATGATGGTACACATAGAAGATCGGACAAGACTCATTTGCCTTTCGTGTAGTGGATGAAAACCATATAATTAAAAATGGAATTTGGTTTTTGTGGTCTCCTGCGCTATTTATAAATATATAACCATCCACGACCTCTACAGGGAAACGTTTTTTATTAAAGTGATTTTCAACGAATGGATAACTTAATATGCAATTATATATGAATGCATGGATAAGTTTGAGATTTCATAACCGTCATTGATTATCCAAAATATCAACATGCAAGTAAATTGTCAGAACGGTATTGTATTCCACTTATCATTTACTTGTACTTTATGTCGGTTGCCCACGATAACATTGTTATTTTCCAGAATTTAAAATCAACGCTCCCTCAAATTCATAATGAAAAAAATTGATATCGAAATATCAAAACATGAACTACCCAGTGAATCGTTGAATGCATTATATTTTAAAGGGGTAAAAGCATTTTTTTTTAAAGCACTAGGTTACAAAGTGTATAATAAATCAGGGTTAGGTTATAAGTGTATAATAAACGCGGACCAGTAGTTAGTTAAGTGTCTTTTAGTTTTAATATAGTTTAATTAAACTAAAAAGTAATAAATAAAAAAATATTATAAAAATAAAGTAATTAATAAAATTTTATCGTAAAAATTTAATAATTAATTAACAAAATATTATCAGATATTAATAAATATGATTAATTAATATCGTTTTTATATATAATTTCTTAAAATATGTTTTAAAATTATATAGGAAGAAAAACTATAATTTATAAAAATGAAAATAAAAGAACTAATAATAATATTGTTGTGTGCCATTACAAAAATAAGGAAATATAATAAACTAATATTGTTTTTATATATAATTCATTAAAATATATTTTTAATATAATAATAAATTATATATGGATGAAAAAGTATAATTCATGAAAATGAAAACAATAGAAAAAAGTAAAAAAAAAGTAAAAAAAAAAAAAAAATTAAAACAAAAAATTAGTAACTAACAGAAATGGAAGGTACTAAAGAACGCATAATAAGATCTCAACCAATCACTTTACAAATAAATAAATTTATATAATAATATAAAATAACAAAATTGAATTCTCAATATTAAAGTGTGGATAAGCAGTGTAAATTTTTGGTAAAAGGAAAACTAATACACACTGAAAGCAAAACTGAATCCCTAATACCATGTCACATATAATAAAGCAAGTCAATTGTGAATAAAAGTTTTACATATTAATTTAGATTTTGATTTATACCTTGAAAAATTTGAAGGATGGAAATTTATTTTCAACTTTAGAAATTTGGGTGAGAGATACTAGTTTTTACTATGTCAATTATAAAAATATTTGGCCATATGTTTATAAACATATTCAAATTTATGATGATTGTATATAATGTTTCTAATTTTTTTTTTATAAAACAATTTTATAGTATAAAATTTATAAAATTTGGGGATTAATTTTAAGGAAAAAAGAAATTAGTTTATCTTAAACAATTTTATAGTATAAAATTTATAAAATTTGGAGGATTAATTTTAAGGAAAAAAGAAATTAGTTTATCTTAATTTTTTTGGGTAAGAAAACCAAAAGAAATTAGCTCATATGTGACTCTTAGCTTTTAAAATTTCTTTGCTCACAAGTAACCTTCAAATTCTTTAAATTATTTATGTATAGTTTATATGACCTATAACATTGTGTAAACTAAAAACTTCAGATAATTTTCTGGGTTTGACATATAGTAGATTTCTGTATGGACTTCCTTTCACATTTTCGGCATTACACTACTCTATAGTCCTTCCATCTGATAATAATGGCGGTTTGGTGTGGGTCTCTGCTCTATTTATTTATGTAAGTGCGCATCTACCTGGGATTGATGCTTCTCTGCACACATCTTATGGATTAGGGTTCCATCTAACGGGCCATTCGCATTCTTCTTGGATTCTTCTCGGTAAAATCCCTTTATATTTCCTCGATCCTGCGGTCGTTGGTAGTAGCTACAGCCAAGGGTTTCCGCGTCTTTTGCTATGGCTGGCTCTTTCTCTTCAGTGTTGGATACGTTCTAACCAGTCTATCGAGTGTTGGGTATGACTTTGGGCATGTCTTCTTCGTCAGCGCATACGTGTTGCACATTCTCTTCTCAAAAAATTATTAAACTCTTTTACAAATTCCAACACTTTTGGAAATTACATAGTGTTGGACATGACTTTGAGCGTGTCTTGTTCCTCAGCGCATACGTGTTGTACAGTCCCTTCTCAAAAAATTTATTAAACTCTTTTACAAATTCCAACACTTTTGGAAATTATTAAAATCTATTGTTTAATAATTATTATTATTTTTTAAGGTAGGAGCCATTTTAACCGGTTTACTAAATTTTCCTGGCAGGGATTGAAATTTAGTGATATAGATTTCTGTAATCTTGGCTTGGATCATATTTGGTCATCTTTTGGTGAAATTAAGCGTATATATATATATATATATATATATAATTTAACTTTACAGAGAATATGGACTGGGAAAATAATGGTTCATTGTTCGCTAACCAATGAATTACTATCCTTATGCTTTTAGTGTTGTGTAGTTACTCTATTAGTCTTACTTTGTTTTGGTTTTTTCTTATTTACTTTTATTTAAAATATTTTAGGAAATATCAAATTTATTTATATTTTAAAAATATTTTTTAAATAACGAAAATTTATAATAAAAAAAGATTATTATAAAATTATATGGAAAAAATTAAAAATAAAATAAGTGTAAATTTATATACAGTTTGTGAGGTATTGATTGTTTTTTTTTTCTAAATTTATTGTATTACAATGTATAATAAATACTTGCACAATTATACTAATAAATGAATTTGAGATATAGGGATAGTCATATATTAAATATACACAATCATAATCATAATCATATTAGTAATTAAATAATAATAATTAATTAAATGCTTAAATAATAATAGTGAAATTTTTGGAATTGAAAGTACTTTTTGTTTTGGTAGGAGATTAATAACTATGAATATAAACTAGATTTATGTGGAATCACAACAATTTAAAGTCAATTAATATTTTCTTGCAAAATTCACCAATATTATTTAAACATTCAATCAATTAAAAACACCACTAAAATATATCACCTAAGAAAAATCTATTTTCAGTGTGAAAAAAGCTATATTGTATTAATATCATATAAGTCCTAATATACATATGGATAGGCTGAAACATCAAGCTAATGCCTAAACTTGGGAGATAGTAAAAATATCCTCCTCATACTTTTACACCTGAAAGCCTAGGGGGAGAAAAAGGTACCAGAAGATAATATGATTTGTCCATGCAGTAAGCTTGAAACACAAAAAAATGACCAAACGATTTGGCCAGAGATAGATAAGTCTTCATTATCTGAGTCAAAAAGTGAAAACATGCACGATGGTGCAAAAACAGTTTGAGTATACGTACCAGGGGATGGAGATAGACAACAAGATAGATTATGTACCAGGAAGAGAAAAATCCTCATTCTGCTAGGTTGTAGCAGCGAGTTGTATATCCATTTTCCATTTGCCCATTTGGGATAGGAGTCTTTTCATTGACAAAACTTCTCAATGAGTATTTTGTGATCTATTTACAGGATGAATAGAATATTTCTTTCTCCTCCTCAAGAAAGAATCAATTCGTTCATCCATCCTGTTAGCTTGTGATTTTTATGGAACGTTTGTCATTATAACTTTAGAATCACCATAGATCTGCAGAAACTGAATATTTAAGAAAATGCTAAAATGAAAAAGCCTTTGTAGAACCATTGCTTCTGCTTTGTTATTTGTTCCCTTTCTACCACACAACTGTTATGCTTCATTCATGACCATATAAATACCACACGTACACTTACCATTTTGTGCAGCCTCATCAAAAAAACACTCTAGGAAAGCTCATCTCGCTAATCTTAATATCCCTGGTTTTTATATTTTTATGCTAGAAATCTTTACAATACATACTTTAAAAAAAAAGAAAAATCTTTACCATACATGCTAAAATCCACATTAATTCGATTCATTCATAACATATCTAAAATTCAGACATTTTTCGGTCCCTTTCAATTCTAATTGATGGCTGAGATTGGCGTTGCAGTTCCATGGCTGACTCGTATTCTCGACCCCATTTGAAGCAGCTGTATTCTGAGACACCGGTGAAGAGATGCCACATTCAGAAGCCGGTACACCAAAGGACAAACATTAATTAAATTAGAATTAATTACTGTAATGTGCAGGTTGCGGACGCGGAGCCAGGTGAAATCGAATCTATCCTTTTAAACATCAGACGAAGAATGCTCATTCTTAAATCTTAGCCATTCATTTAAAAAAGAAAATTAACTCTGCAAGCCCACTTCCCCTGTTTTTGAAATATTTTTTATTTTCTTAATAAATAAGAAAAATAATTTTATAATGCAAGTATACATTAAAATATATAGTAGAAAACGTACCAAATAATAGTATAAAAAAGTACCTTTATTCATCTTTGAGTCGTCCACAAGATGAAATCCTGAATGTGTAAAACAGTGTAAGAGGTTTAATTTTCCCCATAATTGATGTTAGGCTTTATTCAACATGAAAGGCAACCTACACAGAGGTAACAGAACAAGCCATCTCTAATTATCATTCCCCGCTGCTAATCGTTTTCTCCCGTTCATGGACACATCCATAGAGCTACAACGTTCCTCGGTTGAGTTATTTCGCAGCTGCAGATTTACAGATTGATGGGTGAGAATTTTAACAATTTATTTGAGAATGTAGATTTCCACACCAGGAATTTATATACTTGTTGGGATATCTCACAGTTGTAAATTTACGGATTGATATGTGATAAATTTAACAAATTATTTGACAATGTAGAATTTCATAGCAGAAATTTCTATTGTTATTCTTTAGAATATACTAAATATCCAAACTCTATGATGGACATTTTACTAATTATTAAAAATTCATAAATGTGTATTTTCGCAGCAGAAATTTATATAACTATTTTTTTAGAATATACTAAATGCTATAGTTATTATTTTAAAATATACTAAATATCTTTATAATAGACACTCCACTCATCATGAAAACTTTATAAAGCTTATTGAATATGAGGTTCGTATTGTCCCTGCTGTTGAAGGAACAAGAGCAGATCTGTGAATGAAGGTAACGAGATGGGTCGTTTCGGGTATTAAAATGGCAGCAGACTGATTAGCGAAGCACTGTTTCTACGGTCCTCGCCTCAAAAAGGCATTCTCAGATCGGTTCGCTCACAACTGCATTTGAGAGTGATGTAATTCTGTCAAATATGTGTGTCAAATCCGAATGATTTCAATTGGGCTTGCCAACAGTTTATGATATATAATATAATATATTTTTGTGAGCATAATTTATTTATATTTTCTTAAAATATCTATTGAATATGAAAAGTTGTTTATAAATTTTATATTTCTAATAGAAACCGAAATTAATTATATATATATATCACATTTCTAAACGTTTTCCCTAGGATGATGATGTAAACCATCAGATTTGTCTTTTTCTTTGAGCAGTTTTGGCTGGGCAATTCATTGCCTATCAATTGGTCACATTTCATTTGTGATGTTTTTCAATGTTAAATTTGTAATAGAAACAATGAATACGCACTGTTATGCTGTTTTAGCAAACAAATGGATTAAGGAAAATGAGATATACTATTACCTAGTCCTAATTTGAAGACTTAATATACTTTTTCGTCACATAGTTGTCTTAGCCTAATGTGTTAACAACCACTAAGCCTAATTGAAATGTTGATTATGTATTTATCAATAGTCTCATGTATTAACAGCCACTAAGTCTAAAACTGGATTAAGGAAATTGAGATATACTATTAACTAGTCCTAATTTGAAGACTTAATATACTTTTTCGTCAGATAGTTGTGTTAGCCTCATGTATTAACAACCACTAAGTCTAAGTGAAATGTTGATTAATTATTCATCAATAGTCTCATCTATTAACAACAACTAAGTCTACCCCGGATGCGGGTGTTAGGACGTCAGCCAGGGACGAGCCACATGCCCAGCATGTGCCGCCCCGTGTCAACGCAACATAGTTATTGCTCACTGCCGCCGAGGTATGAAGCGCAGCAGCCCGAGCCCCTGGCATTCAATGCTTCGAAGGGTGAAGCGATGTTGTTGCAAGAAGCAGTTATGGAGAGCTCTTATCGAGGGAATGTTGCAAGATTTTTTAAGGATGACGGTTCATTGCAGGTTTATTTGCATGGTAAGGTCTGTGTGGCGCAGGCTCTGGAGGAATTGTGGCCGGTGGGCGCTCTTCTCCTTCAAAGCGCAGCCACTGCCGTTGCAAATTGCCATTTCGACTCTGAAGAATGCCTCAGGTGGGAACAGAATTCTGAGGGCAAAGGGAGAGCAATTGAGGCGGAGAGTGAAGGCACTCACTTGGGCAAAGTTCGCTTCATGCTGGCTAATCCTGTGCGCGGTTTATGGGCAGTTGAGCTCTGCCTTGAATCCATTTGGGAACTGCACTCAATTGGCAGTGATAGCCGTGATTTCAAGCCCACAAGCTCGGTCCTGGAACAAATTGAAGGAGACGCGGGAAATATGGCGCGACTGCGTGAAAGACAGCCGAGTAGGAGGGGACCTGGGCGTGGGGCACCTTCACGCCCCCCTGCAGCGGATGTACACCATCACTGCTGCTGCTGCTACTGCTACAGGAGGGTGGGAGCCATACCAACTCCAGCCAGTCAGTTCTTGGAGGTCGGCGGCTCCAGTGGAGGAGAGCCCGTGCTTCCAGCATTCGGCTCAGTCGTTTTCACCTTGGGCAGCTCGCAGGAAAATGCAGGTATTAATGCACATATCTCAGTTCTCTTTACGAAGATTCCTGAGGAGAATGAAGCTGGACAGCAACCGGGCTTGGTTGAGATACCTCCAGAAGGCAATCGTGAGGAAAGTCCAGTGCTGCAGCCACCAATTGAACAGGGCAATTCTGGGAAGGAGCCTCAGCAAGCCCCTCCCCAACCTCCAGAGCAGGAACCGTTGGCCACTGCGAAGGATCCTATGGCAATGTGGGCAGGCATCCCTGAAGGCCAAGGCTGGTGCTACATCACTGAGGAAGAGCCTGAAGATTAATCCACAGAGACACTCTCCGGCTTACTTTTCTCTCTCTCGGGTCTCGTATACGTTAGAGGTCTCGGCTGGTATCTGGACTATGCTACATTTCTATGTTTGTATACTTTCAGTTCTTTTTCATTTTATGTGTCTGTCTGTCATGCGTCGTGGCAAGGTTTACTATGAGTTTTTTGTTGGAAGCCCCTGCGCGGGCCGTTTCATTACTGTCTGAGCTCATCACTGTGTCTTATGTTTTGGTACATCTTGGAGGTGCTGCCCCTGCGAGGGCGAATTCTGTGTCAAGCAATGCCATCCAAGGTGCAACAGCTGGCCCTGGACGACCTGTTTTTTTGCATGTAATGTTTACTTGTATATAATATAATAGATTAGCTAGTTTTACCGAGAAAAAAAAAACAACAACTAAGTCTAATTGAAATGTTGGTTAAGAATTTATGCAAAAGAGTATAAAGGAATAATTCATAATAAAATATGAAATTATTTATAGTGAAACTAAACTTACTCTAAACGTCTTTTAAGATTAGAATAATGAAATCACACAAAATTAGTTTAGATATTTGTGAAAAAAGTTCTCAAAACCAATTAACCAAATTGGTAATTTGTTATGAATCTCGATTCTATAATACTAGGCTTTATGTGTGTAAATAATGTATCGTTTTCTGTAAAGTAATGAATTAAGGCTTTAAAAACCCTTTTTCCAATTTTTTGTCTAAAAATTTTGATTTTTTGTTTTATTATCTCACTTCGTTTTATGATCTCACTTCAAGTTGTAATTGTGGAAAGTCAAAGGTGTCAAATTGGGCTTTGTTAGATTATGTTTATTTTGATATGGTTTTGAATTTATTATTATGAAAATTAAGAAATATATGTTTTTAATAGAGTATTATTTATTTACACAAAATTATGAGAAATCTTATTTATGGGTATTAAATATTATTTGATAATTCGTATAATTTATGTAATTGGAGAACTGTTAATTGGTGATTTATTATGGAATGATATATAAGATGTGATTTTTTATCTAATAATTTGTATGATAATTTTATAGTTGTATTAGGCAAATGTTAAAAAGTAAATATTGATTTAAAGATGCAAAATATATATATATATATATATAAAATTACTGATTTTTCTCTTGTTTTTTTAATTTACTGTATTACAATGTGTAATAAATACTAGCACAACCATATTAACAAATGTGTTTGACATATATAAATAATCATATATTAAATATATACATAATTATAATCATATTAGTAATTAAATAATAATGATTAATTAAATACTTAAATAATAAATAGTAAAATTTTGGGAATTGAAAACATTTTCTATTTTAATAAGAGATTAGTAAATATTAATATAAACCAGATTCATATGTGATTAATCACCGCACTTTAAATTCAATTAATATTTTCTTACAAAATTCACCAATATTATTTAAACATTCAATCCATTTAATACACCACTGAATTATACCACCTAGGAAAAATCTTTACAACACAGCGGCGGACGGTTTCTACGGTCCTCCCGTCAAAAGGGCATTCTCAGATCCATTCGCTCACAACTGGATTTGAGAGTAATGTAATTCTGTCAAATATGTGTGTCAAATCCGATGATTTCAATTGGGCTTGGCAACTGTTTCACAGAAACAGTGACAAGACTTTGAGTTTCATGGAATTCAATGATAGCTGGATGTGCTTCTTTCGTGTAAGGTCAGTGGATTATTTTTCCGGATCCAAGTGAAGGGTTTGCCGAAAAAATACAATGATCAGCTACAATCGGCAGTTCTTTGGATTTCGTACAAGGTCGAAATTTAATGGTTTTGGGAAGGGTCTATATATTTATTTATTTATTTATAGTTTTGTGAAGATAATTAATTTATATTTTATTAAAATATAAAAAAATAATTATTTATAAAATTTTTATTTCAAATACAAATTGAAATTAGATATCATTTTTGGGATTCAACTGGGTTAAGTAAGTCATTCAAACGTATGACCATTTCCATGAGAGGTAGTCGTAACTGACTAATTTCTCATGATTTTTGAATAGTTCACTTAGCACTCATCATTCAAACGTATGACCATTTCCATGAGAGGTAGTCGTAACTGACTAATTTCTCATGATTTTTGAATAGTTCACTTAGCACTCATTGCATCGGGTGATGCCATGAGAGGTAGTCGTAACTGACTAATTTCTCATGATTTTTGAATAGTTCACTTAGCACTCATTGCATCGGGTGATGCTCACAGGGGTGAAGAAGTGGGATTGAAACTAGTGAAATGTGGAGAAGGAATCACATAGCATCAATCATCACTTCCGGGGCTTGCACCCGGTAACCAGGACTTCCCAGGAGGTCACCCATCCCAGAACTCCTCTGGCTCAAGCGCGCTTAACTATGGAGTTTTTCCCCACAATCAAGCCCACTTAGCTTGCTACCCCATTTGCAAAACCTTAGCAAGTATTGTGCCTCATGAACCATTCAAGTAGAGATCCCTTGACTCTTTTTGAATGACTTACTTAACGCAGTTGAATCCCAAAAATGATATCTAATTTCAATTTGTATTTGAAATAAAAATTTTATAAATAATTATTTTTTTATATTTTAATAAAATATAAATTAATTATCTTCACAAAACTATAAATAAATAAATAAATATATAGACCCTTCCCAAAACCATTAAATTTCGACCTTGTACGAAATCCAAAGAACTGCCGATTGTAGCTGATCATTGTATTTTTTCGGCAAACCCTTCACTTGGATCCGGAAAAATAATCCACTGACCTTACACGAAAGAAGCACATCCAGCTATCATTGAATTCCATGAAACTCAAAGTCTTGTCACTGTTTCTGTGAAACAGTTGCCAAGCCCAATTGAAATCATCGGATTTGACACACATATTTGACAGAATTACATCACTCTCAAATCCAGTTGTGAGCGAATGGATCTGAGAATGCCCTTTTGACGGGAGGACCGTAGAAATTATATATATCACGTTTTTACATTTTACTTATGATGATGATGTAGATAATCAGATTTGTCTTTTTCTTTGAGGAGTTTGTGTTGTTATATTAATTCTTATTTGTTTCTAGTGTGATTTTCTGTGTAAAAACTATGTTCTTATTCATAAGAGTGGTTCCCTAGTTTGGTGTGTGGTTGAGATATTCTCTCAACCAACAAATGGTACGTAGAAGTTAGTTTTCTTATCTTGAGACAATACTCCTGTATATATGTAATTTCATATCTGGTTAATGTGATATATATTCTTTTATGGATTTTTAACATGGTATCAGAGCCCATTAGGGCGTGGTCTCGGTCTGGCCCGTTTTGGGCTAACGAACCTTGGCCCCTCGTGGACAGAGGGAAATAAAGAGTTCAGTTTCTTATGTTCTGGTTTTTGTTTTTGGAGACTGTGGAGGTTGCTGGGAGGCCAAGCTGTGGAGCAGCAAAGGTGGAGACCATGAAACTGCAGTGAATCAATCGCATGCCCGCCTGTTTGTAGGATGTTGTGGAAAGTAAGCAATTCAGGCTCTCAAACACCAAATCTCCATCAGTACAAGAAAGGTTTCTGCAGGAGGAAGTTGTAGATTTGGGTGAACTGGTCAAAAATTACTTCAGTCAACACTAAAACTTGCGGCTTTGCATCAGATGTCCTAAAATTGGAGTTTGCACAGGATTTAAGTTGTTTTGTTGTTTATTTAGAAGTTTTTGCAAGTGACATCCGAAGATTGAATTGTTGTGGCTAAAATCACACTGTGGAAATGTACTTGCACTTCGTTACCTCCTTGGAAGAGCGATCGACAGGTGCAAGGAATCGATTCCCTTGGCTGTTGATTGCGAGGTTCGATGTGAGCCCCCCTTGCGGCATCGTGGAAACCAACCCCGCAAAGCTCATGAAATTCTACGCGGACAGGTTCATGATGAAGGTGGATGGACATCGTGGCAGATTCCCTCTACAAATCAAAGCTTGAATTTGAACTAGCCTACCTTCGTCGGTGCTTCTGCTCGGCGATAATCCATTTTGCGTTCTCGCTACTCATAGTGCAGATCTATATTGCGCTGCTCATCACCAGGACGTTGGTTTTTCTGCTCAAGCCATTAAGGCAACCTAGCATCATTGCAGAAATCATTGGTGGGATTCTTCTTGGTCCTTCGGTGTGGGGGCGCAGTGAAGCTTACTTTAACACAATTTTCCCAAAGAGGACCACCCTTTTACATGAAACTGTTGCAAATATTGGTCTTCTATTCTTTCTGTTTTTAGTTGGGCTGGAACTAGATTTCCAAGCAATTAAGCGAACTGGAAGGAAGGCTTTAGCAATTGCAGCAGCTGGAATTACCTTACTGTTTGTTGTTGGGGTCGGGGTTGCTTATGTGCTCAGGGAAACGGTTTCTAAGGGTGTGGCCTATGGACCCTTCCTCATTTTCATGGGTGTATCCTCATCTATTACTACATTCCCAGTGCTTGCAAGGATACTTGCAGAGCTCAAGCTTCTTACCACCGATGTGGATCAGATGGTAATGGCTGCGACGACTGTAGTGGTTTCTTGGGTTCTTCTAGCCATTACTGTATTTTTTTTAGGATTTGTCACCGGTCACCTGACAACGAACCTGTGAGCGATACTTACATTTGCATCACTCTGGCGAGAGTCCTAGCATCTGACTTTGCAACAAATGTAATTGGGATTCACACAATCTTCAGAGCTTTTGTGTTTGGCTTGACTATTCCCAAAGATGGCCCATTTGTAGGGATGCTTATTGAAAAGATTGAAGACTTTGTATCTGTCTTGCTGCTGGCATTGCATTTTTCTTCCAGTGGTTGAAGAGTCGAAGGAGGAATTGCTGTAAAATAAAATTTTGAAAGAGGAGGAGTAAGCAAATAGAGATTAAGGTGGCAGATTGTGAAGAGGATGAAGATCGTGAAACCAACTTTTTTATTGGGAATTTTCTGTTTAATTCCAAAACAAATAACTTGAACAAAACAAAGAAAATGCTCTATTCTAACCACAGGGTATTAACACAGGACCAAGAAATTCCAGTTCCATACAAAAAAAATACTCTCTCTCTCCAGAAAATTTCTCCGTCTCAGCTTGCACAAAATTACATTGTTGTGTGTGTAAAATTTTCAATACATTTACTCTTGTAAAAAAAATATTCTCGTCTCATTCACGCTGCTGCATATTTCATTTCAACATTAAAAAAGACTTTCTCTGCACTGCTGAGAGGAAATTACATTTACACTACTGTGTTTTTTTTTTATATACGGTGCTGCATTCTTCACACTACACTTAACAAAAAAAAAACATTACATACTTCTATGCTATACTCCCGTAAAATAAAAGAACATTAAAATTAAAAACATTTACCAAATTGAAAAACTGGCGGTCGAAATGAAAATTTTACTTCACGTCAATTTCATGTTGCAGCCCTGTACTTCAACCATTGAAATATGCGATTTGCGATTTGATCGCATCGTGAAATCGCATTCGGTGCAAAACAGGGGGAGGCTTAAAACATATGGGTGCGATCTGCGATATGCGACCGGATCGCATCGCAACATCGCAGTCGGCAGAAATCAAGTGAACAGATGGAGGCAGTGAGCATGCATGTGATTTGCAATATGCGATCTGATCGCATCGCAAGGAAAAAACATGTAGATTTCTGAAGTGATAACGCGGCAGTTTGAAATTAGATTTCAACACTCCCCTTTAATTTCAACTGCTGGGTTATCAGTCATACCTAGACATTTCCTCAAAAGCTCAAAACTTTTCTGCCCCAATGGTTTAGTCTGAATATCTACAACCTTCTCCTGAGTTCTGCAATGTTGTAAAACAATTTCTCCATTGTTTACCAATTCCCTGATGCAGTGAAACTTTGTGTCAATGTGTTTCATTCTCTTATGAAACACCAAATTCTTGGATAATGCAATAGCTGAGCTATTGTCGCAAAAAATTACCGTTCATTTTGCCTGCTCTTGGCCTAAGCTCCATAACATCCTTCTCATCCAAACTGCTTGACATGATGCTGTTGTAGCTGCAACATATTCTGCCTTTGCTGTAGACAACGCTACAATAGGCTGCTTTTTAGAAGCCCATGAAATGGGTCCTGAACCCATGTGAAAAACATAACCAGATGTGATTTTCCGATCATCTATACTTCCATCCCAATCACTATCAGTGTATCCAACCAAATCTGAACATTCTGAAGTAGTATATAAAATGCCATACCTTTTAGTACCTTTAACATACCTTAGAATCCTTTTTGCTGCCTGCCAATGTGCTTCTTTTGGCCTCTCCATGAATCTGGAAATTAAACTAACAACATACATTATATCCAGCCTAGTTGCAGTTAAATACATGAGGCTGCCAACTATGCTCTTGTACAAACTAGGATCAAAATCTTTGCTAAGTTTTAATCCAATGACTGTGGGAGTGATTGCTGCCTTGTTGTCCTGCATATTGAATCTCTCCAACACTTCATTAACATATTTTGCTTGTGAGATAAAAATCCCATTTTCATTTTTATCTACTTCTATTCCTAAGAAGTATCTCAGCAAACCCATGTCAGTCATCTCAAATTATTCTTTCATAACTGTTTTGAAATTTTCAATAAGATAAATATCATTACCTGTGAAAATAACATCATCAACATATAACACAAAAATTAGAATTTTACCATCCTTTTCTTTGATGTAGAGGGTGGGTTCTCCCTCGCATTTGTCAAAGCCATTTTCCAGTAGATAGGAATCTATCCTACTGTACCATGCTCTTGGCGCTTGCTTCAGCCCATAAAGAGCTTTCTTCAATCTGCACACTTTGTTCTCTTGGCCTTTCTTTTCATAGCCTAGAGGTTGTTCAATGTAAACCTCTTCATTTAACACTCCATTTAGGAATGCTGACTTCACGTCCATTTGGTAAACTTTCCACTTGTTTTGTGCTGCTATGGACAACACTGCTCTCACGGTTTCCATTCTAGCAACCGGTGCGAAAGTTTCCTCATAGTCTCTCCCATATTGCTGCTTATATCCTTTGACAACAAGTCTTGCTTTGTGTCTTTCTATCTTGCCTTCAGCATTACTCTTGGTATTGCAAACCCATTTGATTCCAATGACTTCTTTTCCTTTTGGTAGTTCAACCAAATCCATGTCTTGTTTCTTTCTATGGTATTGATCTCCTCATCCATAGCTTCTATCCATTTTTTATCCTTAATTGCCTCTTCGAAATGAATAGGGTCATCAACATGACAATATAAAGCAAACAAAGAATTCATACCTTCATCATAAATGTCACTTAAATTTCTAAATTTCTTACCTCTTTCATTTGGTGTGCAAGTGCTTGAAGAAGCACTTGAATTTCATCCTTGTGGTGTGCTTGTAAAAGCACTTTCATTTCTCTTCAAGGGTGTCCTGTGCTGTCCTTATGTTGGCGCTGCTATTTGGGGATGTATTTCAGCCATCTCCTCATCATCTTCATCATGAGACAAACAATTTTTAACATTCACTGTTTTCTCTATGCTTCCATCCCAAGCTTCCTCCTCAATGAATTGAACATCTCTGCTCTCAAAAAACTTCTTGGTAGATGGGATATACAACCTATAAGCTTTGGATTCCTCACTGTATCCAATGAAAATACATTTCTCCCCTTTGCTGTCCAACTTCCTCCTTAGCTGATCTGGAATGTGTGCATAAGCCACACAACCAAAAACTTTCTTGTGGGTGACTCTTTGCTTTCTCCCACTCCATGCTTCTTTCGGCACTATGTTAATGACTTCTTTTGTTGGGCATCTATTCAAAATATATACTGCACAGTGTATAGCTTCAGCCCAATTATCATTTGGAAAATGCTTTGCCTTTAACATAGTCCTCGCCATGTCCATGATTATCCCGTTCTTCCTTTCAACAACTCCATTTTGCTGCGGGGTGTACCTAGATATAAATTTCTTATGAATTCCATTTTCTCTACAAAACCGTAGGAATTCCTTGGAGATATACTCACCTCCTCTGTCAGTTCTCAGAACTTTGATATGCAGCCTGCTTTCATTTTCTCCAAGTGCTTTGAAATTGCGAAATTTTTCAAACACTTCACTTTTGTTCTTTAGAAAGTAAACCCAAGTTTTTCTAGTAAAATCATCAATGAATGTTAGAAAATATTGGTTGCCTGCTAGTGATGGAGTTTGCATTGGTCCACATAAATATGAGTGGACAATTTCTAAGGGTGCTTTTGCCCCGATGCTTTTCCATGATGGAAAACTTTCTCTGTGTTGTTTCCCCAAGATACAACCTTCATAAAGGCTGTATGGTTTCTCTATCAATGGTAGTCCTCTTACCATTCCTTTTCTACTCAACAAGTTAAGACCTCGAAAGTTGAGATGTCCAAATCTCAAGTGCCACAACCAATTTTCATCCTTTGGTACGCTTTGGAAAGGCTCTTGTGTCACTACTGTTATTACTTCTTTGTTTTTCAAATCTGCCATTTTTCTGAGAGGGAACATCCTGTTCCTCGTCATCTTCACTTCAACAATACATCGTTTTCTAGGATTTCTATCCATGATGGTGCATACATCATTCTCAAAGAAAACATTGTGACCCTTTTGAACAAGTTGTCCAATACTCAAGAGGTTACATCTCATTCCAGGAACATAATAGACATCTGCTATGGTTTTCTTTTCACCTTTCTTCGTTAGGATATTTACTTCTCCTTTTCCCATAACAGAAACTTTACTATCAGTCCCAAGTGTGACTTGTGACTTCACATTTTGATCTAAAGCAGAAAATGGGGCTATGTTTCCTGTCATATGGTTGCTGCAACCGGAGTCTAGAAGCCATATATCATCACTCTTTGTTTCAGCCATATTACAAGCTAACAACAAATTATCTTGGCTGATATTTTCTCTAGTGAAATTTGCACTAGATCTATTACTCATATCATGCTGCTTCTTCCTACATTCATTTGCATAATGCCCATATTTTTTACAATAATAACATTGGACATTGGATTTTCCATACCTTTGTCCTTGAGCATGATGTTTTTGACTTTGTTGGCTGCTACCTTGGCCTTGATTTTGATTTGGATTACTGCCTCTTCCTTGAGCATTTGCTGGATTGTTCCTTCCACCTCTGTTTTGGCTTCTGCCTCTTCCTCTCTTGCTTCCTCTGCCTTGACCTCTTCCTCTTCCAAATGACATCTGGGTCTTGAAGGCTTGTTCTAGAGATGAGTTTTCATTTCTAATCAACCTCTACTCATGTGTTACCAGTGATGCATGAAGTTCATCAACTGAAAAGTTTGTGAGATCCTTTGTATCTTCTATAGTGGTGACAATCACATCGAACTTTGAGGGTAGGACCCTCAACAGTTTCTCCACAATCCTCCTTTCTTCAAGAGTTTCTCCATGAGATCTTATTTGTGTGACCAGACCAATCACATGTGTGAAGAATGAGTCAATATTGTCTGACTCCTTCATGCATAAATTCTCAAAATCTCTCCTCAGCAACTGTAGCTTTGTTGTCTTCACTTTCTCCATGATTTGATAGGTTGTCTTGAGAGTTTGCCATGCTTCTTTAGATGTCTTTACGGCTGCTATCCTTGGAAACACACTCTCATGCATTGCTTGATACAAAAATACGAGGGCTTTGGAATCCTTCTTCTTATTGCTCTTCAATAGATCTTTCCCTGCCTGAGTTAACCTATTAAACTCATCTTCATCTCCTGGTTCTTCAAACCCATATTCAACAAGTTCCCATAAATCTTGTGAGGCAAATAGGGCTCTCATGGTTATTGCCCAATAGTCATAGTTTTTCCCATTAAACTGTGGGAGCTGAGTATTAAAAATACCCATGTTAGTGCTGGTGCTAGCCATCCTTTCACTCTCTCAGCTATGCTTCAAATATTTGACTGTGTATTTAAAAAAAAAAACTAATTGTCTTCAACAACTACACAAAAAAACTTTGAGAAATACTTGGATCCTTTCTTGACTCAGTCTTCACTCTGCTCGAGAAGCTGTTGCACCAAAAAAAATCCTTCTTACAGCTTCTTTGAACCTTCAAAGAGCCTGGACAAGCTTTGATACCACTGTTGGGAATTTTCTGTTTAATTCCAAAACAAATAACTTGAACAGAACAGAGAAAATGCTCTGTTCTAACCACAGGATCTTAACACAGGGAAGCTAAACTTGATTTCTAAAGAACAGAGTTTCACACACTCATAAAAAACATTGTATTCATTAATAAGACAACCTGTTACAAAAGGATCTTCCTCTTAACAGAGGGATTCACCAAGAACTTCCAGTTCCATACAAAAAAAAAATACTCTCTCTCTCCAGAAAATTTCTCTGTCTCAGCTTGCACAAAATTACACTGCTGTGTGTGTAAAATTTTCAATACATTTACTGCTGTAAAAAAAAAATCTTCTCGTCTCATTCACGCTGCTGCATATTTCATTTCAACAACAAAAAAAACTTTCTCTGCACTGTTGTGCATTACTGAGAGGAAATTACATTTACACTGATGTGTTTTTTTTCTTGATATACGCTGCTACATTCTTCACACTACACTTAACAAAAAAAAAAAAAAAAAAAACATTACATACTTCTATGCTATACTCCCGTAAAATAAAAAAACATTAAAATTAAAAACATTTACCAAAATTCTACCAACCGCTGTAAATTCCATTAATTACTTTTACTGAAAAACTGGCGGTCAAAATGAAACTTTTACTTCACGTCAATTTCATGTTGCAGGCCTGTACTTCAACCATTGAAATATGTGATTTGTGATTTGATCGCATCCCGAAATCGCATTCGGTGCAAAATAGGGGGAGGCTTGAAACATATGGGTGTGATCTGCGATATGCAATCGGATTGCATCGCAACATCGCAATCGGTAGAAATCAAGTGAACAGACAAAGGCAGTGAGCATGCATGCGATTTTTGATCTGTGATCTGATCGCATCGCAAGGAAAAAACATGTATATTTCTGAAGTGATAACGCGGAATTTTGAAATTAGATTTCAACATTTTTTACAGTAGTGTTATAAAATTTTGAGTTTTGTAAGTGAAACATGTTGAGCTTGATCAACTTAACATATAAATGCAATTGGTTAGAATTGATCACTCTAAAAATTGCTAATTGAAGTTAGTTAGATTCAAGATGAAAGCACTAAGTATGATTTTAGAAGAGGTTGGTTGATGCAGCATTAGATGGACAAACAAGGCAAAATATTGTGTGTTGAAATAAAGTAGACTCACAGTATATGTCACATACATTAGTAAGCAAGTCTAGAATGTTTGTAGTGGTATGTACCTGGTAACTCCAAGAGATGGAGTGTGAAATGTAAGCCTTGTAAGGCATGTGTATCCCCATACAGTTCGTGGTAATATAAAAACCACATTGTATTTGTAGTGTCGAGTTGTGGTAAGCCAGAAACCACATGTAAGAATGAAGTGGGAGAGAGATTCATGTTGGCATGGTTTAGGGTTAGCCAAGAAAACCATCGGCCCGATTGAGTCAGGTCTTTGGAGTGCCCTAGTGGCCAGTTTGTAGCCGAGAGTGGGTGGAGTGCCCTAGTGGCAAGTCGGTTCGATTGACTCAGGTTTTTGGAGTGCACTAGTGGCAGGTTTGTAACCAAGAGTGGTTGGAGTGCCATAGTGGCAATTTTGTGGCCCATAGTGGTTGGAATGCCTTCATGGTTGAGTTGAGCCTTTGTGATTGTGTTGAGCATTCATGGCCGAGTTGAGCCTTGGTGGTTGTGTTTAGTCTTTGTGGCTGAGAGCCCTCAGTGGCATGGTTGAGGGTGATCCGATAAAACCCAAAGCATGGTTATGGGTAATCCAATGAAACCCATGATGATATTGGAGGGAGATTTATAGGTACATGTCATGCAGTTATAATGGTTGAAAGAACAATGTATGTGAAGGACATCCTACAAGACTGGCGGTTGCAACGGTTAGTACCTATGCATTACGGTAGATGGTTTCTTCTTTATATGGACATCAACATATTTTTTTATGTTTAACCACAACTAGACTTTGCAGATTTTTATCGAGACAAGTAATCATTATGAGGGTGTGTTGGAATATTAATTCCTACTTGTCTCTAGTGTGACCTTTTATGTAAAAAATATGTTCCTATTCTATAAGAGTGGTTTCTCTAGTTTTGTGTGTGGTTGAGAAATTCTCTCAACCAATAAATTATATGTCCAAGATAGTTTTCCTATCTTGAGACAATACTCCTGTATATATGTAATTGCACATTCGATTATTTTGAGATAGATTCCTTTACGGAATTTTAACAGTTTTGGCTGGGAAATTTATTCCCTATCAATTGGTCACATTTCATTTATGATGTTTTTCAATGTTAAATTTGTAATAGCAACAATGAATACACAATGTTATGATGTTTTAGAAAACAAATGGATTAAGAAAAATGAGATATACTATCACGTAGTCCTAATTTGAAGACTTAATATACTTTTTCGTCACATAGTTGTGTTAGCCTCATGTATTAACCACCATTAAGTCTAAATGAAATGTTGATTAAGTATTTATCAATAGTCTCATGTATTAAAAACCAGTCAGTTTAATTGAAATGTTGATGAAGTATTTATCAAAAACAGTATGTACGAATAATTTATAATAAAATATGAAATTATTCATAGTGAAATTAGACTTACTCTAAAGGTCTACATATGACTAAAGACTGAAATAAAGAGAAGCTAGGGATGAAATCATACAAAATAAGTTTAGATATTTATGGAGATATTGTGAAAGACGTTATACAGAAAGTTCAACTAATTAGCCAAATTAGTAATTTATTATGAGAATATCAATTCTATAATAAGAAGCTCCATGTGTGTAAATAATGTATCATTTTCTGTAAAGTAATGAATTAAGGCTTTGAAAACCTTTTTTCCCAATTTTTTCTGTCAAAATTATGATATTTTGTTTTATCATCTCATTTCAAGTTGTAACTGTAGAAATTGAAAGGTTTCAAACTGGGCTTCATTAGATTTATGTATATTTGATATGGTTTTGATTTTTTTTTTTTTTATGAAAATTAAGAAATATGTGTTTTTAATAGAGGATTATTTTCTGACACGAAAGTATATAAGTAAATATTGTAGCTATATATTTATGGATATTAATTATTATTTGATAATTCGTATAATTTATGTGATTGGAGAATTGTTATTTGGTGATTTATTGTTGAATGCTATATAAGATGTTATTTTTTATCTAATAATTTGTATGATAATTTTATAATTGTATTAGGTAAATGTTAAAATGTAAATATTGATTTAGAGATGCAAGATAGTTAATATTTGAAATTGCATTTCTTTATGTAGAGGAGACAACTAGAATATGCCAACATCTTTCATTTATCACCATAAGATAGAATATTTTGATAAAATAATATGCCAAAGTTGTGTTTGTTGCATCAATTAATAATAATCATCAAAACACTTACTTTATGATAAGTTGCTAATGTTTAAAAAAATCATAAAAATAACTAAATTGTATATTATTATTATTATTATTATTATTTTCTATTATTATTCTACAAAGAATTAATATATGAGATAAACATATATACATTTAGAAAAACTCTCATATATATATATATATATATATATATATATATATATATATAAACTTGGAAGAAGATTCTTAATCATGAGGATTTTCATCCTTTTTACCATGAATATTATTAAATTATAAATAGATTTTGTTACAGTTCCATGAGCCAATGATATAACTTATCAATATCACATGCCCCAAAAAACCATAATTTACCCCATATGAGACTTTATTGATATGAAATTTAATTAATCAACTTACACAATATTAAAAAGAGCATAAAATACTTTGGAAATAAATGCCAATAGTTGATTTCTGTCTATTACCATGATCATTTTATAATATTTCATGAAGGTTAAATACCTACGGTGGAACAAATAATTATTGATAATTAAATTAAATAAAAAAACTATTCCAAAATAAACACACCCATTAACATAATTATTTATGTCTAATATTAATCAAGAGCTATTAAAAATACTTAAATAAAAACTATTAATAAAAAATTAACTATTCAATTGTTAAAATGTAACATGAAGTAAATAATTTAAATAATATTTTATTTTTTCTTCTCTGAATATTAAAACTTTTATAGGATGAAGATTGTAAAACCAAATTTTTCACACTAGTGTTATGAAATTTTGAGCTTTGCAAGTGAAACATGTTGAGCCTGATCAACTCAACATGTAAATACAAATGGTTAGAATTGATCACTCTAAAAATTACTAATTGAAGTTAGTTAGAATCAAGATGAAAGCACTAAGTATGATTTTAGAAGAGATTGGTTGATGCAGCATTAGATGGACAAACAAGGCAAAATATTGTGTGTTGAAATAAAGCAGACCCATAGTATATGTCACATACATTAATAATCAAATCTAGAATGTTTGTAGTGGTATGTACCTGGTAACTCCAAGAGATGGTGTGTGAAATGTAAGCCTTATAAGGCATGTGTATCCCCATACAATTCATGGTAATATAAAAACCACTTTGTATTTGTTGTGTCGGGTTGTGGTAAGCCAAAAACCACATGTAAGAGTGAAATGGGATAGAGATTCATGTTGGCATGGTTTAGGGTTAGCCGAAAAAACCGTCGGCCCGATTGGGTCAGGTCTTTGAAGTGCCCTAGTGGCAGGTTTGGAGCCCAGAGTGGCTGGAGTGCCCTAGTGGCAAGTCAGACCGGTTGACTTGGGTCTTTGGAGTGCCCTAGTGGTAGGTTTGTAGCCCAGAGTGGCTGGAGTGCCCTAGTGGCAAGTTTTTGGCCCATAGTTGCTGGAATGCCTTCGTGGTTGAGTTGAGCCTTTGTGGATGTGATGAGCCTTCATGGCTAAGTTGAGTCTTGGTGGTTGTGTTTAGCCTTAGTGGCTAAGAGACCTTAGTGACATGGTTGAGGGTGATCCAATAAAATCCAAAGCATGGTTACGAGTAATCCAATAAAGCCCATGATGATATTGGAGGGGGATTCACAGGTACAGGTAATGCAGTTATAATGGTTGAAAGAACAATGTATGTGAAGGACATCCTACAAGACTGGCAGTTGCAGCAGTTAGTACCTATGCATTACGGTGGATGGTTTCTCATTTATATGGACATCAACATATTCTTTTATGTTTGACCACAACTAGAATTTGCATATTGTTATCAAGACAAGTACTCGTTATGGGGGTGTGTTGGAATATTAATTCCTACTTGTCTCTATTGTGACTTTCTATGTAAAGACTCTGTTCCTATTCTATAAGAGTGGTTTCCCTAGTTTGGTGTGTGGTTGAGGTATTTTCTCAACCAACAGATTGTATGTCCAAAATAGTTTTCTTTTCTTGAGACAAAACTCCTGTATATATGTAATTGCACATTTGATTATTGTGAAATAAATTCCTTTATGGAATTTTAACAATTTTGGCTGGGGAATTCATTCCCTATCAATTAGTCACATTTCATTTGTGATGTTTTTCAATGTTACATCTGTAATTATAGAAACAATGAATACAGATTATTATGATGTTTTATCAAACAAATGGATTAAGGAAAATGAGATATACTATCACCTCGTCCTAATTTGAAGACTTAATATACTTTTTCGTCACATAGTTTTGTTAGCCTCATGTATTAACCACCATTAAAGCTAAATGAAATGTTGATTAAGTATTTACCAATAGTCTCATGTATTAACAACTAGTCACTCTAATTGAAATGTTGATTAAGTATTTATCAAAGAGAGTATGGACGAATAATTTATAATAAAATATGAAATTATATCTAGTGAAAGTAGACTTACTCTAAAGGTCTACATATGATTAAAGATTAGAATAATGAGAAACGTTAGGGATGAAATCACACAAAATAAGTTTAGATTTTTGTGGAGATATTTATGGAGATATTGTGAAGGACGTGATAGAGAAAGTTCAACTAATTAGCCAAATTAGTAATTTATTATGGGAATCTCAATTCTAAGAAGCTCCATGTGTATAAATAATGTATCATTTTATGTAAAGTAATGAATTAAGGCTTTGAAAACCATTTTTCCTAATTTTTGTCTCAAAATTATGATATTTTGTTTTATCATCTCATTTCAAGTTGTAACTGTGGAAAGCGAAAGGTGTCAAACTGGGCTTCATTAGATTTATGTATATTTGATATGGTTTTGATTTTTTTTTTATGAAAATTAAGAAATATTTGTTTTTAATAGAGTATTATTTTTTGACACAAAAGTATATAAGTAAATACTGTAGCTATATATTGATGGTTATTAATTATTATTTGATAATTTGTACTATTTATGTAATTGGAGAACTGCTATTTGGTGATTTATTGTTGAATGATATATAAGATGTTATTTTTTATCTAATAATTTGTACGATAATTTTATAATTGTAGTAGGTAAATGTTAAAAGGTAAATATTGATTTAGAGATGCAAGATATTTAATATTTGAAATTGCATTTCTTTATGTAGAGGAGACAACTAGAATATGTCAACATCTTTCATTTATCACCATAAGATACAATATTTTGATAAAATAATATGTCAAAGTTTTGTTCGTTGCATCAATAAATAATAACCATCAAAACACTTACTTCATGATAAGTTTCTAATGTTTAAAAAAACCATTAAAATAACTAATTTGTATTTTATTATTATTATTATTATTTTCTATTATTATTCTACAAAGAATTGATATATTTGATAAACGTATATACATTTAGACAAACTATCTCATATATATATATATATATATATATATATATGGAAGAAGATTCTTAATTATGAGGATTTTCCTCCTTTTTACCATGAATATTATTAAACTATAAATAGGTTTTGTTACAATTCCATGAGCCAATGATATAACTTATCAATATCACATGCCCAAAAAACTATAATTTACTCCATATGAGACTTTATTGATATGGAATTTTTTTAATTAATCAACTTACACAATATTAGAAAGAGCATAAATACTTTGGAAATAAATCTCAATCATTGATTTCTGTGTATTACCATGATCATTTAATATTATTCCATGAAGGTTAAATACTTACCATAAAACAAATAATTATTGATAATTAAATTGAATAAAAAAAATTTATTCTAAAATAAACACACCCATTAACCTAATTATTTATGTCTAATATTAATTAAGAGCTATTAAAAATACTTAAATAAAAACTATTAATAAAAAAATAATGTTAAAATGTTAAAATGTAACATGAAGTAGATAATCTAAATAATATTTTATTTTTTATTCTCTTAATATTAAAACTTTTATAGGATTTGAGTTTAATCACAACCACCAATAAAGCCATTATAAAGTGTTACTAATAGAAATAAAGCTGGATAATGTTTTTCAATTGATAGAACATTTTTTTTGGGTTATGTATTTTCTATATGGATTTTGGTGAGTATAACTACATGAAATTATACCAAGTTAATGTTGGAAAGTTAATTACTCAAGTTTTTACATGGTTTTCATGCAATTTTGATGTGCCCCATAAAAGATATGGGTTTTGGAAAAGGATTAGCACATTGGTAAGAACCATATAAATATTGAAATATTCGGATTTTTTTTAGTTCTCCATAAGATTTTGTTTTTATTTATTCATTTGTTTTCTGTTCTTAATTAATTTAAGTATGCTGAATTTATGATCCATAACTCCATTGAGTATTAATTTGCGAGATTTGTGAGAGGTTTATTACTGCAAATATAAAATTATTATTTTTATATATTTTATTATCACATAATATCATTTATTTATATATTAAAATAAGTTTAAGATAGATTGATTATCATAGTTAACCAATTTAGTATTTGAGTGAATATCTCAACTATATCTAAAACAAGAACTAGTTAACAATTTATTAACCAAAAAACATACATAGGGATGATATTAACCAATACATTCTATGATAAGAACTAGCAATTGGCCCTAAATATGAAAAGATACACCCAAGGAATAGAACATTCTCATGATGTTACTACAAAAATATTGCAACAAAGGATATATAACAGCTTAAAGGATGGAGGATGGAGGGGAGGAAATGTGTTCTGGCTTGTAACAGTCTCACACTTGTTCTAATTTCTCTACATATTATATCCAACCTATAACAAGCATGGTAATGAGGAGAAAGATTAGTATTTAGATATCTAATTAGTCTACATGGCCTTGGATAGACGGTGATTTGGTAGGCTATTTAGGCACTCCTAGGTGCCAGAAAAGTAGAGGGAGGTTTTGGAGTCTCAAGCAAAATGGAATTATCGTAACCGTAATATTTGTAGCATCAAATTTTGACAACCATGAAGTGATGAAAATCCCTCCTTTACCCCAAAACAATGACCCTTCATTCAAGAGAAACTCCAGGCCTTTCTCGATATCGAATTGAGCAATGAAAAATAATTTTGACCACAAATACTAGTCATAGTTTGATGTCAAAGCGGAAAAAAACCATTATGCAATGCATCAAATTTTCCCAAAAGTCATTAAGCCTGCAAATACGAGAATTTTATTGGAGAGAAATGAGGAGAGAGTTTACCTCGGGGATGTTTACTTGCATGACTGAAACATGTTCCATTTTCTCCATAATATAGAGACTTGGAATATTTTGGATTTGTTCATGAGGGTTGGAGGCCTTCCCCTTAACTACATCTTTAAAAGAGATATTTACTCTAGGATGGATGGAACTCAAAGCTACACCTCTTAGTCTTAGATTCAATATGACAGTAGAATTCCTCCAAGATACCATATTAATTCATTTGGAATGGGTTCTGTAAATTTTACCCTAAAACATTTGGCATTAAGAAGATGCATGAATGCCTAAACTATTTTGAATACTCTGTTTTAAATTTTGCACCAAGTTTATTTCCTTAATCCATAGGAGTGTGGACTTTCCATTAAGGTTTTTCATGAATATTAGAAAGGGGTTATCTTTTGTATTTGTTTGAAAAACAATAGAGATGAAGCTTGGAAAATGTGTGGAGGTGACATTCCTAAGCATCAAGACCCTCACCACACTGACCTTATCAGCATAATGGATAGAGAATACATACAAAAATAATAAAATAGGAGACAAGAAAACAATAAGAGAACTTGCCAACTACTCCCTCCACTACCCCAATAGCTGAGAGAAGGTGTCTTTGTAAAGAAATATTTGACATTTGTCCTCCATTTCACATAAAATTTATGTAGGGAATGGCCCATGGTAGAGGAAACATCCTCAAAGCCAAGTCCACCAATCACTACAGGGTCAAATAAAGCACATGAGAAAAGATTCTTTTAGTAGGACACCTCCAAAGGAATCCAAAACCAACCATGTCTAGAGAAAACACGAGATTGAGCATTTTTTCCCTAAGCCATTGGACGCCATGAGGCCCAGAGACGAACTAGAACGTGGTGGGGACACAATTTGCATTGGAGAACAAACAAAACCTAGTGCTCCTCATTTTCCCCTCATTTTTTTTATATGAGCATAAAGTATATTTAATTTTAAAAATGATATAAATTTCTTTTAAACAAATGAATATTTATAATTTTTATTTTATTTTTATATTTTACTAAAATATCTAATAAACTTGAATTTAATTAATTTAATTTTAATAATATATATTATTATATAAATTTTAAATTTAATAGTACATATATATAAAGTGAGTTTAATATGTTATTTGCAAAAATCAAATTTAGATATATAAAATATGGATATTTTTTTATAATCTTCTAAAAATAATATACATATGAAAACGATATTTTAATTTTAATTTTAATTTTTTATTATTTTTAATAATTAATATTTCAATTTAATTGAAGTATAATTGTTTTAACTAAAATGAGGTATTTTATAATTTAATAAAATATTATCTTACAATTTATTATGACAAAAAAATAAAAACTAGATAACCATATATATAAATACATGATAATATTTAAAAAATAAAATAAAAATATTTTATGTTAAATTTAATATAAAGTTATTTTAGTTTTAAATTTATGAATTAAAATGGTTGGAATATAATTTTTTTAGAAAAATTAATATAAATTTAAATAAGTAAATTTTTTATATTAAATTCTTTTAATTTTTTCACATTGTTTTTTTTGGCATAGTTTATAATGCAACTTTTTGGATATCCGGCAAACAATTTTTTCTCTTTTCTCGGTTGATGTGACATGTCCTAGAGTTTTCTTTTCCGTTGTCGAAGGTCCCCTGCCCATAGCCATCCTTTGACCACTGCTAGGATCTATAACATGTCACTCATGTATGATATATTTGTATAGATCCATTGAAGTTAGACTTAAAAATACAATGTGTTATTTTTCATTGTTTAAATTGTATTTGTTAATGCTAAATAGAGTGTATATATGACCAAATAAACATTTTAACAATAAAAACTTAATTTTTATAAACTTAAACAACTTACTCACACATTTTTTTACTTCTGATTATTTGACAACATATTCTTTTTCTTTAACTAACATTGTTTTTCTATTTAGAACATCATTTTTATTTTTTATTTTTATTTTAAAGTGAAAAAGACTAAAAAACAAACTTATAAATCCCCTGATACTGGATTGTAAAATAAATCTTTCTACTCAATCACTCATCATCCATGAAATTTGAATTTTTTTTTTTTAAATTATCACGATAAAATTGAAATTGAAATTGAAATGTGGATTTTGAATTGGGATAGCGCACAGAGGCTAGTCCAGCCGAATTTGGTTACCCGACAGAGACTAAGCATGAGTAAAATGCAGAAAGCGTGGTTTTACAATGAATGTGGACCTGATCCTAGACGTCTTGCAATTCCAGAAATTCCTTGTGCCAAAGACGAGGCGAGATGACCTGCCGCTCTTAATCCTGTCGAGTCTAAGAGATGGGGACAAATATTTAGAGGTGTCGATTCTGATTTTCTGGCATTCACTTTTTGTTTTTGTTTCAACAGAAACTACTTAACCAATGATATGCCATTCGATGAGCATCTATATATACTTATTTATTCCTTTGTGTATTTTTCTATGGATGTATTGTTTGATAAGGAACACCATGCCAGAGACATGCTAGGGACGTCTATGATATCAGTCAATGGTGACTAGGGCTAGTTCTCTATATCAAGCCACATTCTTGCATAGGGTGAGGCGTTTCCCTGTTCTGTTTCATCAAATTTATTTTAAAAATGTATCTCATTCTGGTTGCTTGCAGAAAAAATGCCGAGGAAGATGACACTAAAAATAGTTATGATCTTGGCGCTTCTTGGAGTAGCGCTTTTGCCATGGGTGATATGGTTACTCAAGTTTAATACAGTTCTTTTCTGTAATGTATTTCGAATTGCATGAATCATAACATCATGAAGATTGGTTGCTTTCTCCCATCGCAAGTAACTCTTCGCTGTAACTCATAATACGCTATTGTGAGTAATATATATCATTTTAATATTTTAATTTATTGTGATCCTATTTGCAATATATGTGATAAATTTTAATAATTTGACGATAAGAGTTACAACAAACAATGGGTTTCTTTTATTTTCTTTATTTGAAAAAAAGAACACGGATAATTTATTTAAGGTAAATGTTATTATGAAATTGTCTTGATGGTTTAGAATCACTATAAGCAAGACCAACATTATTATGTTCTCCAATTTTAATTTTCTCTTCATCCTTTTAAGTTGAAAACTTAATTGAATGAATAGAGTGGGGTTAGCTTAATTGCTTTTTTTGATGTACAAATAGATTTAATTTTTGAAAATTTTATGAACACTTAAGTTGTATAAACTACATGGTTTAAATTTGCAATTCTATAATTATTTGTTTGATTTCATAGAAAATTTACCAATATATATCAAAAGGGAAAAATTGTAGAATAATGAAACTATTTGAAATGTGTTTTTTTCAATTGCTTTATATAATATATACATAGTCTAGTGTTTTGTTTCTAAACCATACATAATATTGAAATAGTTGACATAGAATTTTTTTTCAAACATGGAAATTTAAATATTTTATTTATGGAATGCATTGAAACATTCTTTTTCGTCATCAATATACTCTTAAATATTGATATGGACAACGAGAACGAAAGGTTTTTCTCAAGGTTTTTTTTTCATTTGCTTTAGATTCATGGTTTTCTATGGGCTTAGTTGTTTTTCGTTTCTATGTCCTTGCAATCTTTTCTCCCTTTAGCTTCCTATAACTTCTTAAGGTTTTATCGATCATATGAACTGTTGTGTGGCCTGCCATATAGCGATCCATTAACATGGAAGGGAAACTACTAGGATTTTCAGGAAGTTTGATACACTCTCCTATCTTTTATTCTCAAGCGAGGTATGATGTTTTAATCACTGGAAGGTCTTCTCATATCCTGTAACATGCTCTGAATTGTCCTCCCGCACCACATTTGAATCCTTCCAGTAATTTGCGATCAAGTTCGTGTTCGAATACACAGACTCTACAGTCCTTTGAAGGTTGATATTTAATGGGGATGGCTTGGCTTAATATTTTCCCCTATCTCCTCTATTGACCGTTGGGTGTCATTAGCCCAACCTTTATCTCTCCTCCCTTTATTCTCCCATAGTTACAGTTATGGCTCAACTGACCACTTGACGAAATCAAGACTATGGGTTGGGGCAACTCCCTGTAGTGTTTCTGAGCATTGTTCTCAAACTATGCAACTATGAGCGCTCAAAGGTGTTGGGAAGTTCCGTCAACCAATGGTCCCAATAGATGACAACCATTCCCATCCGATGTCATTACCACCACTACCCACCAGTGAAGTGTTGAGGCTGTGGAAAGCATTAGGTGGGGGAGCACACGGTAATCCCATCAAGTGACAGATCGATAAGTGGACTTTTCCCTATTAAGCGTATTCTTATTATCAAGATCGGGGATGATGAAAAAACTACCACTGTAGGAGCTACCTATAATAGCGTGAATCGATAGCCGATAGCCACTAAGTCACATGCAAGTAGGATCAGTGCCCAAATGTGTGCTTGGAGAGGAAACCAGGGCAAATTGATCACGTAAAAGGGTTGACTTTACTAGGAGGACGTCGAATAGGCTTCGATGGAGCCAACAATTCTAAATTTTAATTTTTAATTTTCTTCTTTTGAAATGAGCATGAAGAGCATGATTCACAACATTTTTATTTTGACCTTAGCATGAAGAACATGCTTGAATATCTATATATCTATATATATATATATATATATATATAAATAAATATATAATTACATTATGTAAATTGACCATAGTTACAAAATTCAACATTGCCTCTTAACTAAGGAGGTCTTTATAATGACTTATCATGTTGTTCTCAACCTTAAATATTCTATAAGTTAGGGTCAAGCTTAAGAGAAGAGTTATCATTAATATCATAATGCCCAATATCGCAATCGTATAGGTCAACCCCCATAACCTATAAGAATCATGGCATCCACTCAGTACCTATTGTACAACATCAATAGCAACTATTCACCATGATCTGGGTGGTGCCTCAACTTCATGGTATCTAAACTATTTCTTGTTCACCATCACACAAGTACTGCACATAGTCTAGGCTAAACTCCAAATGGCCTCAACCCAGGACAAATGCCAAAACAAGCTCACTCAAGAAATATATCTAAGCATGATGTTAGGAGGATCATTCTCACTCTAGAAAGAGATTTGAGTGGCCTCCAAGACTATTCTCTAGCCAACAAGTCTAATAAACATAGTGAGAATATCCTCTGTCAAACCATTTTCTTATACAGGTCAAAGTGACACAGGGACTACATCCCTAATGATATAGGAAAATGGATATCCACTAGACCATTCTTCCTAATTCCACTCAATATACTCGATATATGGATAACATCCCTAATTCTAATTAGAGTACATGACACATGAAGAATGTTTGTCCATGATGTTACCTAATCTATCATACCATTCTCCCTAATTTCGATCAATGTACTTGACACATGGATAACATCCCTAATTTCGGTCAAAATACATGACACCGGGAGAAACCATTTACTTCATGAAATCATCACTTCCTCTCAACCAAAGAGTCATTATCCACAAGACCAAGCTTGTCCAAGATGTACAAAAACTTCCCTCTAGAAATAGGCTTTGTCAGCATATCATTTATCAGCTCATGAGTGGAGTTATATTCGAGCTTCATTACCTCTTTCATCACCATGTATATCATGACACAATCCTACATGTAGCCTCTAAGTCAATACTTATTCCACTTGTCAATCCAGCAGTAATATACTTGACCCTTGCCATATAGGGTGAATTACTCATTCAAGAAATTATAATCAAACCCAAAATGAGGCAATAAACTCAAACTGAACCTTGTAATATTTGCAACTTCACAAGATCCATAATAAAATATGCTTTCGAGTCACCTTGACTAAGTACTCCCTCTTACACTAATAGACGATCATCTCAGAATCTAAAGTAAACGTTCTCTGAGGGCATAACATGGATTTTTTATTTCTACCTCCAGAGTTGCTCCTTGTGACACGTGGGTCCTTCATATTTTGTCAAAGATAAATCATATAGTATCATCAACTGAGGAAAACAACTCAACATGATCCTATTTCTCTTCATAGGAGAACTTTCTCAAATCTTGCTTCCATTTTGCCATCTGTTGCATGCTATATCATGACTCCTATTTTGGCACAATTAGAGAATACTTAAAACAATCCACTCCCTCCAATATTGGGTCTTATCTGGTACAATATCCTTCAAGTAGAAATTCTAGAAAATCATCTTGCTTTGCTTCATTCTTCCACTTCTTCCATTTGTTGGGCAGTTCTTGTCGTTGACTTGCAATCCTCACTGGGAAGTAATGGAAGAACAATTACAACCAAGTAAATGATATAAACACTAATAGAATAATAAAGATAATAATAAAAGTAATAATCATAACTGAGAGATATAGAATACTTATCGTTTGCGAATTATAGGTGAATAGAAAATCCATCTTAATCTTACCCTTCTTATGAGGCATTGTCATAAATGGGTGTTGATGGGATATTATGTTTGGTTGTTAATTACAATAACACAAGGCATGATGTGATATGCAACCCTTTCATTCCACCCTAAGTAGCATACAATGTGTAACATACATTTTTTTTTGAGTGGCATGATATAACATAATGGTATTCATCTTGTCTTTTACTCCTAATAAACTATTTTTCCTTCAAAAGTTTGTTTGGAAACAACAACCAAGGATACTACCTTACCATACTTCTATGTTGCATCAAGAAAATATGTTCATCAGTCCACCATCCCTAGCCATTTACTAGTTGAGGAAATCAGTCTTTGTTTGGTTCAATAGGTTAAAGTCATTCCCCTTCTTTGAACGTTTTGGACAAATATTTTAGAGGACATTGTAGATATGTTTAATGGTTTCTAGATTGTGTAGTTTCCTCTAAAATATTTTTCCAAAATGTTCAAATAAGAGGAATGGATTTAACCTATTGAACCAAATAAACGAAGAATGATTTCCTCAACTAGTTAAGGGCTAGGGATGGTCGATTGATGCACATATTTTGTTGATGTAACATAAAAATATGGTAAGGTAGTCTCCTTGGTTGTTGGTGCCCAACCAACGTTTGAACGAAAAATACTGTGTATTAGGAGTAAAACGCAAGACCAAGAGAATTATGTTATAGCATGCCACTCATCAAATTTTTGTTACACATTGTATGCTAGTTAGTGGTGGAACGAAAGGGTTGCATATTACATCACACATTGCATTATAGTAATGAACAACCACACACAATATTCAGTCAGTACACATTTATAACAATGCAATATTCCCTTTTCTTGAGATGGTCAAAATGGACAGAATCTACACATGGTATTTTCCCATAGGATCTTCCCACGGTATTTACCATGGTATTTTCCCATGGTATTTGCATTCATTTTTTGAGGTAAATTAATAAAATAATATTTCTAGAGATTTCATCAAGGTAATTAAAGGGGATTGGAGCTAGGCATTTGGATTATTTAGGCAAAGTCCAATTGGTAAAGGTTCATTTACTATCATTATCTAGGTAAACTCAAAAGGGTAAATGATTGCATCAAATTCATTAGGTAAACTCCAAATGGCAAGGGTTGGGGTTCATCGACTGAAATTGTAAACTTTCCCCATCCTTTTCTCGCTACTGGTGTCGTGCAAGTTGCGTTGTTCCCAACATCCTCCCAATACTATCATGTTGTTTTCCTCCTGCTTGGCCAAAATTTAAAATAAATAATACCTTGTATTACATATATTATTATATGATATATTAAACCCTTTATTCCCCCATTATAACCCCAATATAGCATTTTGTGTTTTTTCCATTTTTAATTCCCTAATATGAATGCACATGATATAATAAGGGATGATACCAAATTAGATTTCTCCCCTATTTTTTCCTATCATAATTTCATACAATTTCCAATATTTCTTATCATAATTATAAACGATCACTACAATTTGTCATCAAATTTATGTCAAGTAATCAAAACTTGTCAAAAATATAACATTGTTTATATGCAAAAAGGATAATATTGCTATTTCTTATAGAGTTTTGGATATTAGAATATCTAGGGTCTGTACACCTTAAAAAGGGCTTGAATAAGAGAATACTAGGGTTTGTGGACAAAAACATAGGACTAATTGCTTCCACTAAAAGATGAGATCGTAGTCCATGCAAGGAAGCGTTGAAAAAAGGCATATATTTAAGATAAGAACAATGAAGTTGCAAGATGAATGTAATAAGGCTAAGATTGAGAGGGAGCTGACATTCTCCTATAATTCTAAGAAGATAAGTATTATATATCTCTCATCTATGATTATTACTGTTGTTATTGTCTTTATTATTCTATTAGGCTTTATATCCTTTACTTGGTTGTAATCGTTCTGCAATTACGTCTTAGTGAGGATTGTAGGTCAATGATAAGAACTGACTAAGAAATGGAAGAAGTGGATGAATGAAGCAAAGCCAAAGGATTTTCTAGAATTTCTAGTTGAAGGATATGGTACCAGATAAGGCTCAAGTTTAGAGGGAGTAGGTTGTTTGAAGTATTCTCTAATTGTTCCAAAGGAGAAGTCAATATCTAGAATGCAATAGGTGTCGACATGGAAGCAAGATCTGAGAAGGTTCTCCTAGAAAGAGAAAGAGGATCATGTTGAGTCATTTTCCTCAATTGATGATCCTATATGATCTATCTCTGAAAAAAAGATGAAGGACCCATATGTCACTAGGAGAAACTATGGAGAGAGTAATAAAAAATCCCTATTATGACCTCAGAGAAAGTTGACTTTGGATTACCATATGATCATTTGTTAGTGTAAGAAGGATTAGTTAGTCAAGGTGACTAGAAATAATCTTTTGTAATGGATCTTGTGAAGTTGCAAATATTAAAAGTTTTAGTTTTACTTTATTGCCTCATTTTGGGTTTGATTATAATTTTGTGAAAGAGTAATTCACCATATATGGCAAGGGTTGCGCATATTACAGATGGATTCACAAGTTGAGAAGAATTATGGATTTAAAGGCTACGTGTAGGATTCTATCATGATAGACATGGTGATGACAGGGGAAGTGAAGCTCGAATATAACTCCATTGATGAGAAGATAGACGATATGTTGAAGAACCCTCTATCTAGAGGCAACCTTGTGTACATCCGGGACAAGCTTGGTCTTGCGGAGAATGCCTATTTGGTGGAGAGGGAGTCATGATTGCATCATTTAAATGGTTTATCCCTATATAATTTATTTTAACCGGAATTAGGGATGTTATCCCTGTGTCAAGTACATTGACAGAAATTAGGGAGAATGGTTTTATAGATTAGATAGCATCATGGACAAACATTCTTCTTGTGTTATGTAATCTAATTACAATTAGGAATGATATCCCTATATCTATTACATTCAGTGGAATTAGGAAGAATGGTCTAGTGGATAGAAATTTTCCTATGCCATTAGGGTTGTAGTCCCTATGTCACTTTGACCTGTATACGAAAATGGTCGGAGAGGGGATATTCTCCCTATGTATATGAGACATACTGGCTAGAGAATAGTCGTAGAGGCCATTGAGATCTCTTTCTGGAGTGAGAACGAATGCCCTAGCATCATGCTTAGATATCGTTCTAAAGTGAGCTTGTTTTGGCATCTATCCTGGGTTGAGGCCATTTGGAGTTTCACCTAGACTATGTGCAGTACTCGTGTGATGGTGAATGAGAACTAGTTTAGATACCATGAGGTTGATGTACCACCCAGATTGATGCGGGAGCATTCAACCCAAGGAAAATCATTTTCTTTTAGTAGACATAGGGGGTCTTGTATTTTCAAGGAAGTTGGATTCCCATGTATGTAATCATTAATGTTTAAGTGATTAGAATAGGAATTAACTAGATGTTGTGAGGATGTTTGTAAATGCTCTCGAATAAAGGAGAACATGAGTGGTTAATAATGACAAGAGAGTTAGAAGTCAATTATAACTCTTAAGGTAGTTTCATGATTTGGGGAACTAGAGAGCATTCTTAGGGATTAACTGGAGTTATAAGTGGAATTAGACGACATTTAGGAGTCAGCTCAGTAGATCAAGGATCTGAACGAGAATTAGTTCAATAGAACGTTTCTGGTATAAATGTAAGCCTACACGCAGAGTTAAAGGGGAAGAGGCCACTAATATTGAAGACCAGGCCTGAGAGATAGAGAGTCTTGAGATGTAATGAGTTGTTCATATTTATATATACAAACGTTTATCCCAGAACTGTATAGATGTGCGAAATGAATATTGAATGATTGAATCACATGAAAGTTGTGTATTATGCAACACAGGTTGCAAGTAGAGTTTTGTAGAACTACGCAGAGGAGAAGAATGATTCAGAGGAATCATAATGGATCATCGAATCCAATTGAAGGATCAGAGTGAAGATCTGGAAAGGTAGTGATGTGGTAATTCGCAGAGTTAAGCTTAGAGGAAGTTGAGAAGCAGAAGAGCAGAAGGTCAAAACCCTGAAGAAAAAACCGAAACCACAAAACACTAAAAAATGAATTAAAGTCAAAGAAAAGGGATGAATGAAGAGGCGATTCATCGATGCATAGGAGCTGTTGGATCTTGGAGATCAACAGATGAGCTTGTCATATGATAGCGACCAAGATTAAATCACACAGAAGGGAATCAAGGAATGAACGGTGGAGATTAACCAGAGGCGCTGGTGGAAGAAGAATATGTAGGAGCCATTGCAGCCGTCGATGGTTGAAGATCTACGATCACCGACTGCGAGCAAGTCCGAACGTTAACAAAGAAGAAAGGCAGGTTTATAAGTGGAAGTGCTATATTGGGTGAGGTAGAAACCATAAGTGGTGAAAAGGAGTGCTCACCCGATTCCACTAACTGAGCGATACGTAGCAACAGAGGAGAGAGAGAAAATTGTTTTTCGGGTGGGTATTCTCCGTGCTTGTTGTCTACGTGAAATCCTTGTGAACCGTCAGATCTATTGAGTGGATATCAATGATGGAGGACTGTCGAGCAAGTCTGATTGGTCAGACCCAATAAGGTTTAGACGCAGCTGTATTTGATTTGAAGTCTGGTTATATTATCGCATATCAGATAGGAAAGGAGGAAGGCATGTTGGTGGATTCACGAAATTGTGATAGCGATAAAGGTAACCTCGATAAATGTGCAAAGGCCGAAGACTAGCGAAAAGGTAAGTTTATGAATGTTTATGTGTATTTCTATTAAAAAGGGGTATAATAGAAATAAAGCACCGAGAGAGGGTTTTGTGGTTAAGTCCGCATTAACCAAAGTTAAGAGCGGGTATGGTTATTATGCGAGGCTTAAGGATTAATCAAGGCTAATAAGGGTTAATGAGTCCTGATAGAAAGGATATCAACTAAGGGTTAGACTATGGTTGAATTATGAAATCATTCTACATAAGACTTGAGTAAGGGGGCCTTAAACCATTCATTGATGGTTGAAGATTTTGACTCAATAGTGAGTTAAAATTCCTGGGAAAAATGTGCTTATGAATTTTACATGCATATTGTGGGTGTAAGCGGGGACAACCCTGCGTCATTTGGTATCATAGCCAGGTTTTGTAATTGAACCAATTGGTGTTAAAATAGAACAAAGGAATTCTATGTGAAAGAATTGAGAACAAAGCTATGTTTTAATATGTTTATGCATGCAAGGAAGGATTAAATTCTTATCTGACAGAAAGTAGGCACACAGAGGTGATGTGTAGCAAAACTTGTAGATGCAAGAAACAGAGGAAAATCCATTCAAGGTATAGGTGGAATGGTGGAACAAGATCATGCAGTGATCTTGAGGGTGAGGCGATATGTTCTATTTTGATTTGATTGGAGAATGTGTGTTTGTACATTGATACACAAATAACAACAAAATAAGGTGAGAAGGTTGTAACATCTAGAGCAAGGAGTACTGGAATTGGTTCCAGGGGAAAGAACCAGAGAAATTCTAAGAGACTGAGCTCAAATGAGAGAATCTTAGTAAATCATATGTAGCAAGAAGGAGACTTGTTATTGCATAGGTATTGTTGCAACCGACAAAGGTAATTCCACAAAGGATGTGGGTAGAATTTCTAAGGGATAAAGAAGTTGGTAAGACTTTCTAAGTGGAAGAAGAAGTGGTCAGAACCAAGTATTTCATGGTGATTGAAATAAAAGAGGACAATTTTGTTCTTAGAAGATGCAAAAGAGTTGAAGCCTAGAAGGAGCAAAGAGAAGTGCTCAAAGGAGGTTCTAGAGATAGAGAACCAAGTGCTTGCCAAAAGACCAAGTACAGAGGAAAGCTTGGTGAGGTAAGTTGCAACAAGGAGGAATTGCTGTTGCAGAGGCTTTAATGCAACTCATAGTAAGTGAGTGAGGAGCTCATGAAGAGAGATAAGAAGAAGATGACTACTGATATTCATAGCAGAGGTTCTGAAGAATACCACAAGAGAAGAAAGATGAAGGAGGAGGATGCCAAGGCAAATGGAAAGAGAATGAGTCAAGAGGAACTTGACAAAGAGATTGCAGAGTTAAAAGAACAACTCAATGCATTAAGGAGGATACTTGAGGAAAGCCAGAGACTAGGTTGGGTCTTGAAGAAGAAGCCAGTGAAGTGGCATAAGTTGCAAAGAAGGCTACAACATAGGCAATTAAGGTGGATGATGGAAAAACTCAAAGAAGCTGAGTTGCAAATGAAAATGGAAGTGTCCATTTGTGAAGCAGAACAGGGTGAAGTGTTGAGTGAAGATGAAGACCTGAAGACTGAAACTTCAAGTGAGGCCAAAGGGTCACATGGTTTTAAATCTGACAATTTGTGTGTGTTTGCAGGTGAAACATGTAAACAAGGACAATTTGGTGATATTGTCATAAAGGAGGAAGAAGACAAGCAGAATATAAATTCTGTTATGGAAGAAGATGAGATAGATAAGTCTCATATACAGTTGGGGAAAGATATCAAACAACCAAGTGAAGGACTTGAGAAGATTGAAGAGGAGACCATCAAAGAATTTCTGAGTCATAAAGAGAACTTGGAACAACATGGATATATGATGGTTGAAACATCATGTGGGACCACACGGTCTTATGTTTTTAAGACTGATAGTTTGTCTGTGGATGAAAAACAAATGCAGGAGAATATTAATGTATATGGTGAGACAAGGATAGCTCTTGGATAAGGTAAACATAAAGAGATTGAAGGAAAACTTGAAGAAGATACTATGTTAGCTGGAAACACAATAAAGGATCATTAGTTCATCATGATGATAGGAACAGTGGAAATAACCGTGGAAGATGTTGAGATAGACAATCAAAAGGAAGGACATCTACTGAAAGATGTTAAGAAGGAAGAAACCTATGCAAAGGATTTAACCTTGGGAGGAAGGACATTTGATGATTGGTCACTAACAAAAGAGTGTTTTGTAGAGGATGAGAAATATCTTGAAGCTGTCAAAAGTATGGAAAATTATCTTTCAGAAGATGAATACTCTGAAGTAAAGGATAAGAGAGAATATACCTTGAATGAGGAAGGCAGTGACTTATTGCAACAGAAAGAACTTAGCAATGAAACTGTTACCACACAGGGACAATTTCTTGTGGGAAAAAGAGATGAAGTTCAGTTTGAAGAATTGATATATGAAACAACAATTGAAACTGTTGGGACTTGTAATTTTCAAACTGACAATTTATTTATAAATGAAAGGATTACAAGTGATGTTGAAGTACTTGCGAAGTGTCACAGAGAAATTGCATTGCTAGAATATTTGCTGGGAAATTCAAAGTATGACAGTGTGATTGCAAAGGAAGAAGTTCACTATAGTGAACAAGGACAGAAAGACATCATTAGAGCAGGTGATGTGGAGGAGAGACTAGTTGACAAGCTCATGAATTCTTTTGAAAATTCAAAACAACATATTGATGTGCTAACAGAGGAGAAAGAAATAGAGAAACAAAGTGAATTGTTTCCAAAGGAAGATAAGGCACAAAAGACTTATGGCTTTTTTAACAAGTGTTTTATGAGTGCAGGTTTAGTTGCAGATGCTCGAGGAAATTTGGCAGAGATGAGCAGCCAAATAAATATGAAAAAAGAAGATTCTGTGGAAGAATTTAATCCATGGAATAGAGATTCTCAGTTTCTGGAGAGAATGTTGCAAAGTCATGATTCAGTGCAGACATAAATAATCATGAAAGAGGGTAAGGATGAAAGGGAGGTAGTAAGCGTAGAAGTCAAAGTGAAAGTTGGAGCAAGAGCAAGAGCAATGTCTACAATGGTAGAAAGAACAAAAGTAGAATAAAAAGTAAACCTGCAACTACAAAGTGGGAGTAACCTACAACAGTTCGAAGAGTTAGTGGACAACATCAACAACCAGAATCAAAGAGAAAGAGGAAGAAGTACGAGGCAAAATATGGACCAATCCAACGATGAACTGGAGACAGAGATTGAAGAATTATGGCAGTTGATGATGAAACAAAATACAATAGACATATAACGACAACAAAATAGCAAGGAATTTGGACATCTACAAACTAAAGTTTGGGACCCTGGAGGTTTTCTATCAACTTATGAACACACATGATCAGGAGATCATGAAAATTTTCTATTTTTGGAGTTTGATGAAGGAGCATTCAACCCAAGGAAAATCATTGTATTTTAGTAGACATAGGGGGTCTTGTATTTTCAAGGAAGTTGGATTCCTGTGTATGTAATCATTAATGTTTAAGTGATTAAAATAGGAATTAATTAGATGTTGTGAGGATGTTTGTAAATGTTCTCGAATAAAGGATAACATGAGTGGTTAATAATGACAAGAGAGTTAGAAGTCAATTATAACTCTTAAGGTAGTTTCATGATTCGAGGAACTAGAGAGGATTGTTAGGGATTAACTGGAGTTAGAAGTGGACATAGAGGGAATTTAGGAGTTAGCAAAGTAGATCAAAGATCTGAACCAGAATTAGTTCAACAGAACCTTTTTGGTATAAATATAAGCCTATGGGCAGAGTAAAAGGGGAAGAGGCCATTGATATTAAAGATCAGGCCTGAGAGACAGAGAGTCTTGAGATATAATCAGTTGTTCATATTTATATATACAAAGGTTTATTCCAGAACTATATAGATGTGTGAAATGAATATTGAATGACTCAATTATGTGAAAGTTGTGTGTTCTGTAACAGAGGTTGCAGGCAGAGTTCTATAGAACTACGCAGAGGAGAAGAATGATTCATAGGAATTATAATGGATTATTGAATCCAATTGAAGGATCAGAGTGAAGCTCTGGAGAGGCAGCGATGTGGAAATTTGCAGAGTTAAGCTCAGAGGAAGTTGAGTAGTGGAAGAGCAGAAGGATGAAACCCTGAAGAAAAACTCAAAGCCACAAAACATTGAAAAATGAATTAAAGTCAAAGCAAAGGGATGAATGAGGAGGTGAGTCATCGATGCATAGGAGTCGTTGGATCTCGGAGATCAACGAATGAGGTTGTTAGATGATATGCGACCAAGATTAAATCGCACAGAAGGGAATCAAGGAATGAATGGTGGAGATTATCTAGAGGCGTTGGTGGAAGAAGAATCTGGAGGAGCGGTCACAGCCATCGATGGTTGAAGATCTACAATCATTGACCACGAACAAGTTCGAATGTTAACCAAGAAGGAAGGTGGGTTTATAAGTGGAAGTGGTATTTCGAGTGAGGTAGAAACCATAACTGGTAAAAATGAGTGGTCACCAAATTCCACTAACCGAGTGACACATAGCAGTGGAGGAGAGAGAGAAAACCATTTTTCCGGGCGGGTATTCTCCATGCTTGTTGTCTACGCGAAATCCTTGTGAATCGTCAGATCTATTGAGTGCAGATCAACGATGGAGGACTGTACAACAAGTTTGATTGGTCGGACCCATTAAGGTTTAGGCGTGGTTGTATTCGATTTTAAGTCCGATTGCATTATCACATATCGGATAGGAAAGGTGGAAGACATGTTGGTGGATCCACGCAATTGAGATAGCGATAAAGGTAACCTCGATAAATGTGCAAATGCCAAAGACTAGAAAAAAGGTAAGTTTATGAATGTTTATGTGTATTTCTATTAAAAGGGGTATAATAGAAATAAAGCATCAAGAGAGGGTTTTGTGGTTAACTCCGCATTAGCCAAAGTTAAGAGCTGGTATGGTTATTATGCGAAGATTAAGGATTAATCAAGGCTAATAAGCGTTAATGAGTCCCAATAGAAAGGATATCAACTAAGGGTTAGACTATGGTTGAATTATGAAATCATTCCAAATAAGACTTGAGTAAGGGGGCCTTAAACCATTCATTGATGGTTGAAGATTTTGACTCGATAGTGAGTTAAAATTCCTGGGACAAATTTTCTTATGCATTTTACATGCATACTATGGGTTTAAGCAGGGAGAACCATGCGTCACAGATCATGGTGAATAGTTTATATTGATTTTTTATATTAGGTACTAAGTGGATTCCATGATTGTTATAGGTCAAGAGGGTTGACCTATATGATTTTGGTACTGGGGATTATGATATTAATGATAATTCTTATCTTAATCTTGACCCTCCATTATATAATATTTAATCTTGAGAACAACGTGATAAATCATTATAAAGACATCCCTAGTTAAGAGGGAGTGTTGAATTTTGTAACTATGGTCAATTTTAATAATGTAAATTTTTTTATATATATTTATTTTCAGACATGTTCCTCATGCTGAGGTCAAAAGAAAAATGATGTAAATCATATTCTTCATGCTCATTTCAAAAGAGGAAAATTTTAAATTTTAAATTTATAATTTTTGGCTCCATCGAAGCTTACTCAACCTCTTCCTAGTCAAGTTGACCCTTTTCTATTATCAACTTGATCCAGGTGGCTCCAGACACATGCAGAAGTCCAAGAGGACTCATAAAGGTTCAAAAATCAAAGTGATCACAATGTTGTCCAACCAAGACTAGAGCGTAGATCTCATCATCCTAATCACAACAGTGTGAACGATTCGTCAAATCGAGCTAGTATGCAAAAGTTAGAGGCAGTCAATGTTCTGGTTAAAGTTGGGTTGTGGGCTAGGCTTAAGTGCCCTACAATTTAACTGACCCCAGGGCATGAAAACTAGCTCTTGAAACAGGGCAAATTTGTTGGATACTTAATTTGTCTAATATCCCTTATATTAGACAAATTCAAAAAATGACTATTCATTTATAACAAAATTATTATATATATATATATATATATATATATATATATATATATATATATATATATATATATATATATATATATATATATATATATATATATAAGGTGGCAGGCCATGACCCCCACCACCTCTCCTCCCAACACATAACATTAATAAACATTTTTTAATTAAAAAAGGGTGACGGGCTATGACCCCTACCGGACCAACCATACTATAAAACTAAATAAACACACATTATAATATGTATGGGTAGTGGGGAGGCCACCTCTTGTGGACCCAACCCACACCCCACCACATTGCCACTTGTCATATTGTGGGTGGCGGAGTTTGAACCCACCTGGCCAGAATGGCCAGCCCACCACTTGGTTACCCACATCAATGCGAACCATTTTAAAAAAATTTAATGGTTACTGTGCGCCCCAATCATAAAACTTGTTATAACCATTCAAACCGCGCCTCTATTTACACAAAAAAATAAAATAAATAAATTATGTATTACTACAGGGATTCAAACCCGGATATCCGCGAGCTTAGAAATCTCCACCACTGTTGAGCCACGAGGCTTGACCTTGTTGGCTCCACCCAGCCACGATATAAACACACCCTTAGTGCAGCACCGAGAAAAAGGAGGAGCAGATTGAAGAGCGGAGAAGCCAGTATGAAAATCGACATATTAATAATTTATTACAGAACCATGAGCGGAATCTTGCCATGCTTTTCGAGACAATTTTTAATTAATTGCGAGTTGAACCATGAGCGTGGAGCAAATGCAAGCAAAACCATGATTGAGCCCAATTTTCACGAGGGAAAATTTTTTCCAATGTCCAAATTGGAAAAACTTTATGTCGATCCTACACCTCTCAATGACATGAACCTGACGGCATAGAAAAAATTTTGATCTCAGCAGCAGATCTTCAGATGACCCAGAGGAGGGAATCTTTGAGGAATCTAAGGGGAATCTAAAAGATTCCTATAGCTCCAGATTTTCACTTTGTCAAAATTTAGAAATTTGATAGTTGATTTTACACTATTCAATGCCTCAAATCTGATGGTGTAATCATATTTTCAATTTTATCATTCCATTTTTGGGCCACTTTTCAAAGTGCAGTGTAGGTGTTAGCATTCAATGTGCGAGCAGTCATTTCCAGGATATTTGACACCATGAGATTGATGGTACAGCCAGATCCAATAGTTTATCATCCTCTTCTTCAGTTAACTCCTTGACGTGAGGTATATGTAGTGTGATCATGTACTTCTTTTTCTCTTTGCTTGAGATGCATTATGTTGTATAAATCCCTGTTTGATGTTTGATGTTGGATCTCGTTTTGTTCTTGATGTGAGATGTACTTGTTGCCATGTTTTTATTGAGATGCCTTTGTAATCATGTTAACGGTATACTCATGTGTTTCCATGTATGTTTGAATTGAGATCCCTTTGATTCCATGTTGGTAGGATACTTACTTTTAACATACGTGAAAGTATGTCATGCTAATAGGAGTCCTTTTTTGAATGAGAGTTCTTCCAGCGGAGCATCTCTTGGAGCCACTCCTACATGAGGGAATATTCCTTGTATGATAGAGAAAGCACATGCATGTACATCATCACTCTTTCCAGCACTTAATGCAGCTACCTACACCATCTTGACATGGGGCCCGGAGATGTAGTCCCTCCTGGATGAACTCCATTATCAACATTTTGTATTCTATGTTGTTAATTCTTGTCATGTTCCTTCTTCTCTACAACATGCATATTTGTTCCTTTATGCTCTTTTAAATGTAATTCTAATCACATCACGAAATTAAAATATCTTGGTTAAATACGGGAGTTGAGTCAACTCGGATCAAGTTTTGTATCAGAGCAGTCTTTCTGTGGATGTGAATTGCGAGCGTGAACAATGGAACGTGCAATGATGGATGATGACAAAGCGATGTATGAGACCATGCTCAAGATTTCCCGAAAGGTGGAAATAATGTATGAAGCTCTACAAAAAGAGACAAAGGAAAAGAAGTGATTGCAACTTCAATTGCGAGCCATAGAAGAGGCCCTAGAAGAATTGAAGCACAACAACTAGATTCTTCAAGAAGATAACGCTGAATTGAAGATTCTTCTACAAGAAGAGAAATAGGAGAAACATAGTTTGCTACGCCAGCTGCAATCTAAGGACACAGCCTTAGAAAAGTTGCAGTGTGACCCATGTGAGGTAAAAATTAATTCTCTGAATTCATGTATATTTCTTGATGATGATTTCGTTGTTTTTGAAAATCATACCACAGGAATTGGTTCCAAGCTGTTGAAGGGAATGGGGTATGAAGCAAAAGGCTTGGGCATTAATGGCCAAGGAATTGTCAATCCCGTCAAAGTAGAAGATTTAGCCCATCAGGCAGGACTTAGGTATGTCAAGAAAGAATTTGGGGAATCCGCCAAGACAGGAAGTGAACCACCAACAATAAATGATGAGCAACCCTCATTAGTTCTTTCCAACTCGATAGGGAAGGCAAAATATGTTGATTTTCCTTCAATTTCGTCTTCAGATAGTATGATTTTTGTTGGAGATGTGGAGATACCAATTACAGGGACAAGCATGAGTCTCATTACCAGGATGATGTACAAGGAGGATGAAGAACTTGGTCTTAATAACCAAGACATAACTCAACTATGGGAGGTTGTGCAAAGACCTCGATTTGCAGGCTTGGGATACAGTAAAGGAGAATGATCGAAGGTGTCATATTCTTCTAAGATATTGCCGAAATCATTGAGGAAAGAGAATGATGGGAGAACATCACCATCATCCCATGGCAGTGCCCATTACAGGGAAAGGGCTGAGGCAAGCTCCCATCGCCATAATGACACTAGAGGTAGCAAGGAATGGTATAACCAATCTCAATATTCAAATGTTAATTTTAATTATAATCATGTTGTTAATGATAGACATAAATCAAGTCATCGAAAAATATGTACCTTTTGTGGATTACATAACCATACATTTGTTGAGTGTTGGAAAAGAATAGCAGCACACAAAAGGAGGAGGCATGAAAGACCCTCTCTATAGCAGGTAAAGAAACATGTTAAGTAGATTTGGAGGAAGAAGATGTATTGCAATCATTGCAACAGAGGTGGCCATCAAAGAACCACTTGTTGGAGGCTCCATCCAGAGCAACACCTTAAAGACAAAGTGTCGATGCATGAACCAGATGAAATGGTTGTTCGACCAGCGAATGCGCCATAAGGAAACGACCCATTCACATTGATAAATGATAAATGGTTCTTCTAGGCATGATAGAATGTCATGGTATTTTATTTCTTTCCAATCATGTGTTGCATTTTAAGCTGTAAAGTGATGATGTGTTTTCCATCACTTGTTAAGCAGAAATGATGTCTAGTCTTATTTTGTGTTGTATTTTAAACTGTGAAAGTAGTGTGGTGCTTCAATCACTTTTCAAAGAAACAATATTGTTTGGCCTTATTTTTGTAAATCATTTGTTGTAATGATGAGGTGTTTTCCATCACTTGTTGAAGCACCAATGATGTGTTGGCCTTGTTTTCATAGCTGGGGTATTGTTTCCATTTTGATGTAAACATGACCACTGAGTATGTGTTATAAACTCATGACAAGTATGAGATGCTTGGGTCATTATTTGGTCTTGTAAATCAAGCATGTAATTTTGAAAACAATGTACTACAGGTTTGCATAGTTGCAGGCGTCATCTCATCGCTTATGGCTCTGAACGACAAAGGTGAAGGAGAGGGAAGGGTGACTTATCAAACATTTGTAAGTGCAGACAAGGTGTAAAGAAGTGATAGATTATTTTCATGCTTTTGGAGGACCAAAAGCTCCTCAGTGGGGAGGATTGATCTAGGTGGCTCCAGACACATGCAGAAGTCCAAGAGGAGTCATAAAGGGTCAAAAATAAAAGTGATAAAAATATTTTCAAATAGGACCAAAGCGTAGATCTCGCTGTCCTAATCGTAACGGTGTGAACAGTTCGTCAAACGGATCTCGTATGCGAAAGTTAGAGGCAATAAAATTTCTGGTCAAAGTTGGGTCGTGTGGGCTAGGTTGAAGTGTCCTACAATTTGACTGACCCTGGGGCATGAAAAATAGCTCCCCAAACCAGGAAAATTTGTTGGATACTTAGTTTGTATGGGTGGTGGGCAGGCCGCCTCTGGTAGACCCGACCCACGTCCCATCTAATTGCCACTTGTCAAATCCTCGGCGGCGGGGTTTGAACCCACCCGGCTGAAATCGATGGCCCACCACTTGGGTGCCCACATCAATGCGAACAATTTTAAAACAAATGTAATGGTTACAATGCACCCCAATCATAACACTTGTTATAACCATTCAAACCACGCCTCTATTTACAAAATAAAATGGTTATGCCATTATGGGGATTCAAACCAAGATCTCCTCCAGCTTAGAAATATCCACCACCATTTAGCCACGAGGCTTGACCTTGGTGGGTCCGCTTAGCCACCATATAAACGTGCCCTTAATGCTACGCCGAGAAAAAGGTGGAGCAGATTCGAGAGCGGAGAAGCCAGTACGAAAATAGACATTTTAATAATTTATTGCAGAACCATGAGCAATGGAACCAGGACCGGAATATTGACATGCTTTTCGAGAAATTTTTTTAATTAATTGCAGGTGGAACCATGAGCGTGGCGCAGAGGCAGGTGGAACCATGCTTGAGCCCAATTTTTTAGGAGGGCAAAATTTTTCCAGTGTCAAAATTAGACAAACTTTATGTCGATCCTACACCCCTTAGTGACATGAACCTGATGGCACGAATAGAATTTTGATCTCAGTAGTAGATCTTCAGATGACATAGAGGAGAGAATCCTTGAGGAATTTAGGGGGAATCTAAAAGATTACTGTAGCCCCAGATTTTCACTTTGTCAAAATCCAGAAATTTGACGGTCGATTTTATACTATTGGACACCACAAATATGATTGTGTAATCATATTCTCCATTTGGTAATTCCATTTTTCAGCCACTTTTTAAAGTGGAGTGCAGGTGTCATCATTCAATGTGCGAGCATTTATTTCCATTATATTAGATGCCATGAGATTTATCGTACAACCAGATCCAATAGTTTATCATCCTCTTCTTCAGATAACTCCTTGATATGACGTATATGCAGTGCGATCACATACTTCTTTGTCTCTTTGCCTGAGATGCATTGTGTTGTATAGATCCCTGTTTGATGTTTGATGTGGGATCTTGTTTTGTTATTGATGTGAGATGTACTTATTGTAATGTTTTGATTGAGATCCCTTTGTCGTCATGTTGACAGGATACTCATGTGTTGCCATATATGTTTGAACTGAGATCCCTTTGATGCGATGTTGGCAGGATACTCATTATTAACATATGTGAAAGTGTGTCATGCTGATAGGAGTCCTTTTTGAATGAGAGTTCCTGCAGCGGAACATCTCTTGGAGCCACTTATGCGTTAGGGCATATTCCTTGAATTATAGAGAAAACACATGCATGTACATCATCACTCTTTCCAACACGTAATGCAGCAGCCTACACCATCTTGAAATGGGGCACAAAGACGTAGTCCCTCTTCGATGAAATACTTTATCAACGTCTTGTGTTTTATGTTGCTGACTCTTGTCCTTTTCCTTCTTATTTACAACATGCATATATGTTCCTTTATGCTCTTTTAAATTCAATTCTAAGCATATCATGAAAGTAAAAGATCTTGGTTAAATCCAAGATTTGAGTCAACTCGAATCAACACATCCCCCATTATCCTCTCCAATCTCACATTTGGGCACTAATCCTACTTACATCTGACTCAAGGGTTATTGTCTATCATGCCACGCTCTTATAGGTAGCTCCTATAGTGGGTTTTTTATGTCATCCTTGATCCTAATAACAATATGACACTTAATGGGGAAATACCACTTATCGATCTATCACTTGACGGGACTACCCTGTGCTCGCCTTCCCAATGCTCGCCACAACGTAAACACTTCATTGGTGGGAAGTGGTGGTAATGTAACTTATTGGAAATGTTCTTGTCTATTGGACCCATTAGTTGGCGGGATTTCCCAACTATTGTCAATGCTCATAGTTGCATAGTTTAAGAACAATTCTTGGCAGTACTGGAGGGAGTTTCCCCAACCCACAGTCTTGATTTCGTCAAGTCGTAAGTCGAGCCATAGTTGTAATTGTGGGTGACTAAGTGCGTAGCGACAACGGTAGAGCCGATGAAACCCAAGGGTTAATAGATGAAATAGGGTCAAACATTAAACCAATCCATCCCCATTAAATACAAACCTTCAATCAACTGCAAAGTTTGTGAATCTGAACGCAAACTTGATTGAAAATTGATGGAATGATTGAGATGTGGTGCAAGAGAAAAATTCAGAGCATGCGACATGATATGAGAATACCTTTCAGTGATTAACACATCATACCTGGCTTGAGAATGAAAAATAGGAGAGTGTATCAAGCTTCCTAAAAATCCTAGTTGTTCATCTTCCATGTTAATGGACTGCTATATCACTAATAAAAAATGATGAAATTAGTGACTAGGTGACTAAAAAGGTTTGTCACTGCAATTATTTCAAGTTTTACTACTAATTTTGAGAAATTTTAAGTGACCGGACTAAAAATGTCTAACTTAAACGACTAATTTAGTCTAGGGATAAAATATACGACTAGAAAATAAATGACTAAACTAAAAGTGACTAACTTAAATGACTAATTTAATCTAGGATTAAAATATATGACTAGATAATAAGTGACAAACTTCATAATGACTACCGTAAATGACTATTATAGTCCAAGAATAAAAATATGACCAAATAACAAGTACAACAAGGATATGAATTAGTCATTTATGTTAGAATTTTTTAATTTTTTCACTTTAGAAATAGAAAATTGCAATTTTGATACTGAAGTGTTACATTTCACTACAAGGATCTCTGAAATAATCTATAGTATTAAAATTTAGAGGTGTCTCTGAATCCATATAAAATATTAAAATTATGAATACCCTTTTGTCTCTCAATTTTAACACTGCAAATGGATTTAGAGACCCCCTTCTGTGAATCCATATGCAGTGTTAAATTTAGAGACAAAGGGTTCTCTAAGTCCATCTTGAGTGTTAAAATTTAGAGCCCCTCGTCTGCAATGTTAACATTTAGGTAGATAGATTCAATGACCCCATTAAACGAGTCCATGAATCCATCTATATTAATAAAAATATAACACTTTTATAGAATCACTACTAAACCAACATAAAAGTTTATATTAAAATTATTAATCACAACACATATTAACATACTCAATATCCTTATCATAAATATATGGCAGGCCATACAATAGGTCATATGATCAAGAAAACATCCAGAACCTATAGGAAGTTAAAGGCAGAAAAAGTTTCAATGACATGGAAATGAAAACCAACTAAGCCCATAAAAAACCATGAATCCAAAGGAAAAAAAAATTCCTTGAGAAAAACCTTTCATTCTCGTCGTCCATATCCATATCCATATTTAAAAATATTAATGACGAAAAAGAATATTTCAATGTGGTCCATAAATAAAATATTTAAATATCCATGCTAATCAAAAATTTCTAAGTCAGCAATTTGTATATTATATATGGGTTTGAAACGAAAAATAACAACTAAACTATGGATATATTATGTAAAGAAATTGAATAAAAACACACATTTCAAATAATTTCATTATTCTCCAATTTGGCCCTTTTGAAATATATTTGTTGGTAAATTTTGTTTGAAATGAAACAAATATTTATTGGAATTGGAAATTTAAACCATGTAGTCTATAAAACTAAAGCATTCATGGAATTTTCAAAGATTCAATTCATTTGTACATCCAAAAATACAATTAAACTAAATTCGTGTTATTCATTTAATTAAATTTTCAATTCAAAAATTCATTTTTATTTTACAAAATTGAAGAAACATTGAAGATGCATTTAACTTGTAACCAAAATAATAATTACGTAAATTTAAATAAATTGTAAAAATTTTAAAACTCTATAAACTAAAAATTAGAATAATAGTAAACTAAACTGTGTAAATTTAATTTTTAAAATTTCAAAAAAACAAAACATTATTTTTCTTCATTTTATATATGTATATAATAAAGAAAATTAATATTTTTTAAAATTAAATTAATTTTAAAATTTAACATCCCAATACTCTTTAACCGACAAAAAAAATTAGATTGAAAAAACATATAATTGAAAAATATGGTAATGTTGGTCTTGCTTATAGTGATTGTAAACCATCACTACAATTTCAGAATAGCATTTACCTTAAATGAACTAACCTTTACCCTATTAGAACTAAGTGATTTTTTTAAAATAGGATCACAATAAATGGAAATATTAAAATGGTTTTTATTACTCACAATAGCGTATTATGACTTGGAGGGAAGAGTTACTTGTGATGGGACAAATATGACAATCTTCATGATGTTATGATTCATGCAATGCCAAATAGATTAAAAAAACAATTGTATTAAACTTGAGTAACCATATCACTCATGGCAAAAGTTCTACTCCAAGAAGCACCAAGATCATAACTATTTTTAATGTCATCTTCCTCGGAGTTTTCTCTACAAGCAACCAAAATGAAATACATTTAAAAAATAAATTCGATGAAACAGAACAGGGCAATTCCTAACCCTATGTAGTAGTGTGGCTTTGATATCGAGAACTGGCCTTAGTCGCCATTTACTGATATCAGAGATGTCCCGAGCATGTCTCTGGCATGATGTTCCCTATCAAAACAACCAACCATTAAAATACACAAAGGAATAAAGCAATATAGATACATGCTTATCGAATGACATATTTATTTAAGATTAATTTTAAAAAATTCTTAATTATATCAAAATACTTATCCTATTGACTTGTCATTTTGAATAGGTTAATGATACATCTTTTCGGAGTGAGCAAATGAAAGTATGTAAATCTTTATACATTATTTCCTTTCGAATCAATCAAGGCTCCAATATAATGTCGGATGAGAAGCACGAGTGAGAGTCATGGTAGATCCAGCACATCAACCCTTTGATTTTTTTTTACTAGTTTTGAAGTATAAACATTCGTGGAGGCCAGGGATGGAATTTGAGGGGTTTATCCGGCCATGTCAAATAAGGCGACAAATTTCATAAATTTGTAAATTTTTTTATTTATTGAAATTGTTACAATTGTTACGGGAGTTGTTAACTTCTGAGAAAAAAAAATATATTGCTGGAATTGTCAGAAGTGTGAAAGTTACACATTTTTTAAATATGTGAACTTTGTTTAATTTGCTGAAATTGTTACTGGAATGGTACTTAGAAATAATGCTTACATTAGTAAATTGATAGATTAGGTTGGTTAATTGTTGACAGTTGTTGTGATATTTTCTCAACAATGTTCTCGTGTATTAGAAAATGTTGGATCTCATTAACACTATTTATGTGGCTTGTAATTTAGATTTGTAGCACAATACGAATTGCTTTGTTAATGATTCTGTAAAAAATGTCTACTCCTCCACTTTTCTTCTTCATATCAGAGCTTCTTCTGACCTGATTCCCTTATGGGAAGGCCAAAGAAATGAGAAGATCGTGAATTTTATTGTTACTGTATATATTAGTATATACATTTTTGTGTGTTGTGTGGGTTTCTTACCACCATTTAACCTCGAATAATTTTTGTTGTTCAAAGTGTATTTGGAAATGGATTTTGCTACGAAAAAGGCCAGGTATTCGCTAAAACTGTTGTCATACTAGAGATTATATCAAAACATGCTATGGAGGCGGATCAGATTGCATGCCTGAGCATGTCCTAGTGGACATTGATGTGTCCTCAATTTCTTTGTACTTGATCATCGTGAAGACCATTAAAAAACAAATTTTAATTAAAAAAGGCCAATAGGCTGTGACCCCCGCCAGCCCAACCATATTATAAAACTAAACAAACATACATTATAATATGCATGGGTGGTGGGCGGGCCACCTCTGGTAGACTCGACCCACGCTCCACCTAATTGCCACTTGTCAAATCATGGGCGGCGGGGTTTGAACCCACCCAACCGGAATGGCCAGCCCACCACTTGGGTGTCCACATTAATGCAAACCATTTTAAAACAAATGTAACGGTTACAATGTGCCCCAATCATAACACCTGTTATAACCATTCAAACCGCGCCTCTATTTACAAAAAAAAATAATAGTTATGCCATTACGGGGATTCAAGTTGGGATCTCTGCCAGCTTAGCAATCTCCACCACCAATGAGCCATGAGGCTTGACCTTGGTGGGTCTGTCCAGCCACCATATAAATGCGCCCTTAATGCGACGCCGAGGAAAAGGTGGAGCAGATTCGAGAGCGGAGAAGCCAGTACGGAAATAGACATATTAATAATTTATTACAGAACCATGTGCGATGGAACCAAGAGAGGAATATTGACATGATTTTCGAGACAATTTTTTAATTAAATGCAAGTGGAACCATGAGCGTGGAGCAGAGGCAGGTGGAACCATGATTGAGCCCAATTTTTGAGGAGGGAAAATTTTTTCCAGTGACCAAATTAGACAAACTTTATGTCGATCCTACACCTCTCAGCAACACGAACCTGATGGCACAAATTGGATTTTGATCTCAACAGCAGATCTTCAGATGACCTGGAGGAGGGAATATTTGAGGAATCTAGGGGGAATCTAAAAGATTCCTATAGCCCCAGATTTTCACTTTATCAAAATTTAGAAATTTGGCGGTCTATTTTACACTATTCGACATCACAAATATGATGGTGTAATCATATTCTCCATTTGATCATTCCATTTTTCAGCCACTTTTCAAAGTGGAGTGTAGGTGTCAGCATTCAATGTGCGAGCAGTAATTTCCATTATAGTCGACGCCATGAGATTGATGGTACAACCATATCCAGTAGTTTATTACCCTCTTATTCAAATAGCTCCTTGATATGAGGCATATGCAGTGTGATCACGTACTTCTTTGTCTCTTTGTTTAAGATGCATTGTGTTGCATATATCCATGTTTGATGTTTGATGTGGGATCTTGCTTTGTTCTTGATGTTATATGTACTTATTGTCATGTTTTGATTGAGATCTCTTTGTCATCATGTTGACGGGATACTGATGTGTTGTCATATATATTTGAACTGAGATCCCTTTGATGCCATGTTGGCGAGATACTCATTATTAACATACGTGAAAGTGTGTCATGCTGATAGGAGTCCTTTTTTGAATTAGATTTCCTGCAGTGGAACATCTCTTGGAGCCACTCTTGCGTTAGGTTATATTCCTTGTATGATAGAGAAAACACATGCGTGTACATCATCACTCTTTCCAACACTTAATGCAATGGCCTACAGCATCTTGAAACGGGGCACAAAGACATAGTCACTCCTAGACAAACTCCATTATCAACGTCTTTTGTTTTATGTTGTTGATTCTTGTCATTTTCCTTCTTATTTACAACATGCATATATGTTCCTTTATGCTCTTTTAAATGAAATTATAATCATATCACAAAATTAAAAGATCTTGGTTAAATCCAAGAGTTGAGTCAACTCAGATCACCACTTCCCCCATTATCCTCTCCAATCTCACATTTGGGAACTAGTCCTACTTACATCTGACTCAAGGGTTATCGTCTATCATGCCACGCTCTTATAGGTATCTCCTACAATGGGTTTTTCTACATTGTCCTTGATCCTAATAATAATATGTCACTTAATGGGGAAATACCACTTATCGATCTATCACTTAACGGGATTGCCCTGTGCTCCCCTGCCCAATGCTCGCCACAACATAAACACTTCACTGGTGGGAAGTGATGGTAATGTAAACTTATTGGAAATGTTCTTGTCTATTGGACCCATTAATTGGCAGGATTGCCCAACTATTGTCAACGCTCATAGTTGCATAGTTTACGAACAATTCTTGGCAGTACTGTAGGGAGTTTCCCCAACCCATAGTCTTGATTTCATCAAGTGGTAAGTCGAGCCATATTTGTAATTGTGGGTGAATAAAGGGCATAGTGACAAAGGTTGGGACAATGAAACCCAAGGGTTAATAGATGAAATATGGTCAAACATTAAACCAATCCATCCCCATTAAATACCAACCTTCAATCAACTTTAGAGTCCGTGGATCTGAACACAAACTTGATTGCAAATTGATGGAAGGATTGAGATGTGGTGCAAGAGGAAAATTTAGAGCATGCGACATGATATGAGAATACCTTTCAGTGATTAACACATCATACTTGGCTTGAGAATGAAAAATATGAGTGTATCAAGCTTCCTAAAAATCATAGGTGTTCATCTTCCATGTTAATGGACTGCTATATCACTAATAAAAAATGATGAAATTAGTAACTAGGTGACTAAAAAGGTTTGTCACCGCAATTATTTCAAGTGAATTACTACTAATTTTGAGAAATTTTAAGTGACTGGAATAAAAATGTCTAACTTAAACGACTAATTTAGTCTAGGGTTAAAACATACAACTAGAAAATAAGTGACTATCTTAAATGACTAATTTAATCTAGGATTAAAATATATGACTAGATAATAAGTGACAAAATTCATAATGATTACCGTAAATGACTATTATAGTCCAAGAATAAAAATATGACCAAATAACAAGTACAACAAGGATATGAATTAGTCATTTATGTTAGTAATTTTTAATTGTGTCACTTTAGAAATAGAAAATTGCAATTTTGATACCGAAGTGTTACATTTCACTACAAGGATCTCTGAAATAATCTACAATATTAAAATTTAGAGGTGTCTCTGAATCCATATACAATGTTAAAATTATGAATACCCTTTTGTCTCTCAAGTTTAACACTGCAAATGGATTTAGAGACCCCTTTCTATGAATCCATATACAGTGTTAAATTTGGAGACAAAGGGTTCTCTAAGTCCATCTTGAGTGTTAAAATTTAGAGACCCTTATCTGCAATGCTAAAATTTAGGTAGATAGATTCAATGACCCCATTAAAGGGGTCCATGAATCCATCTATATTAATAAAAATATAACACTTTTATACAATCACTACTAAACCAACATAAAAGTTTCTATTAAGATTATTAACCACAACACATATTAACATACTCAATATCCTTGTCATAAATATATGGCAGGCCATACAATAGGTCATATGATCAAGAAAACATCCAGAATCTATAGGAAGTTAAAGGCAGAAAAAGTTGCAATGACATAAAAATGAAAACCAACTAAGCCCATAAAAAACCATGAATCCAAAGGAAAGAAAAAAACCTTGAGAAAAACCTTTCATTCTCGTCGTCCATATCCATATCCATATTTAAAAATATTAATGCGAAAAAGAATATTTCAATGTGGTCCATAAATAAAATATTTAAATGTCCATGTTAATAAAAAATTTCTAAGTCAGCGATTTGTATATTATATATGGTTTTGAAAAAAAAAAAAAAAAAAAAACTAAACTATGCATATATTATGTAAAGAAATTGAATAAAAACACACATTTCAAATAATTTCATTATTCTCCAATTTGGCACTTTTGAGATATATTTGTTGGTAAATTTTGTTTGAAATGAAACAAAGATTTATTGGAATTGCAAATTTAAACCATGTAGTCCATAAAACTAAAGCATTCATGAAATTTTCAAAAATTAAATTCATTTGTACATCCAAAAATGCAATTAAACTAAACCCGCGTTATTCATTTAATTAAATTTTCAATTCAAAAGTTCATTTTTATTTTACAGAATTGAAGAAACATTGAAAAAGCATTTAGCTTGTAACCAAAATAATAATTACGTAAATTTAAATAAATTGTAAAAATTTTAAAACTCTATAAATTAAAAATTAGAATAGTAGTAAAATAAAATATCTAAATTTAATTTTTAAAATTTCAAAAAAAACAAAACATTATTTTTCTTCATTTTATATATGTATATAATAAAGAAAAATAATATTTTTTAAAATTAAATTAATTTTAAAATTTAACATCCCAATACTCTTTAACCGACAAAAAAAATTAAAATTAAAAAAACATATAATTGAAAAATATGGTAATGCTGGTCTTGCTTATAGTGATTGTAAACCATCAATACAATTTCAGAATAGCATTTACCCTAAATGAACTAACCTTTACCTTATTAGAACTTAGTGAATTTTTTTTTTTAAATACGAAGCAGAAAAGACACTCATTGCATCACAATAAATGAAATATTAAAATGGTTTTTATTACTCAAAATAGCTTATTATTTCTTGCAGGGAAGATTTACTTGTGATGGGACAAATAAGACAATCTTCATGATGTTATGATTTATGCAATGCCAAATAGATTACAAAAAAGAACTGTATTAAACTTGAGTAACCATATCACCCATGGGAAAAGTTCTACTCCAAGAAGCACCAAGATCATAACTATTTTTAATATAATCTTCATCGGCGTTTTTTCTACGAGCAACCAAAATGAAATACATTTACAAAATAAATGTAAATTCGATGAAACAGAACAGGGAAATTCCTAACCCTTTGTAGGAGTGTGGCTTTGTCGCCATTGACTGATATCAGAGATGTGCCCAGCATGTCTCTGGCATGATGTTCCCTATCAAAACAACCAACCATTAAAATACACAAAGGAATAAACAAGTATAGATACATGCTTATCGAATGACATATCATTGGTTAAGTAGTTTCTGATTAAAAAAAATAAAATTGAAAAGTGAATAGAGGAAAATAGGAATCGACACCTCTGAATATTCCTCCTCCTCTCTTAAAGTCGATGGGATTGAGAGCGACAACTCACCTCGCCGTGACTTTGGCAGAAGAATTTCTCGAATTGCAAGACGTCTAGGATGAGATCCACATTCATGGTACAACCATGCTTTAAAACTTTTACTCAGGAATAGTCTCTGCCAGATGTCCCAATTCTGCAAAACGATAGCCTTTGTGTGCTATCCCAATTGAAAATCAAAGCACATTTCAGTTTTATCGCGACAATTAAAAAAATTGAAATTGAAATTTCATGGATGATGTGTCATACATGAATGACATGATATGGGGCATAACGATGGGCGATGGTTGGCGACGGGCAAGGGACCTCCGACAACGGGCTAGAAAACTCCAAGCAATGTCACATCAATCGAAAAAGAGAAAAAATGGCTTTCCAAAAAGTCACATTATAGACTATCCATTTTTGGGTTAAACTAACCCATTCTTAAAAATATAATAAAATATTTTTTCCTCCTTTAAGCTAAAAAAATTTTTTTCTTAAATATATAATAATATATTTATTTATCATTAATTTTAAAAAATTCTTAATTATATCAAAACGCTTATCCTATTCACTTCTTATCACTTAGCATAAGTTAATGATACATCTTTTTAAATTCTTAAATATATAATAATATATTTATTTATCATTAATTTTAAAAAATTCTTAACTATATCAAAATACTTATCCTATTGACTTCTTATCACATAGCATAGGTTATGTAAACCGTTATACATGATTTCCTTTCGAATCAATCGAGGCTCCAATATAATGTCGGATGAAAAGCACGAGTGAAAGTCATGGTCGATCTAGCACATAAACCCTTTGATTTTTTTTTAACTAATTTTGAAGTATAAACATTCGTGGACGCCAGGGATGGAATTTGAGGGGTTTATCCGGCCATGTCAAATAAGGCTAGAAATTTCCTAAATTTGTAAGTTTCCTTATTTATTGAAATTGTTACGATTCTTACTGGAATTGTTAACTTTTGAGCCAAAAAAAAATTATTGTTGGAATTGTGAGAAGTGTGAAAGTTACAAATTTCTTAAATCTGTGAACTTTGTTTAAATTGTTGAAACTGTTACTGGAATAGTACTTGGAAATAATACTTACATTAGTAAATTGATAGATTAGGTTGGTTAATTGTTTGCATTTGTTGAGATATTTTCTCAACAGTGTTCTCGTGTATTAGAAAATGTTGGATCTCATTACCAATATTTATGTGGCTTGTAATTTAGATTTGTACCGCAATACAAATTGATTTGTGAATGATTCTATGAACTCCTCCATTTTTGTTCTTGGCATCAGAGCCTCCTCTCACCTTATTCCCTTATGGGAAGGCCAAAGAAATGAGAAGCTCATGAATTTTATTGTTACTGTATATATGAGTATATATTTTTGTGTGTTGTGTGGGTTTCTTGCCACCATATAACATCGAATCATTTTTTTTGTTCAAAGTGTATTTGGAAATGGGTTCTGCTACGGAAAAGGCCAGGTATTTTCTGAAACGATTGTCAGACTAGAGATGATATCGAAACATGGTGTGGAGGGCGATCAGATTTCATGCCTGAGCATGTCCTAGTGGACATTGACATGTCCTCGATTTCTTTGTACTTGATCATCGTGAAGACCATTTCCCTCATTTCTATTGCACCTATAATTAGGTGGAGAATAAGCCTACATCCCAAACAGTGATTCACCACGCTTTTACAGGATGGGCGTTGGTTTGAGGATGGATCGTCAACTCTTAATCTATGGATCTATCGCTAAATGAAACTTGACGCATCGTGGGAGAAATTTAAACGGCCCCCCTCCACTAGAATCTTGAAAACTCCCAAAGGATTTCCAGGATCAGGTAAAGGCGAGTGAGGTATCAAAGAGTTTGAAGCATTCCTTCTGAGTAGAAACACAAATTTGGGCCATCGCATTAAATTCTTCCAACATCCTTTCCGGTTTAATATCATAATGTTTCATGAGCCGGTTCTGTTCAAAAAGCTCGGCCTCAACAATAGTTCATACAATATTTTGGAATCATCAGTTGCTTGCAGAGTAAGATGATGGCAGGAAACCTCCTTATGCACTCATCCATGAGAACGAGAAGAATGACGAAAAAACAAATTCTCATACTGATTTTCGGGATATTGCTATTATTTTCTAGTGCATATATGGTTATTATCTCAGATTCCAATAATTTTCCCAGCAATGTCCTTGTTAGGTCCCTATACTACTAGTGTAACCCTTTATTGTTATTATTACAACCCCCTTATTATATTTTTGTGCCCATGTAGTCCCCATATTGTTATTATTGTGCCCTTACATTATTATTGTTATGTCTACTCTGATTATATTATGACCCCTTACACTCCTATATATAGAAAGGAGGTCTTGTCATTTGAATCATCTAAGAATTGTTCATTTGTGCAATGTAAAGGAGGTTGCCCCTTGAAGAGGCTTATTTCTAAGGCATTCATCTATCTTTTCTATCTTTTTGTGAGTTGGTTTCATAACATTTGGTATCAGAGCTTTGGATTCTAGGGTTTTGCTGCTCCAAACAGGTGATTGTGGAATTTTCGCTATAATTTTTTTTTTTTTTGCACCATTTTAGACCCTAAAACAAAAACCCATTTGAGAAGAAATTGTGTTGAACCTCGGGTTCGAATTTCAGAGCTTGTCTTGCTATATTATTGGAAGTATGATCTAAGAAAGTTAGGGTTTTTGAAAGCTCCAGAATTTAAGCTAAAACAGGTCATCATGGAATTTTTGCCATAACTCTTTCGAATCGATGTTTCAGAAGCTAAGAAAAAAACCATCTGAGAAGAAATCAGTCTAAACCTTCACCCCGAATTTCAGATCCTGTCTCGCTATATTTTCGAAGATATAGTCTGAGGAAGTTAGGGTTTTTGGAGACCCTCGAATTACATTCCAAACAAGCCACCTTGGGAAAATCGTCATAACTATCTCTCTAAGCATCAGATTGAAATTTCGTAAGAAGTTACAGAAGAGGACGGACTGTAGTTTCTTGTACATATTTTTTAGATCCAAAGGTCAAAACAAGGACATTTGGCACTTCATACAAGTTTGCTCTTCTGAAAAGGTATATAGTGAGGTCATCTTGGGAGATTGTGCATAACTCCTTCTTGGAGAATCTAAATTTGATCTGACTCGTGGCATTGGAAAGAGGTCACAGAGGGCTATTGCAGGTCGCAATTTCAGAACATAAAGATCCAAAAGTACAGAGACATAATCGTTTCAAGATCGAGCTCCTAAAATCAAGAAAAAACAAGATGAGGAAGTTTGATGGCAAGGATTCAGTAAATTGGATACTACAGATGGAGAAATATTTCGATCTACATGAGGTGCAACTATTACAGAAGGTACGTATTGCATCTTCATATTTATAACCAGATCAATTTTTATGGTATAAAGGGCTTTCTCTTATAAACCACTTGTTACGTGATCAATTTTCACGGAGGAAATGATAGCACATTATGAAGATACAAAGAGAAACTCCTTATTTATCCAATTTATAAATCTCAAACAAAAGGGTTCAGTGGAAGAGAACATTGAGGACTTTAAAAAATTGAATAGAAGGGTAAATTATATTCCATAAAAGCAAAGGATTGATGTCTTCATAGGGACTTTAAAGGATAACGTTCAACATGAGGTTCGTTTTTGGGAACTTGATTCATTGGAAGAGGCATTCGAGTTGGCAAGAAAAATTGAAAGTGAAATTATGGAAACAAGGAATTCCACCACTCATGACTATAATTATGGAAGTGTTTCTTCTCCTAGCCTTCCACAACCTACAAGGCTTACACCACAACAATTGGAAGAAAAAAGGGGAAAAGGGCTTTGTTACAATTGTGATAGAAAATGCACTAAAGGTCATAAGTGTGTTGAGAAGAAATTATTTTACATAGAGTATGAAGAGGAGGAAGAAAGTTATCAAGAAACATCAAAAGAAGAGGATATACTCCAGGTCCCAACCCCAAAGAAACAAGAAATGAATCCGACCATATCTTGTAAAGCATTGGCAAGAATTACCACTCAAACTCTCAAGATAGAAAGACATATCAAGAAGAAAAAGATTCAAGAAGTGAAAGATCACATCGAGAAAGAAGAAATGAATGCAACCATATCTTGTAATGCGTTGGCTAGAATTACCACTCCTCAAACTATGAAGATAGTAGGACATATCAAGAAGAAAAATATTCAAGAAGTGAAAGGTCACATCGAGCATCAAGAAATGAATCTAACCATATCTTGTAAAGCATTGGAAGAAATTACCACTCCTCAAACTCTAAAGATAGAAGGACATATCAAGAAGAAAAAGCTTCAAGGAGTGAAATATCACATCGAGCATCAACAACAAGTTCTCCAACTTGTAAAGGATAATGCCACTTTGGTGTAAAATCGAATGAAACAACAAGTAGATCAATATCATAGTGAAAAATGTTTTGATGTAGGTGATTGGGTATTTTTACGGCTACATCTCAAGCAAGCTATTTATGAGAAGGAAGTGTTGGCAATACTACATGCACTTAAAAAATGACGACCTTACTCAATGGGAAGACACTTCAAGGTAAAAATGGATCATGATAGGCTTAGATACTTTTTAGAACAAATATTATCTTTAGAAGAACAGAAAAAATGGGTCACAAATATGTTGGGTTATGTCTTTGACATCATCTATAGAAAAGGGAAGCAAAATTTTGTTGCAGATGCACTCTTGAGAAAGGATGAGGATGTGGAACCATTGTTTTGCGCTATTTCTATTATCCAACCAGATTAGATAAATGAAGCAACGGATTAATGGAAGAAGGACGAAGAAGTGTGGTTACTCGTTCAAAAGTTGTAGAAGATCCCAATTCAAACAATATTTCTAGAACTTGAACAGGAAGGAAAAATAATATTGGAACCTGGAGCAGTCACAGAAACAAGAACCCAACAGCAACAAAATCGACCAATTTCAGAGTATCTCATCAAGTGGAAGAACTTACCTGCTGAAGATTCGACATGGGAGGACAATAATTTTATACAGAAGCATGAATAACTACTCAAGTGTTGAGGACAACACGTTTTGAAGGAGAGGGGCATGTTAGGTCCCTATACTACTAGTGTAACCCCTTATTGTTATTATTACAACCCCCTTATTATATTGTTGTGCCGATGTAGTCCCCATATTATTATTATTGTGTCCTTACATTATTATTGTTATGTCGGCTCTGATTATATTATGACCCCTTAGACTCCTATATATAGAAAGGAGTTCTTGTCATTTGAATCATCTAAGAATTATTCATTTGTGTAATGTAAAGGAGGTTGCCCCCTCAAAGAGGCTTATTTCTAAGGCGTTCATCTATCTTTTCTATCTTTTTGTGAGTTGGTTTCATAACAGTCCTCAAACAGGTTCTTAGTTGTCTCGTATAATTCCCTTTCGTGATGCTAGTTCTACCAAATATTCATTGACTGATCATTCACGAAGGTCAAATTGTCGCCACCTGCAACCAATCATCATGAATGGTGTGATGGGGTTGAGTACGTCTTTATTAAGGCCGTCCGTTAAGAAGAGATTCTAAAAACACATTTATATTCTTACAATGTGGTCTCAAGTCAATTTCAACTCCTATATCTCAAATGTGAAGGGACAGTTATATTTGGATATGAGAGTTTATTATTACGTGAATATAATATTGTAATTTGGATGTTAGTGATTATTATTAATATATTGAAAAAAGGAAAGGAACTCGTTGGTAGGGATGCGTTTTCCATGGTGTAGTTTATTAAGTTATAAAGTGATAGTGATGACCAATTAATGAACAACAAAATATAATTATATTAGCGGTTCTTGACATTCTTCAGTGTTAAGAGAATGCATCACTAATTTGATTATGTGAAACTGTTATTTGTTGATGGATCTTGCTGTGCTTCGAGATTCAAGAGCATCAGTTACATGTTAGGTTATGAGATCCATGTGTGTAAAAAGGGCATTTGCATAGTTGACTGTTGGAATCCAGTATCGAGATTTTCCTTAAGGAGATCGAGAAGCATCAATTATACTGATGCAGGAGAATCCTACTCAAGGATTCATTGTATATTTGTTTGACTTAGGGGATCTGATGTTTTTTTATTTCTTAATAGGAAATTTTGTATATTTTTAATAATTTGAGTGATAAATATGTGTGTGAGGTTTCAAATGTAAATATTCTCAATCATATGAGAGTATGAGAGATGTTAGACTTGTGAAGATCTCATAAAAATCTTGGAGATTAGGAGATCCTAGAATAGGAAATTAGTTGAGTTAAAAGGGGATGGAGATATTTGCTATAATTTTCTCATTAAGACAAAATTTAGATATAGAACTGTTTTTGAGATCCTCGAGGAATCATTAAGAGATTTTAGGAACTAATTGAGGGATTTAAGTTGGGAGATCTATGCAGAAGAACTAAGAACCAGAATGATCCATAACTATGTAATTTTCCTATAATTGTAAGCCTAAGGGGCATGTAGAGGTATAGGTGTGTGTGCACGCGAGAGGATTTAGAGCCAGGTACTGGCTTATAACCAGAATGGGAAATTAATGTGAAAAAGTCCTAGAGGGCCTCTATAAATCTGTACGTTATTGATATGATGTTTAATTCAATAAAGAATTCAGGTAGACTTATTTTGTTAATGCATATACAAATTTTAGAATAATGGAGAAAGTTTAATGGTTATATGATGAATTGGAAGTTTTCTGTGTGTTCCATTTAATTGGTTGCTTTCTTGAACTGTTAAATTGTGAATAAGGGCTCGGTAACAGAGTTAACTCAGGGAAAAGGACAAAAAGAGAATGTGTGAGGCATGCTAATCCTTGGCCAGAGTCATTAGTTGATTCAAGGTTGAAATGATCAGATTGCATGGAAGTTAATCTGTTCTGTTCTTTAGAGAAGGCTACAGGGGAAATTTGAGCAGCGTGATCAAGGATCTATGGGAGAGGAGACCATCCATAGTTTCAGTAATGTAAATGAATCTCAAGGGGACATTGAATGAGATTCTTGTCATTGCAATTGGCTCGGGAATATGATAGTGCCGAAAAACTAGAAGGTTGCGTCGTGGGTCGTGCAAGGAGCAGAAAGGTCGCACTGAGACATAATGGTCGTGCATGAGATAGAGAGGTCGAGCCATGGGTCACACCCGAGGAACAATGGTGGCACTAGCATTGCAGAAGCGTAGTGCCAGTGCATAATTGTCTTTGATCGACTTCTAGGAGTTCATGTTCTCATGCTTAATGTTTTCCCACATCAAGCTGCACTGAAGGTAAACAAGCACATGGGTTTCGAGCAATAGAGGGTGTATAAACTCATGTGTTCTCTTAATCATGCTCAGGTATTCCATATAGTGCAAAACTCTGAAAACCAATGCTTCCCTTTTTATGCATAACTCATATGAGAACAATTTTAATCAAAGAAATGAGAGATAGGAAGGGTTGAAGTCTCTTTGATAAGACTTATAGTGTAGTCTTAGTGTCTTACAGCTACCATTTGAGAAGTATAGACCTGGTAGGTCATAATTTTGGTATCAGAGGAAGTAAAAGATCTTTGGGGAAAATTAGAACAAAGTTATGCTCTTGAAGTTGTATATGCAGATACAATTGTGATTGCAGAAAGAGGAGATCAGTAAAGACTGACAAAAAAAAGCAGGAAAACAAATCTAGTGTGTGTTGTGTGCATTTGTTAAAGATATTAAATAGGAAGAAAGGATTAGATTTTAAATCCGACGGGCAACAGTGACACAGAGATAAAGTGTGGCAAAATATTGGGAAGTAATTGATACTCTTAAGGAGAATTTACAGAGGAAAATGAACAAGGAATAGTCCATTCAAAGTGTAGATGAATGGTGGACCAAGATTATGTAGAGATCCTGAAGGTGATATGGTATGTTTTTATTTTTAACTTTTGTTTTGAGGATTGCGCTTGAATATTTCAGGTTGTAGACAAAAAGGGTGTTAGCAGCAAAAACAGCTAAGAGGAGCTATAACAAAGAACTAGTTGTGTTCTCAAGTGCAAGAGCATGTGAGCTCTTAAACAATAGCAGAACCTTGAAGAATTCCAACAGAGGTTGGATAATGAGAACAAGTGAATGTTCTGGAAGGAAGTGGAAGCTGTAGAGCCTAAAATAGAAAAAGAGTTGCTGAGAAGCTGGTTCCAAGGCATAGAAACATAGATCAGGCTCAAGTGGATATCTTCGTAAGGTAAGGTATCAATAGGCTAAGCTTAAGGAGAAAAATTTGCTAAGATATCAAAGGAAAGTATGGAGAGTTGCTGAAAAGAAAGGCTTAGGTGCATTCTACAAGTGAATGAGATGGAGTTCACAAAGGAGGGGAAGAAAATGATCACTGAAGGTCATTGTATAGGTTCAGAGGAAATCCACAAGAGAAGGAAATATGCCAAGGAAAATAGAATGATAAAGAGTCAAGAAGAGATTGACAGAGAGAAAGCCGAGATAAAATTTAGTCTTGAGTTATTGATGGAGATGTTACAAAGGAATAATGAAGACTAGAGGTATGGTTGGATTATGAAAAGAAAAGTCAAATGGCATAGATTGCAAATGAAGTGGGATCATAGATTGAATTCTCAGTCGATGGAAGAATTACTCAAAGTAAATGAGTATGAGGAGGAAGTTTTGGTATGTGAACCAAAAGATGGACCATTTATTTTGGAAATTAGCGAAGAAACGAAGGAGAAATATACAGAGGATATTTTGAATCATATGAAGGATTCAATGCAGCAAGAATACTTGGTGGTTGAAGCATCAAGTGAGACCGCAAGTTCTTATGTTTTTAAAACTGATAATTTGTGTATGATTGAAGGTATTGTAGGATATAGGAAGACTTTTGAAGATGCCTTCAGGATGGATGAAGATCTTGAAGTAAAGTATGGTAAAGAAAACCTCTTAGATGAGGAAGGCTTTGAATGGTTTCAACAGAAGGAGTTCATTGATGAGTTAACTAATGGGAGAAGACAATCATCTGAAGTTGTCATGGAGATGGGAGATCAGAATCTTATTTTGATGAAGAATGAAGGAAGACTGTCTCAGAGAGGTAAGCCAATGAATTTGGCTAATTTTATTATTGAAGAAAAATTATGGGGGAACGATAATGCAGAAGACAAGGCAAGGATAGCTCTTGAAGAAGGAGGTGAGGTAGATTTGTATCAGAATAAGAAGAAGACATTCGTAGGACTAAATGAAGAGGAAGGAGAGCTACTGAAAGATGTTAAGAAAGAAGAAGAAGCTATTGAAGACTATAAACAACATCATGATGAAGTACTTGTGAGGTGTTAAAGAGAAATTGAGTAGCTGGAGTATTTGCTAAAAGAACAGGAGTATGAGAGTGTAGTTGCAGTCAGAAATGAGGGAGTGTCTCAAGCTTTGATTAGGACAGAGATATGTGTTAGCAACCAATTTTTTGATGTACTGGCTAACAGAGAAGAAGAGGTGGATGAGTATGCAGTCAGAAAGATGACAAACAATTTACTTCTTGAAAGTAAATTTGAAGATAAGAAGCAACAAATGGAAATTGTAGAGGAAGATGTTTTCAAAGACATTAAGGATGTATGGATGGCAGAAAAAGCTAAAAAGAGTAGCCAGCAAATTAAAAATGAACATGAAAAATTGCCACAGAGAAAGGATCTTAGGCAGGTTTCTAAGGCAAAATGATTCCATCAGAAAGAAGAAATTGATTTTTTCATTGAAGAACTGTGGAAATTGATGATGAGACAATCCACATGGAGACAAATGATAGCAGAAGGGATGATCAATCATAATAGAAACTGATTGAAGAAAGGAAAATGAACTAGAAGATAATTGACATGCAACAACAACAAAGGTGCAGAGCATTTGGACAATTACAAATTAAGGTTTGGGATCCTGGAGGTAGAAAGTCATTAAGACTTGTAGCTGTCACATTGCTACAAAAAAGTGACAGAACTCATAGACAAGAGCCTATGAATTTTTTTTCTACTATGGGAGTCTGATGCAGGAGCATCCTACTCAAGAAAATCATTGTATATTTGGTTGACTTAGTGGATTTTATGTTTTTGATTTCTTAATAGGAAATTTTGTATATTTTTAATAATTTGAATGAGAAATATGTGTGTGAGGTTTTAAATGTAAATATTCTCAATTATGTGAGAATATGAGAGATGTTAGACTTGTGAAGATCTCATAAAAATCTTGGAGATTAGGAGATCCTAGAATAGGAAATTAGTTGAGTTAAAAGTGGATTGAGAGATTTGGTATAATCTTCTCATAAAGACATAATTTAGATATAGAACTAATGTTGAGATCCTCAAGTTATCATTAAGATATTTTAGGAAATAATTTAGGGATTTAAGATGAAATATCTATGGAGAAGAAATAGGAACCAAAATGATCCATAACTATGTAATTATTCCTATAATTGTAAGCCTGAGGGGCATGTAGAGGTCGAGGTAGGTGTGCACACGAGAGGCTTTAGAGCCAGGTATTGGATTATAGCTAGAATGGGAAATTAATGTTAATCAGTCCGATAGGACCTCTGTAAATCTGTATGGTATTAATATGATGTTGAATTCAATAAATAATTCCATTGGAAATATTGTGTTAATGCCTATACGAATTTGAGAATAATGGGCAATCTTTTAATGGTTATATGATGAATTGCAAGTTATATGATAAAGGAAAGCAAGTGAATGTGCTAGGCATGCTAATACTTGGCCAGATTCACTAGTTTATTGAGGGTTGAGATGATCATATTGCATGGAAGTTAATTCATTTTGTTCTTTAGAAAATGCTACAAGGGAAATTTGAGCAGCATGATCAAGGATCCGTGGGAGAGGAGATTGTTATGGAACCAGCTCACAAAAAGATAGAAATGATATATCAACGCCTTAGAATTCATCCTCTTCGAGGGGGAAACCTCCTTTACATTACACAAATGAACAATTCTTGGATGCTTCAAAATGACAAAACCTCCTTTCTATATATAGGAGTCTAAGGGTCACAATATAACCAATCCGACTTAACAATAATAATATAATGACACAAAAATAACAATAGAGGGATTCTATGGGGCACAGTAATAACAATATGGGGACAATAGGCGCACAACAATATTAGTAAGGGATACAAATACAATAGTAATGGGGAAATAAATAGTATTATAGGGACCCTACGTGCCCCTCTCCTTCAAAAAAGTGTTGTCCTCAACACTTGAGTAGTTTTGGATGCTTCTATATAAAATTCTCATCCTCCCATTTGGAATCTTCAGTAGATAAGTTCTTCCACTTCATGAGATACTCCGAAATTCATCGATTTCGTAGCTGATGAGTTCTTGTTTCTGCGACTGCTTTGGGTTCGAATATAATTTTTCCTTCCTTGTCAAGTTCTGGAAATATTGTTTGAATTGGGAGCTTGTTGCCTATAACCTTCTTTAAACATGAAACATGGAAAATTGGGTGTACTCGAGAAGCTGCAGAAAGCTCCAATTTGTATGCCATAGTACCAATCTTTTGCAACCCCTTGTACGGACCATAATACTTTGGTGGTAATCTATTATCCTTCTTAGCTTTCTTGAGTGACGTTTGTTTATATGGTTGTAGTCGTAGGAATACCCAGTCACCTACATGAAAACTTATTTCGTTGTGATGTTGATCTGCCTGTTGTTTCATTCTATTCTGTGCCAACATGAGGTTATCCTTTAAGAGTTGGAGAACTTGTTGTTGATTCTCGATGTGATGTTCCATTGCTTGAACCTTAGAATTTTCTCTTAAATATGATGTGATGGATGGTGGCTGATATCCATAAAGTTCCATAAATGGGGTCATTTTTGTTGCAGTATGGAAGGAAGTGTTATACCACAATTCAGCCAGAGGCAACCATTTGACCCATTGTGTCTATTTATCAGATACAAAGCAACGAAGATATCCTTCAAAACATTTGTTTGCTATCTCAGTTTTCCCATCAGATTGAGGATGATAAGATGAGCTATGAGCTAACCGAGTACCAAGACAAGAAAATAATTATGTCCAAAAATTTTGAGTGAAAATGGGATCTCTGTCACTTACAATAATCTTTGGGTTTGCATGTAGCTTTTGAATTGTTTCCATAAATGCAGTAGAAATTGTATTGGCTTTAAATGGATGTGATAATGCACAAAACTGTGCATACTTGGTAAGTTTGTCAACTACCACCATGATGATACTCTTTCCTTTAGACTTGGGTAAACCTGTGATAAAATCCATTGAAACCTCCTCCCAATGTTGGCTTGGAATGGATAAAGGTTGTAATAGACATGGGGTCTTAATTGTTTCAATTTTATTTTGTCGGTAACCCAAACATTCCACCACAAACTTTTGAATATCCGATTTAAGGCCATCCCAAAAAAATTCCTTCTTAACCCTGTGGTATGTTTTTAAAAATCCTGAGTGCCCTCTTAAGGGAGAAGTGTACAATTCCATAAGAATCTTTTGTTTGAGTTGGGAATTATTACAGAGGTATAAGCAATCTTTGTACCATAATGAATCATTTTTCCAGCTAAATGTATCATATGTAATGGAATCTTGTTGTAACTTTCAAATAAGTGTCGAGACTTCTTCATCATTCTTCCATTCCTCCCTTGCTTCATTTATCCAATTTGGTTGGATAATAGAAATAGCACACAACAATGCTTCCACATCCTCATCCTTTCTTGAGAGTGCATCTGCCACAATATTTTGCTTCCCTTTTTTGTAGATGATTTCAAAGTCATAACCCAACATCTTTGTGACCCATTTTTGTTGCTCTTCAGAGGATAATCTTTGTTCTAAAAAGTATTTAAGGCTATCATGATCCGTTTTTGCCTTGAAGTGTCTTCCCATTAGGTAGGGTCGCCATTTCTTAAGTGCATGTAGTATTGCCAACATTTCCTTCTCATAAATGGCTTTTTGTAAATACTTTCCCTTGATTGGACAACTTTCGAAAGCAATTGGTCTTTCATCTTGCATTAAAATAACACCAATTCCATTTCCTGAGGCATCACATTCCACAATAAAGGTTTTTGTGAAGTCCGGTGTAGCTAAGACCAGTGCTTGGCACATTTCCTCTTTAATATGTTCGAAGGCCTTTGTTGCTTCTGGAGTCCATGAAAATGTATCTTTCTTCAATAATGTTGTTAGTGGTTCTTCTATTTTCCCATAATTCTTAACAAACTTGCAATAATACCCTGTCAACTCGAGAAATCCTCGCAGATTCTTTATGGATATGGGGATTTTACATTCCTTAATGGCTTTAGTTTTTCTAGGGTCTACCTTAACACCTTCATGAGATACAATATGACCCAGACATTCCACCTCTTGTACTCCAAAGAAACATTTGGAGCTTTTTACATATAATTGTTTCTCCTCCAATAGTTGTAGTACCCTATCAACATGTTCAACATGATCCTTCCAAGACTTGTTGTAGATTAGTATATCATCAAAAAATACTAAAAAAAAAATTCTAAGGAGGGGTTTGAAAATGGAATTCATTAAACCTTGAAATGTAGAAGGTGCATTGGTAAGGCCAAAAGGCATGACCAAAAATTCATACTGACCATATGAGTTCTAAATACTGTTTTCAGAATGTCTTCAGTCTTCATTCTAATTTGATGATTTCCTGAACGAAGATCCAACTTGGTGAAGTAAATTGATCCATGCAATTGATCCAATAATTCATCAATGACAGGAATGGGAAATTTATCTTTAATAGTGAGCTTGTTGAGCTCCCTATAATTTGGACACATGTGCTATTATCCATCCTGCTTGTGCACCAATACTACTGTTGTAGACAAAGAACTTTGCCTAGGTTGAATTATACCAGCGTCTAGCATTTCTGCAACCATACATTCAATTTAACTCTTTTGGGCATAGGGATATCTGCACGACCTGATGTTTGGAGGAACACTTCCTGGAATCAAATGAATAGCATGACCTTGATCACGAATACGTGGGAGACCTTTGGGAGTCTCAAATACCTTGGAATGATCGTTCAAGACTTTTTGGAGATCTGGAGAAATAGTGGATTTCGATGTGGAAACATGTAGCGAACATAATTATTCAATTACACCTCGTTCATACTTTTTTATAAGCTTTGTCATAACATTAGAGTTGATTATCTTTCCCAGTTTCCTTGCAATACCCCTTAATTCAACTTCCTTTCCTTTCGAAGAAAATTTCTTGAAAAGTTCTTGAAAATTAAAAGCTATTGTACCCAAGGATTGTAGCCATTGGACTCCTAGTACATCATCAACACCTCCCATTGGAATGGAAAGCATTGGGCTATTCAATACATATTCTCCCATGGATAGCTTGATATTATGGCACTTTCCAGAGCAATTTATGGTTCCTCCACTTGCAACCATCACTTGATACTCTGGTGTTATATATAGGAAGAAATTGAATTCTTTCGCTATCTTACAATGAATAAAATTATGGGTACTTCCTGAATCAATCAACACTATTACCTTTTCTTCTTGATATGTCCTTCTATTTTGATATTTTCGGGAGTGGTAACTCCAACCAATGCATTACAAGATATGGTCAAATTCATTTCTTCTTTATCTAGGGTTCGTTTCTATATTTTGACATTTCTTGTTCCTTTTCTTCCTCCTCTTCACAATCTATGTAGAATAATTTCTTCTCAGCACACTTATGACCTTTAATGTATTTGCTATCACAATTGTAACAAAACCCTTTTTCTCTTTTTTCTTCCAATTGTTGTGGTGTCAACCTTATAGGTTGTGGAAGGCTAGAGGCAACAACACTTCCATCTTTATAGTTGTGAGTGGTAGGCTTCCTGGTTGCCATAATTTTGCTTTCCATTTTTCTTACTAACCTGAATGCCTTCTCAAATGAATCAGGTTCCCAAAGGTGAACTCATGTTGGATATTATCCTTTAAAGTCCCTATGAACACATCAATCCTATGCTCCTCTGGAATATATTTTACCCTTATGTTCAATTTTTGGAAGTCCTCAATGTGCTCCAACATTGAACCCTTTTGTTTGAGACTTATCAATTGGCTAAAAATGGTGTTGCTTTTTGTATCCTCATAATGTCCTGGCATTTATTCCATAAGAATTGCCCAAGTAACAATTTGTTTACAAGAAAAAATCCATTGATCACATACAAACTGATTTGGTTTCAAATATAAAGTTGCAATATGTACCTTTTGTGTGTTTTACACATTATGGAGATCGGAAAATTGCTCCATCTCTAGTATCCATGTTGCGGGATCCTTGCCATCAAACTTTCTCATATTGATTTTTGGAATATGGTGGGTCTTCAATCCAACATTAGAGTCTATGAAATCATGATTAACATTTCTTTTGTTCTCATCATGAGTTTCCTTTACTACCCTTTCACCATTAGTGACCATTTCTTGTAGCAACTTATTCAAATTTATCTTCATTTCTTCCATCTTATCGTCCATGCCATTCATCTTAGCTTCCATCTTAGCATCCATGCCATTCATCTTAGCTTCCATGCCATTCATCCTAGCTTCCATGCCATGCATCTTGGCTTCATTTACCTTTAGTGAGAGTGAAATTTTTTGTACTTGGTCTTGTAATTTTGATATATCATGTTGCATTTCTTCCTCTTCTTCACGAGTCATGCTAGAGATTTCAGGTTACTTACTAGGTGTTTCCATTTTATTTCTTCGAGGCATTAATTATACTAATAATTCTTCACTATTCCCTTTGAATTCCTTCAAACTAATTTTTCAAACCAATATTATGAAAATTTAAAAAATTACACACCTTTTTCACTTTGTAGGAGCTCGATATTGAATCTGATGTATCTTTGTAATTTTGGATCATCCGGTTCTGAAATTGTGACTTGCAGTAGCCCTCTACGCCCTCTTTCCAATTCCACCATTCTGATTGAATTTAGATTCTCCAAGAAAGCGTTGTGCACAATCTCCCAAGATGACCTGATTATATACCTTTTCAGAAGAGAGAACTTGTATGAAGTGCCACGTGTCACTGTTTTGGCCTTCATGTGTAAAAAATATACATAAGAAACTACAGTCCATTCTCCTTCTGTATCTTCTGATGAAATTTCAATGTGATTCTCAAAACAAAAGTTATGACGATTTTCCCCAGGCCACCTGTTTGGAATGTAATTCAGGAGTCTGCAAAAATGCCAACTTCCTCAGATCATATCTCCGCAAATATAGCGTGAAAAGCTCTGAAATTTGGAACTGAGGTTCAGAACGATTTAGGCCCAAATGGGTTTTGTTTTTAGCATATAAAACATTGCAAAAAAAGGTATAGTGAAAGTGCCATGATGACCTCTTTGGAGTAGCGAAACCCTAGAATCCAAAGCTCTAATACCAAATGTTATGAAACCAGCTCACAAAAAGATAGAGAATATAGATAAATGCCTTAGAATTCAGCCTCTTCGAGGGGGCCACCTCCTTTACATTATAAAAATGAACAATTCTTGGATGCTTCAAATGATAAAACTTCCTTTATATATATAGGAGTCTAAGGGGTCACAATATAACCAAGCCGACCTAACAATAATAATATAAAGGCACAAAAATAACAAATGAGGGATTCTATGAGGCACAGTAATAACAGTATGGGCACAATAGGGGCACAACAATATTAATACGGGATACAACTACAATAATAATGGGGAAATCACTAGTATTATAGGGACCCAATAGAGATCATCCACAACTTCAGTAATGTAAATGAATCCCTAGGGGATGTTTAATGAGATTATTTTCATTGCAATTAGCTCGAGAATATGATAGTTCCATAAAACAGAAAGGTCGTTCCGTGGGTCATGCCAGGAGCAAAAGGGTTGCGCTAAGACAGAAGGGTCACGCTTGAGATAAAAAGGTTGTGCCTGTGGTAAAAGGGTCATAGTAGCATTCCAAAAGCATAGCGCCAATTAAGAATTGTCTTTGATCGACTTCTTGGAGTTCATGTTATCACCTTCAATTCTTCCCCACATCAAGTTGCATTGAAGCTAAACGACCACATGGGTTTGGAGCAATAGAGGGTCAACATACTCATGTGTTCTCTTAATCATGCTCACATATTCCATATATCACAAAAATTTGAAAACCAATCCTTCCTTGTTTATGTATAACTAATATGAGCACAGTTTTAATCAGAGAAATGAGGGATGGGAAGGGTTGAAGTCTCTTTGTTAAGACTTGTAGTGTAGTCTTAGTGTCTTAAGATTACTGATTGTGAAGTATAGACCTGGCAAGTCATCATATACAAATTTCATCAAATATGGTTAGAGGCGATTATGTATTAGGTGAGTTGAATGTGAAGCTTGCATATTGTGGTGGTGAAAAGAGCGTTGTCTAGAGACTTTAGAGTGAGGATAAGTTTTGAGGAATACCAGTAAGACAGATGAGACATGTGAATTGTAATTTTTTGTTTTTGTAATTATGTGTAATGATGTAAATGTAAGCATTAAATGGGGCACTTGGAAATAATGCTTACATTAGTTGATTCATAGGTTAGGTTGGTTGGTTGTTCGAATTTGTTGACATATTTTCTCAACAGTATTCTGCTGTCTTAGAAACTATTGGATCTCGTGACCACTATTTATGTAGCTTGTAATTTGGCTTTGTAGTGCAATAGGAATTGATTTTTGAGTGAATATGTGAACAATGTTTGCTCAATTTTTATTTTCTAGTGAACTATGAAAATGGTCGAATTTCATAGTCAGTTTGGTTTTGAAACTCTTACTTTAATTTGAATTTAGACCATGTTGAATAGGATTAGATAGTTCTTAAATTCGTAAATTTCCTCTATTGAACTTGTTGTAACTGTTACCAAAGTGTAAAATCTATGAAAACTCAAATTTCTTAAATTGATGAATTTCCTTGATTTAAAACTATAAATTTTTTAAACTCATGAACTTCTTTCATTCAAATTATTGTAACTGTTCCTGGAGTGTAAAAACACCAAATTTGACAATCAATTTGATTTTGAAATTTCTACCTTAATGAAACACTCCCAATTTTATTTTCGTTTTGAAATTCGTACCTTGATAGAAACATCTTCCATTTCGTTTTGAAATAGAGGGAAAAATGAATTTCAATTATGGATATTCCAAATTCGAGTCATATTAGCTAAGAGAAGTCTTCCAAAGTAAAATGTTTGGAACCTTCCTCATTGGTAGGTGACAAAATGGATTGGACATCACCACTTTGGATTATTTTTATGGCATTTCCAAATCTGAGCCATAGAATGACAATTGTTGAAACCTTAATCATGTAAGTGGAAAAATGGATTGCACATTTATGACTCTTCCAAATATGGGCCTTAGTTGGTGGGATAATTTTGATCACAGAAAATTCTTGAAGTCTTCCTCAAATGGTGGAAAAAATGGACCATTCACTGCTTTTCCATATCTGTGCCACGGTGGAATAACTCTAAGGCATAAAAGTTATTGGAACCTTGCCCTCCTTTAGGTAAATTGATGAGAAGTGTTACATCAACCTCTACCATGACTTAATCCTTATATTTTTCTTCTCGTTCACAACAATTAGAGGAAGTATGCCATCATAAAATCCCTCAACGACCCCCATCTAAAATCTAACTGGTGTCTCTGTGGATATATTGCAAGTTGTCTCTCTGAATGGTTGACATTCAGGTGTTGGGGATTTTGTTCATGTCGTGGGTATTTGCAACTATGGTGGTGGTTGTATTGTGTCACCTCCTTGGAGGAAGGAAGCATGGCCGGGAAGGTGAAGGCAACGAGGGTGGTGGAGGTGAAGGCCACAAAGGTGGAGGAGATGAAGATGGAAATGATGGAGGAGATGAAGTTGGAGGAGATGATGGTGACAATGGTGTAGGTCACACGTAGACTCAATAGTTGCCACTTAATGGGGAAAGTAGCAGACAGACAGATGTCTAAAGGAGATGAAAATGGTCGACAATGCCTAGCCTCACCAATATAATATATTAAGCATAAAAAATTAATATCTCAAACAATATTTCCTAGAGAAATATGACATTATCTTCTTTCCACATTATTATTTATAAATAAAAAAATAATACAAAATAAATATGAATCATACTTTAATTTTATTATCAATTAAGTTACATTTATTTATTAAATTTTTATTTACAAATATATTAACTCTCCTCTTCATTTAGAATAATAATAATTATTATTATTATTTGCTTTTATTAAAATTTAGTTTAATTTACATCAATTTTCTTTTCTTTTTCTCATTATTCGCCTTGACTTATTATTAGCCTTGCTAGATTAGGATTACACGGTTGGCTTGCTCGGTGAGATGATATTGACTATGTATTAGTAAAATGATTTTTTTAAATGATTGATATATATATTAACCTTATTATTTTAGACGTCATTTATCTAGGCTATAAATTATTATAACAGTAATTTATAACAGTGAAATTTTAGTTAGAATTTGGTGAAAAATATTTCAAGAAATATAATTTTGAGAGTGTTTGAATCATTTTGTAATTGTGGAAATAGATTTAGCTCCATCAAAAATTTTCGTGACAATCAAAATGAAATATATTTTTGAGAATGTTTGAATCATTTTTTAATTGTGGAAATAGATTTATCTCCATCGAAAACTTTCATGTCAATCAAAAATGTGAAGCTTGACAACCATACTTCCAAACATTTCTGCTAGATTTTCTCAAAATCCTACAAAATGTTTGATTATCTTCTGGAAAAAATTATGGTTTTGCTAGACAATGGTTTATTTTTCACTAAAAAATATTTTGATGTACATTGGTTTATTTTATAGGATGAATGTTAGTTGTAACACCCCCAATGTAATTAACAAGTTAGGTATGTGTCTGGTTACTATTGCTAGCTAGTTAAGTTAGGTATGTGTCTGGTTACTATTGCTAGCAGTTAACTAGGATTGAGATAAATTGACTATGAGTGGAAATGAAGTTTTAAATTAAAAAATGAAGTTGTTGTTTCCATTACTGGAAATAATAATGGATAACACTAGAGTAAATGATACTTTTTGAAATATGAGAAGGATCATATTCGATTTAAATTTCATATATATATATATATATATATATATATATATATATAGATATATATATATATATATATTCTATGCCTCAGTGGGAGATAAAGACCGACAGTAAATGCACTGCAAGGAGAAAAGTCAGCTTTTGCTTTTGGAAAAAGAACAATGAAAAGGCTAGGCTAAGGGGATACAGATTCCCAGAAGGTGGGACGTTGCCAAGGAAAACTCTATGAGAAGGATAATGTTAAATAGTCACTAAAAAATCTGAGTAGGGGTTACTAACTCTTGGCAAGATTATTAAAGCTCGGGGAATCAGAGGTGATTCAAGGTTGCGTGGAATGGTGTGCAGGGCATAGGTTTCATTTTTTTGACTCTTGGTCAGAATATTATATAACCTTTCTTCATTTAATGGTTTGGGTATTTATGTGATTTGAATGAAAAGGAATCCATTAGTTAAGTTATGAAGAAGTAGTACTTATTATGAAATTCGTAGTGATTAGCACTAGTAAGCATCTGTTGAATGTTTAGAAATAAGATGTAAAATGTATTGAATGATATAATGGTGAAACTCTTATTATACGGTTGAAAGTAGGCAGTGTGTCGGTATCTAGTTTCACTGAAGAGAAATAGGTTTGTGTGGAAATATTATTTGAATACTTCGAAAGTGAATGGTTGTAGGTGGAAGGAAGGTAAAGTGATCTAAATGCACTCATAGCATGCATGCTCTAACAGGGAACTGCAACCATGCATAGACAGGAAATGTTTAACTTAATGCGTGCATGTTGTCGTAAATCATAGAGAAGTAAATAAGAGATCAAATGTATTTCATTCTCGACGAAATTACGAAAAGGAAGAAAAATATGCATTTCATTTGAGTGCTTTTTTAATTAAGTGCATGCATGCATTATGAATAGTTACACTACATAGCTTAGATTTTATGCAAGAATAAGTTGTGCGTTTCATTCGAACATTTACTTTTACATTTATTATATGAGATACATGACAAAATTTATGAAATTCATGTGAATATTTTTAATCCATTGCGATCAACCAGTTGTAGCAAGAAATTAACCGACAGTTGTTATGCCAGCTTGAGGTCGAATGGAGGTAAAATGTGTGCATCTACAAATTCATTATATATCTTGTGCATTGAAACATTAAATCTCTCACAATATATTAGATGGAACCTACGCATTCATGACATACAATCTTATAAGAGGAGAAAAGTAGAACTCGACACTTGTGAGGTGCAAATATTTTTAATGTATCCAGACAAGTTATATTAATTGTAGGAATTACAAAAAAAATAAACATATATGGTTGATATAGGATAAGATCCTACACATTCTTTAGAAGCAAACACTATTTACAGTAGAGTTCACCTGTTGGATTGAATTGAAATCATTAATGAAGTCTATGTGAACTTGTCCATAGCGTGCATACGATAAAGATACCAAATCAAATTCCTATACCAGAAAAATCAGATTAATAAAGTGGTGCACAGTGTAAATATATTTATATTCATTGAAAAGGCAGCAGTATATATTTATCAACATATATTTAGTAACTAGATCTGTATATAATTAGTCATAACAACAAATTGACTATAAGGAGTCCCCAATACATGATTTAGTAAATTTGCAAGACTAACACTCTGCGAGGTAGATAGATATCAAAAGACCACAAGTGAGGGGATAACTTTGGGCACTGCTTCAAATCATATTACAGTTAAATCTCGAACCTACGACTCAACTCTGTAGAACAAGAAAATGAAAATAAAGATTACCTAGATTGATATTTTGTTCACATTGGAGAAGGCCAACACATTATTAGACATCCAACTGGAGTCTTGTAATAAGATTAGACAGATAGATAAAAACCAAATGGACCATAAACTCTTTTTTTCCAGGTTTATATATAACATAACTCAATTTGAATCCATCCCTCGAGGGCACGTTGAGGTGTTCCTCCGAAAACAAAAGAAAAAGGAAACATAGTCACAATGATGACATCCCCGTGTCTATCCTATTGTAAGGCTTATCATATTGGAAAATACTTAAGCAGAGCGGCAGTGAGGAAAATGTAAGGTCGATATTCAAACTCCAAGAAGTGAGGGAGGTTGAAACTAGTAGAGCACCAACTATGGGGTTTCACTCAGGGAGCAATACCATACCAAGTGGGTTCATATTGGGGGATATTTATTGAGGAAAAAATCACATAATATATTGGGTGATATATAGGGGTTAGAGGGTTTTTTATTGGCATTTTAAACAATGGAGCCCAAAGTTAATGAAAAAATATAAAGGGGTATAAAAAATGTTAATGAAAAAATGGGTACCTCCAATATCTTGTGAAAGTAGGGGTTTTAAAATTAGGAAGGTGTATTGGGTTTATATTGGTAGGGGGTTAAATAATGTTTTTTTTAGAGGTATTTTCCAATATGTAGTCAAATTAAGGGTATTGTTTAATATACCACGAATGCACGTGATATGTATGAGGTTCATTGAGTGAAGCCTCCGTGGCACCAACCTAGGATCATACATGTGATAGTGAGTGAAAACAAGCGAGATTGAACTAGGAATCACAGGTTCAAAATCCAAGTGTAGAGCATACTTGCGAGGGAAAATCAACTTCATGTTAATCACTATGAAATCAGCAAGGTGGAAATAAATCCCAAATAAGAAACATAGCATGGCATTAATTAAAACTCAAAAACCCTTACTTGAAGGACCTGTCAAAGTCAGTTGTTGATGCTCGCCTTCATCCAAGTGAGGGAAGCACTGATTAGGTTCACAGATCTTAAGCATAATGGATTAAAAATATCCAAAAACCTCAATAGTTAGGAAATAAGTTACATGGGTGTGTGGAAGATAGAGCCAAAGCTCGGTGAGGTTGCCAGCATATATTGACTTGGGCCACTCTTGCACAGATACACAAAGATAATATAACCAAAATCAAAACCTGGAAATGAAATGTGCCAAGTTTCGAAGAAGAATAGATGGGAAAAAAAAAACTGATTATGAAATTACCTGCCACCAGCACAAGGGAGGACATAACCAAACCCAAAACTGGCGCTGCACCCCTGTGGGTGCTCATAGCTATGCATAAGCGGTAGGAACTCGTCAAAGAGTGGGTAACAAAAACGTGATTGTTCTAGGCTGAGGGGAACCATGTTTGTTCATGAGAAACAGATTAGGAAGAGGCTCTAAGCTGTGTACAAATCCCCTAAATCAATCAAGAGACAACGTGGAACTTGACAAGGTCACAAATGTGCACCAGGAACATAATAGAAGAACAACCTCTATCAATAAATAAGGAGGGCAAGGGAAATTGAAATGAAAGTAAAACTAGGAGGAAGAAGAAGTTAGGGTTAGCTCAAATGCATACAAGCCGTCGATCTGAAGCCAATGGTAACCACACTTCGATCTACCCTCAAAAATTGTAATCTTGAATAACCATGCCATCATGTGCCTCTTCACATGGGCTATGATGACATGTAGATAGTGATATGGGTTTGGGTTGGGTCCGTGCATACCTATCAAGCGTAAGAGGCGCCAGGTGGAGGAGGTGGATTACTACCTCAGAATTAAAGGTAGTATATTTAATACTTCCTCCCTCCATAAGTACAATATGCATAGACCTTGTTAGGTGGCATTCAATTACTTAATATACATTGAGTACATCAAATCCCAAGGAGTTCGGTTGGTCAAAGCAATTTAATGTAGATTGAGGCAGTTATGGTATAATTTAAATGAATAAGTCGCGTTCATGAAAAATATTACGAATATGTGTTCTAATGGCATAATGGTGAGCGATAATAACCCTTATTATCTTGGACTATGCAATTTGGATGTTTAGAAAAACAATATTAAATGTGTAGTGTATGGTCAAGGTATGCTACATTAGTTTTCTTGGACAGTAATAATGAGAAAATGAGACTAATAATGAGATATATAAAAAAAAAGTAAATATGAATATAATTTTGAAAATTTTAAAAGTAATATTATAAACTAAAAGATTTTAATTGATTGATTAATATCATTTTTTCAATTTTGATAATTGTTACTAATTAAAAATTTTAATTAGTTATAATAAATTCTTGTTATTTTTTTTTTGAAATATTACGATGGATACTAATTGTGTTATTGAATTATTTTACACTAAATCAACTCTAAAAGGAACATTTTTTCTCTAAGGATCTATCGTCTATATTCCATCCAATAACCAGACTGCAAAGCATCATCCCACTAATAAGGGGTAGGAACTCATTGAAGAGCAGGTAACGAAACCGTGATTGGTCTATGCTGAGGGGAACTAATTCTTTTCTTGAGAAATGAAGCTGGAAGAAGCTCTAAGAGTTGCAAAAATCCCATAAATAAATCAAGAGACATCCTGGAACTTGACAAGGTCACGAATGTGTGCCTCGAACATAACGAAACAATAACCTTTTTTCAACAAAGAAGGAGGGCGAGGGAAATGGAAATGAAAGTAAAACTAGCAAGAAGAGGAAGTTACAGTTAGCTCAAATGCATACAAGTCGTCAATCTGAAGCCATCCTTATATCTTCCCTCGAAAATTGTAATCTTTAATAATTGTGCCATCATGTGCATGTTCACATGGGCTGTGATGACAAGTAGATAGTTATATGAATCTACGCTAGGTTAGTATGTACTTGTCGAGCTTAAGAGGCTCCAAGTGGAGTAGGTGGATTACCATCTCACAATTAAACGTAGTATAGTTAATACTTCCTGTAGCCACAATATGTGCAATATGCATAGACCTTGTCAGATGGCATTCAATTGTTAGATATGCAATCAGTAGATCAAATGCTAAGGAGTTCTGTTGGTGGAAATTGCAGTTCTGGGCGAATATGGAAAAACTTCAGCCAAATAACAAATCGAGGAGAAGAATTGTATGTAGAATTGGGGAAAGAGGGAAATACATCATTATCCTCCCAACTGTTGGACATGGTGAAGATTCTGCAATTGGAGTTAGCACAACTCCGTAATAGTAATGAGATGCTTTTGAAAGCCAGCGGGGAACAAGAAAAGTTAATTAGAAACTGGACTGATAAATCTAGCCACAAGAGCATGGACACAAGGCATGAAGAAGATAGTCTGACAGGTCGGAAAATGGAGGAGACTCAGATCCTAAGTCGCCAAAGGTACATAAGAAACGAAGGAAGGCAGAGTTGCAGGGATAATTTAGGAAGATCAAGCCTCTTGTGTTTGATGGAGAAAAAGAGGAAGATGAAGAAACATGGTTGTTGAACATGATTAAAGTACTTTTAGGTATATGAACATGAAAGTAACTTTAAGGTATGGTTAGCATTTTATCAATTGCAGGGGAGGTCTGCCCTATGGTGGGAGGGGAGGAAAAGTGTTCATATGTTAGAAGAAAAGATGATTTCGTGGGAAGATTTATTGGAATTGCGAATTGAAACCATGTAGTCTATACAACTGTAGTGTCCATGAAATTTTCAAAGATTAAATCCATGTCTACATCCAAAAATGCAATTAAACTAAAACCACTTTATTCATTTAATTAAATTTTCAATTTAAAAGTTAATTTTTAATTTACAAAATTGTTTTAAGTTAAATAATGATGAAGAAGCATTGAAAAGAGATTTAGCTTGTAACCATAATAATAATTAAGTAAATTAAAATAAATAGTAAAAAAATAAAAACTCTATAAATCAAAAATTAAAATAGTTAATCATAATAATTAATAAAAACTTATAATATTTAAAAAATACTTATAATATTTAAAAAATAGTAAAATAAAATATATAAGTTTAATTTTTACAAAAATTTATAAAAATAATACAACATTGCTTTTCTTCATTTTATATGCGTATATAATAAAGAAAAATAACATTTCTAAAATTGAATTGTTTTTAAAATTTAACATTTTATAAAATTACATTTACTATATTTAAAACAAAAATAAAAATATTTATAATATCATTATTAAATAATAAATAAAAAACATATTCATATTAAATTAAATTCATTATTCATTTAGCTGTGAACACAACACATCCCAATACTCGTTAACCAATATAAAATAAAAACGGAAAAAACATATAATTGAAAAACATGATAATGTTGGTCTTGCTTATAGTGATTGTAAACCATCAGTACAATTTCATCTGATTACAACTTAGTGAAATATTTTTAAATAAGGAATAGAAGAGAGACCCATTGTTTGTTGTAACTCTTATTGTCAAATTATTAAAATTTCTCACATGTAGTGTAAATAGGATCACAATAAATGGACATATTAAAATCATTTATATTAATCACAGTAACGTATTATGAGTTACAGGGCAGAGTTACTTGGGATGGGAGAAAGCAGATAATCTTCGTGATGTTATGATTCCCGAAATGCGAAATAGATTACAGAAAACAATTGTAGTAAACTTGAGTAACCATATGACCCATGGAAAAAGCGTTACTCAATGAAGTGCCAAGATCTTAACTCTCTTTAATGTCATCTTCCCTGGCGTTTTTTCTCCAAGAAATCAGAATGAGATATATTTTCAAAATAAATTCGATGAAACAGAACAAGGCAACGCCTAACCCTATGTTGGATTGTGGCTTTGATATCGAGAACTTTCCTTAGTCATCATAGACTGATATCAGAGATTTCCCTTGCATGTCTCCGGCATGGTGTTCCATATCAAAAAAACCATCCATGGAAACATAAACAAAGGAAAAAAGAAGTATAGATACGTTCTCATCGAATGACATACCATTGGTTAAGTAGTTTCCGTTAAAACAAAAATAAAACGTGAATACAGGAAAATCAGAAACTGCACCTCTGAATACTCCTCCCTGTCTCTTAAAGTTGACAGGATTGAGAGTGACAACTCACCTCACCCCGGGTTTCGCACAAATAATTTCTCCAACTGCAAGACGTCTAGGATCAGATCCACCATCATTGTAGAACCATGCTTTCTGCATTTTACTCACGCATAGTCTCTTCCCGATGTCCCAATTCTGCAAAACTAGAGCCTCTGTGTGCTGTCCCAATTCAAAATCAAAACACATTTTAGTTTTAGCGCGACAATTAAAAAAAGTTAAAATTAAAATTTCATGGATGATGGATGATGTGTCACACATGAATGACATGCTATGGGCTGTAGCGGTGGTCGACGGATGCTGATGGGCAAGGGACCTCAGACAACGGGCGAGAAAACTCCAGGCAATTTCACGTCAACCCACTTCAACCGGGAAAGGTGAAAAATCTGTTCGCTCACTTTCCAAAAAGTCGCATTATAGATTACAGTGTTTTTTTAAACTAATTTAATCTTAAAAATATAATAAAATATAATTCATATATATATATTAAACTAATAAATTCTTAAAAATATAATAAAATATTTATTTATCATTAATTTTAAAAAATTATTAATTATATCAAAATACTTATCGTATTGACTTCTTATCACTGGGCATATATTAACTATACTTCTCTTCTGAGTGAAAAAATGAAATTATCCAAATCCTTTTACATCATTTCCTTTCAAATCAATCCAGACTCTAATATAATGTCGGACGAGAAGCATGACTGAAAGTCATGGTCGATCTAGTAGATCAACCATTTTATTTTATGACTAACTTTGAAGTATAAAAATTTGTGGAGATGGAATTTGAGGGGGTTTATCCGACCATGTCAAATAAGGTTACAAATTTCATAAATTTGAGAGTTGTTTTTTTTATTGAAATTGTTACTCGAGTTGTCAACTATGACTCAAAAAAATTGTTATTGGAATTATCAAAAACTTGAAAGTTACAAATTTCATAAATATGTGAATTCTGTTTAAATTGTTGAAATTATTATTGGAGTGCTATTTGGAAATAATTCTTACATTAATAAATTGATAGATTAAGTTAATTAGTGGTTGGAATGTAGAAATAGTTTTTACATTAGTAAATTGATAAATTACATTAGTTAGTTGTTGGAATTTGTTGAAAGATTTTCTCAAGAGTATTCTCGTGTTTTAAAATCTGTTGGATCTCATAACCACTATGTAGGTGGGTTGTAATTTGGATTTGTAACCCAATACGAATTGATTTGTGAGTGAATCTATGAACAATGTTTGCTCATCCATTTTTCCTCTCAGTAGGAGAGCCTCTTTTGGCCTGATTCTAATAGAGAGCAGAGAGACTCAATTCATTAACACATAAACACAGAACACAAGACTTGCTTCCATTCATCGATTAACAGGTATTTATACAAGATTGAGAAACTTCTGGATATCAATTTGGGCGGTGGCTTCCTGAAGAAGCTTGCCCCTTTGTCAACCGTTTCTAGAAACCACATTGAAATCTCCGTTGAAAATTGGTTCTGGGTAGTTGGAATTACTTCTGGTTCCTTCTAACACTCCCCCTTAATTCCAACTATATAACAAACATCTGATATGCCTGCTGGTCTAAGTCTCAGCTAGGCTTATAACATAATTTGGATTTTCTACAATGCACAACTTACTTCTACACATTTCAAATTTAACCTTTCCAAGAGGCTTGGTGAATATGTCAGCCACATTTTCATTTGTATTACAATATGATAAGTCAATTTCTTTTGATTGCAATTTTTCTCTTACAAAATGATCTTGTGTCTCAATGTGTTTTGTCCTTGCATGATATATAGGATTGTTTGCCAATTTGATAGTGCTTTGATTCTCACATCTGATTATTGTAGGTGCTTGTTGTGTTTCTCCAACATCTTCAAGTATCCTCCTAAGCCATATTGCTTCACAGGTTGCACTGCATAATGCTTTATACTCAGCTTCAGTGGATGACAATGAAATAGTTGGTTGTTTCTTACTGCTCCATGATATTGGTCCTGAACCAATATTGAACACGTATCCAGTAGTAGATTTCTTGTCATCTAGATTTCCAGCCCAGTTAGAATCAGAATAACCTACCAATTCAACATCAAATTCATTAGTATACATAATACCAAAATTAAGTTTTCCTTTCAAATATCGAAGGACTTTCTTTGTTGCTTTCCAATGGCCTTCACAAGGCTTAGCCATGAACTGACTAAGTATGCTGAGCATATCTAGCATGGTAGTGGTGAGATAGTTCAAACTTCCCACCAGTTGACGGTACATAGTTCCATTCACCTCTTTGGTTCCATCATCATTGCACAATTTGACATTCTATTCTAATGGAGTAGATGTTGCCTTGCATTCAATCATATTGAATCTTTTAAGGATTTCCCTTGTATATTTGCTTTGTGTGATTAGTATCTTACCAGGTTCCCTCCAAACTTCAAGACCTAAACAATAATCCAATTCACCAAGATCCTTCATCTCAAATACATGTGACAACTGATTTTTAATTTGTTCAATCAACTTGCATGCATTTCGTGTTATGATAAGATCATCAACATATATAGATATTAAAGCAACATTCTTGCCTTTATCTTCTTTGATGTACAAGTTAGGATCATTTTTGCTTTTCATAAAACATTTCTCATAAAATAAAGAATCAATTTTCACATACCATGATCTTGCTGCTTGTTTCAAGCCATATAAAGCTTTTTTTAACCTGCAAACTAGATGCTCCTGTCCCTGTTTTACAAACCCTTCGGGCTGAACTAAATAAACTTCTTCTTTTAACTCACCATTAAAAAATGTAGATTTGACATCTAACTGATGCATTTTCCAATTATATTTTTTAGCTAATGCAATCATGATTCTAATTGTGTTCAACTTAGCTATAGGTGCAAAAGTATCTTCATAATCAATTCCCTCCTTTTGTGAGTCTCCTTTTGCAACCAATCTAGCTTTATGCTGATCAATACTTGCATCAGCATTAAATTTAGATTTATAAAGCCATTTGCATCCTATGGGAACTTTATTTTAGGCAATTATGTTAATTCCCATGTGTCATTATTCATTATAGAGTTATATTCTTCATTCATTGCATTTCTCCATTCTTCATATTCTTTAGCTTCCTCATAGCTTGAAGGTTCTACAACATTCATAACATGAGACATTAATGCATAATGTTTATACTTTATAGGTACCTAACTTTGATGTGATGACCTTATTGGAGTTTTACTGCTTTCATCTTTCTTTTGGCTTTGCAGAGTCTCCTCTCCTCTCTTTGGAGTGTCATGACTGCTTGATGCTACTTGTTCTTGATCTTGTACCCGTTCCTGTGCTTGTTCCTATTCTTGTTCAACACTTGCGTCTAATTTGACATAATCATCAATATCATGCCATACACTAGTATTATTTATTTTATCACCTTCAATTGCATTCTCATGAAACACCACATCCCTACTTGCAAGTATTCTATGAGTACTGGGATCAAACAACTTGTATGCTTTCTGATTATCACAATAACCAATAAATATGCACTTAATTGAATTTGCATCAAGTTTTCTTCTTTCATCTTTTGGAATATGAGCAAATTCCTTGCAACCAAAAACTCTTAAATGACTCACTTTTGGTTTGTACCCATAAAATGCTTCAAAAGGTGTTTTAAGCTCTAAACTTTTGGTTGGACTCCTATTTTTCAAGTAAACAATAGTATTAATGGCTTCAGCCCAAAAAACATTAGAGATATTTTTACCTTGAAGCATAATACGTGCACATTCAACTAGTGTTCTGTTTTTCCTCTCAGCAACCCCATTTTGCTGAGGTGTATGTGGCACTATAAATTGTTGCAGAATCCCATTTCTTTTACAATATTGATTAAATTCTCTTGATTTGAATTCTTCGTCTTGATCAGATCTCAAAATTTTGATGTAATTACAAGTTTGTTTTTCCACCATACTGTTAAATTCTTTAAAATATTCAAAAACATCACTCTTATTTCCTATGAAATAAACTCATGTATATCTAGATCTATCATCAACAAAAATAACAAAATACCATGCTCCACTAATAGATCTAGTTTGCATAGGTCCACATACATCAGTATGAATTAATTCAAGTATTTCCCTTTGCCTTTTTTCTTTATGTATATGAAATTCCTCCCTATTGCTTGCCAAGTACACATGCTTCACATTCAACATGATCATTCTTCAAGACACGAAGCCCTTCAACCATAGTGTTCATTTGAGGTAGCATTAAATCTTTGTGATTTAGATGTCCATACCTTTGATGCCATAAATCTACTGTTGATATTGTTGTAGATGCCAAAGATTGATGACTTTTCCTGGTCACATCCAACTTATACAAGCCTCCAACTCCGGTTCCTGTGGCAATAACCTTGTACTGATCTTGAATGTCTTTCACTACGCACTGTGATTTAACATATTCCACCTTGATGCCATAAATCTATTGTTGATATTGTTGTAGATGCCAAAGATTGATGACTTTTCCTGGTCACATCCAACTTATACAAGCCTCCAACTCTGGTTCCTGTGGCAATAACCTTGTACTGATCTTGAATGTCTTTCACTACGCACTGTGATTTAACAAATTCCACCTTCAAATCTTGGTCAGTAATAGTAGAAACAGAAGTTAAATTCTTTTTGATATCAGGAACATACATCACATTATGGATATGTTTCTCTTGTCCATTAGGAAAATTCACACGTATTACTCCATAACCTTGAACTTTAAGTGATCTCTTATCTCCTAGACAAACGTATGTTCCATCAATGTTTTCATGATATTCATCAAACCACTCCTTATTACAAGACATATGAAGTGATGCACCACAATCAATGAACCAAGCATTCTTATCATCATTTTCCACAGACAATGCAGCATGAGAAACAAACAATTTAAGATTTTTAAATCCATCACTGGTTGAGGTAGCTTTGTCCACAAAATTTCCAATATGCCTTATGTTTCTTTGCCTAGACTCATTATATTTCCTTTTATAATAATCTTTAGAATGATGCCCAGGTTTGTCACAATAATAACACTCATCATTTCTCTTATGGATTGGAAATTTAGACTATGTGATACCTTTTTGTTTTTCTTAAAACTTGCCTCATTTGTTCTTGTCCCATGGCTTGCCTCTGTATGAATATTTGCCTTTAGCCACCAATGCCAAATCTGAACTGCTAGAGCCCAAACTAAAGCTCTTCATCCTCTCCTCCTCTTGTAGAAGAATTCCTGTCAATTTATCAAATGTAGGGGCTTTCTCTCTAGCTGCAAGACTTGAAACAAAAATTTGATAATCTTGTACTAAGCCATTTAATATGATGGTGACTAAGTCAGTACTAGACACCTTTTCACCAATATCTCCTAACTTATCACTTAAATCCATGACACGAGATATGAAATTGCTTATATTTTCATTTGCTTCCATTTTTAGAGATAAAAGTTTAGTCTTCAAAAACAAGATCCGGTTTGTATTTGTTGTTTCATACAAACCCTTCAACGTATCCCATCTTTCTTTTGATGTCTTGCAATCTCTGATGTGAGGAATAATGTTGTCCTTTACGTACATATGCAACAACACCTTTCATTTTGTCTCCCTTCTCTCCCAATCTGGAATAGAACCTACAACAGTGGGTTTGGGCTCATCCCCACTTACAATGGACCACAAATTATATCCTTGTAAAATAGTCATTAACTTGAATTTCCAATTCACATAGTTTTCTCCATCAAGTTTGGTGGATTCATTCATATAATTATCAAGCAACAAATTTGCCATGATGAAAAAAAACTTCCTCGAGTCACCAAAATGCCACCAAATCTAAATCCAAATGCACCAAATTTCACTAAATCTTACACATGCACCATAAAAAAAAAAAAAAAATTGTCTTTCACAATTTCAATGTTTCCTTACTCAATAATAAAGTGTCATGATAAACCAAATTTCTGACAAGAAATACCTCTGGACTCTTATTTTGTTGTTTATCACATCCACTATATTCGCACCTCCACACTCCTCTTTATACTACGAACAACATATCTCTATAAAAAACAATCCATTTTTTTTTATTCTTTTCGCCTCAGAGGTAGTGACAAAAAGCATTCAACATGCGTTTTTTCTGATAATACGTGCAATATAAATACATGACCAGCACAGCATTAAAAGATATCGATTTAATGGCAATGGTAATCGACCAACCCCTTTTCCTTCAAACGTAAAAGAGAAAAACCATATAGAATGAAACACAGAAAAACAGATGATTAAAGTTATGAAATGGAAAGAAGAATCACAGGCAACACCAACACAGATGGATTACTAGATCTAGCAGTAAGTGCAGCACTTGTGATTGCATTCCAAGGTGCATCCTCTACCGCCACCGCCAGTACAGCCAGGACTTACCAGGATCACAACACACAGCTCACCACAGTGGCTGCTGCAACCTCCACCGCAACGCATAGCTGATCCCTCCTTTGCTCTGATACCATGATAGAGAGCAAAGAGACTCAATTAATCAACACATAAACACATAACGCAAGACATTCTTCCATTCATTGATTAACAGGTATTTATACAAGATTGAGAAACTTCTGGATATCAATTCGGGCGGTGGCTTCCTGAAGAAGCTTTCCCCTTTGTCAACCGTTTCTAGAAACTGCATTTAAATCTCTGTTGAAAATTAGTTTTGGGTAGTTGGAATTACTTCTAGTTCGTTCTAACAGATTCCCTTATCGGAAGGCCAAAGAAATGAGAATCCCTTAAATTTTATTGTTGTTGTATATATTTATGTGTGATATGTGGGTTTATTGCCACCATATAGCATTGAATATTTTTTTTTGTTTAGAGTGTATTCAGAAGTGAGTTCTTCTACGAAAAAGGTGAGGTATTTTCTGAAACTTCTGTCAAACTAGAGTTGATATCGAAACATGGTGTGGATGCGGATCGAATTTCATGCATATGCATCTCCCAGGGGATATTGACGTGTGCTAAATCTATGTACCTGATCATCGTGAAGGCCATTTCCGTCATCTATATTACACCTACGATTGGATGGAGAATAAGCCTACAACCTAAATGGTGATTCACCACGCATTTGTACGATGGGCATTTGTTTGAGGATGGATTTATGGATAAGTTGAACTTACGCATCATGGGAGAAATTTAAATGGCCCCCCCCACCATAATCTTGAAAACTCCAAGAATGATCAGGTAAAGGCGAGTGAGGTATCGAAGAGTTTGAAGCATTCCTTCTGAGAAGAAACACAAATTTGGACCATCTCCATTAACTTCTTCCAACAACCTTTCGGGTTCAATATCAACATGTTTCAATAGCCAGTTCTGTTCAAGAATCTTGACTTCAGTAACAATGCCTACAATTTTTTGGAATCATCAGTTGCTTGTAGAGGTAGCTGATAGCAGACAAAATCCTTTCACACTCATCCCTGAGAACGAGAAGAATGAGAGAACAAACCTATTCCCATACTAATGTTGGGGATATGGCCATTATTTTCTAGTCCAGAGATTTTTATTATCTCATATTCCAATAATTTTCCTAGCAATCTCCTCAAACCGGTTCTTAGTCGTTGCATATACTTCCCTTTGGTGATGTTGGTTCTACTGAAGATTCATTAACATATTGTTCACGAAGGACAAATTACCCCCCTGCAACCACTCATCATGAAGGGTGTGATGGGGGTGAGTATGGCTTAATTAATGTGATCAGTTAAGAAGAGAGTCTAAAAACACATTTAGATGCTTACAAAGTGGTCTTAAGTCAATTGAGACTCGTGTATGTCAAATATGAAGGGACGGTTATATTTGGATATGAGACGTTATTATTAGGTGAATGTAATATTGTAATTTGGATGTTAGTGATTATCATTAATGTAATGGACACAAAAAACACAAAAAAACAAAAAAACAAAAAAAAATGAGAGGATGTTGTTGGTTCTCGATATTCTTCGGTGACAAGAGAATGCATTGCTAATTTGAGAGTGTGAACCTTTTATTCATTGATGTATGTTGCTGTGCTTTGGGCTTCAAGAGAATTAGTTACACGTTTTCTTATGAGATACATGTGTAGAAAGGTCAATTGCATTATTCACTTATTAGGGGAATTTTGAGCTCGAAAATGGGTCTCCTAAAAAAAATGTACAACCAAAATAAACTTTATAAGGACAAATAGGACTGAAGATGATAATGTAAACCATGGGGGATGATTGACCATTTTTGGAGTAAAAAAATAAAAAGATTAAAAAATAATAAAATAATGAAACTATTTTTTCAACTCGTCTTTCAACTTATCTCCCTAAGTTTTTACTCAAGTTTTGAGTGGGAATACTTATTGGATGGAAAATTTAATTCATCATCTAAGAACTACCCATATTGCATACTTTTGATGGACCCTGCTACACAAAAAATGAGAAATACATGAAAAAAAGATGATTGCAATCACTTATTTCATGTTTTTCTCATTTTTCGTGTAGTAGGGTCCACCGAAATTATGAAACATGGGTACTCCTTGAATGCGGAATCAAATTCTACGTCCAATGATTGTTGTTGCTCGAAATTTGAGTAAACCCATAGGGAGATAAGTTGAAAATATGAGTTGAAAAAATAGTTTTTTATTTCCCTGTAAAATTTGACGATGTAATCTAATCTTATTTTATTATTTCCACTATTATTTTATAATTTCCTTAGGAGGCCCATTTTAGACCTAAAAAATCCCCTAATGGCTCGATAAAACCTAGTATCAAGATTTTCCTTCGGACGATCGAGAAGAGTCAATTATACAAAGTTCCTCAAAGATGGTTAAAGGCGATTATGTCTTAAATGACTTGAATGGAAAGCTTGAATATTGTGGTGGTGAAAAGAGCATTGTCTAGAGACTTCAGCGTGGGGATAAATGTCTAGGAAGACCAGTCAAATAGATGAGACACGTGAATTGTAATTTTTCATTGTTGTAATTCTGTGTAATAATGTAAATGTAAGCATTAAAGGGGGTACTTAGAAATAATGCTTACATTAGTAAATTGATAGATTAGGTTGGTTGGTTGCTCTAATTTGTTGAGATATTTTCTCAACTGTATTCCCCTGTCTCAAATTTAACTTCTGGATCTCATTACCACTATTTATGTGGCTTGTAATTTGTTTTTATAGTGCAATATGAAAGTATTATTGAGTGAATCTGTGAACAATGTTTTCTCATCCATTTTTCTTCTGTAGACAACTGTGAGAACAGTCCAATTTGATAGTCAGTTTGGTTTTGAAACTCTTACTTTAATGTGAAATTAGACCATGTTAAATAAGATTAGATATTTCTTAAATTCATAAATTTCCTCTATTGAAATTGTTGTAACTGTTACGAGAGTGTGAAATCTATGAAAACTCAAATTTCTTAAATTCATGAACTCCATTGATTTAAAACTATAAATTTCTTAAATTCATGAACTTCTCTTATTCAAATTATTGCAATTGGGGTGTAGAAAACACCAAATTTGATAATCAATTTGATTTTGAATTTCTACCTTAATGAAACCCTCCCAAATTGATTTTCATTTTAAAATTTGTACCGTGATAGAAACATCTTCCATTTGGTTTTGAAATAGGGAAAAAATAAATTTCACTTATGGGTATTCCAAATCCGAGCCACATTGCCTAAGAGAAGTTTGTCGAAGGAAAAATTTTGGAACCTTCCTCACTCGTAGGTGACAATGGATTTCACCTCGCCACTGTATTGTTTATGGAATTTCCAAATTCGAGCCATAGAATGACAATTATTGAGACCTTAATCATGTAAGTGGAAAAATGGATTTCACATTTATGAATCTTTCAAAATAGGGCCTTTGTTGGTGGGATAATTTTGATCTTCGTCAAATGGGGGACAAAATGGATTGTTTACTATAAGGCATGAAAGTTCTTGGAACCCTACCCTCCTTGAGGTCCACGGATGAGAAGCGTTACAACAACCTCTACCATGACCTAATCCTTATATTTTTCTTCCCGTTCACGACCATTTGAGGAAGTACACCCTCATAAAATCCAATCACAACCCTCATCCGAAATCTAACATGAGTCTTTGGGAATACGTTTCGAGCTCTCTGTATGAATGGCTGACATTCTGGTGTTGGTTTTTGTATTCATGTCGTGGGTATTTGCAACTATGGTGGTGGTTGTATTGTGTCACCTCCTTGGAGGAAGGAAGCGCGACTGAGAAGGTGAAGGCCGCGAGGGCCGAGGAGGTGAAGGCAACAAAGGTGGAGTAGCTGAAGATGGAAATTATGGAGGAGATGAAGGTGGCAAAGATGACGGTGATGATGGTGGAGGTCACACAGAGATTGATTAGTTGTCAGCAAAAACAACGAACAAATGTCAAAAGAAAATAAAAAATCTACACAATGCCTAACGTAACCAATTTAAAAAAAAAAAACACCTTCCATATAAATATTATATATTAGATATAAAATTAATATATCAAACAATATTTCCTAAAAAAAAATATAAAATTATCTTGTTTCCACATTATTATTTATAAATAAAACTAATAATACAAATAAATATGAATCATTCTTTAATTTTATTGTCAACTAAATTACATGTATTTATTAATTTGACATTTCAATTTTTATTTATAAATATATTAACTCTCTTCATTTATAATATTAAAAATTTGTTATTATTAGAAATTATTTTAATGTAAATCAATTTTCTTTTCTTTTTCTTTTTCTTTTCTTTGCATGGAAGTTAATTCATTTTGTTCTTTAGAGAATGCTACAAGGGAAATTTGAGCCGTGTGATCAAGGATCCATGGGAGAGGAGATTGTTATGGAACCAACTCACAAAAAGATAGAAAAGATAGATCAACGCCTTAGAATTCATCCTCTTCGAGGGGGCAACCTCCTTTACATTACACAAATGAAAAATTCTTGGATGCTTCAAATGAAAAAATCTCCTTTCTATATATAGGAGTCTAAGGGGTCACAATATAACCAATCCGACCTAACAATAATAATATAAATACACAAAAATAACAATAGAGGGATTCTATGGGGCACGGTAATAATAATATGGGGACAATAGGGGCACAACAATATTAATAAGGGATAAAAATACAATAGTAATGGGGAAATCAATAGTATTATAGGGACCCAACATGCCCCTCTCCTTAAAAAAATTGTTGTCCTCAACACATGAGTAGTTTTGGATGCTTCTATATAAAATTCTCATCCTCCCACGTGGAATCTTTAGCAGATAAGTTCTTCCACTTGATGACATACTCTGAAATTCATCGATTTCGTAGCTATCGAGTTCTTGTTTCTGTGACTGCTTCCGGTTCCAATATAATTTTTCCTTCCTTGTCAAGTTCTGGCAATATTGTTTGAACTGGGAGCTTGTTGCCTATAACCTTCCTTAAACATGAAACATGGAAAACTGTGTGTACTTGAGAAGCTGCAGGAAGTTCCAATTTGTATGCCATAGTACCAATCTTTTGCCACCCCTTGTATGGACCATAATACTTTGGTGGTAATTTATTATCCTTCTTAGCTTGCTTGAGTGACATTTGTTTATATGGTTGTAGCCGTAGGAATACCTAGTCACCTACATCAAAATTTCTTTCACTGAAATGTTGATCTGCCTGTTGTTTCATTCTAGTCTGCGCCAACACGAGGTTATCCTTTAAGAGTTAGAGAACTTGTTGCTGATGCTCGATGTGATGTTCCATTGCTTGAACCTTACAATTTTCTCTTAAATATGATGTGATGGATGGTGGCTGATATCCATAAAGTGCCATAAATGGTTTCATTTTTGTTGCAGTATGGAAGGAAGTGTTATACCACAATTCAGCCAGAGGCAACCATTTGACCCATTGTGTCTATTTATCAGATACAAAGCAACGAAGATATCCTTCCAAACATTTGTTTACTATCTCAGTTTCACATCAGATTGAGGATGATAAGATGAGCTATGAGCTAACTGAGTACCAAGACAAGAAAATAATTTTGTCCAAAAATTTCGAGTGAAAATGGGATCTCTATCACTTACAATAATCTTTGGGTTTCCATGTAGCTTTTGAATTGTTTCCATAAATGCAATATAAATTGTATTGGCTTTAAATGGATGTCATAATGCACAAAAGTGTGCATACTTGGTAAGTTTGTCAACTACCACCATGATGACACTCTTTCCTTTAGACTTGGGTAAACCTGTGATAAAATCCATTGAAACCTCCTCCCAACATTGGCTTGGAATGGATAAAGGTTGTAATAGACATGGGGTCTTAATTTTTTCAATTTTATTTTCTTGGCACCCCAAACATTCCGCCACAAACTTTTGAATATCCTATTTAAGGCCATCCCAAAAAAATTCCTTCTTAACCCTGTGGTAAGTTTTTAAAAATCCTGAGCGCCCTCTTAAAGGAGAAGTGTACAATTCCATCAGAATCTTTTGTTTGAGTTGGGAATTCTTATAGAGGTATAAGAAATCTTTGTACCATAACGAATCATTTTTCCAGCTAAATGTATCAGATGTAATTGAATCTTGTTGTAACTTTCGAATAAGTGCCCAGACGACTTCATCATTCTTCCATTCCTCCCTTGCTTCGTTTATCCAATCTGGTTGGATAATAGAAATAGCGCACAACAATGCTTCCACATCCTCATCCTTTCTTGATAGTGCATCTACCACAATATTTTTCTTCCCTTTTTGTAGATGATTTCAAAGTCATAACCCAACATCTTTGTGACCCATTTTTGTTGCTCTTCAGAGGATAATCTTTGTTCTAAAAAGTATTTAAGGCTATCATGATCCATTTTTGCCTTGAAGTGTCTTCCCATTAGGTAGGGTCGCCATTTCTTAAGTGCATGTAGTATTGTTTAGAAAATCTTCGGCAAAATCACAAAATCAATCTTTTGTCAACGCGTTTCGAACCAACTAGTGTGGTTCATCGTCAGGACAAGTTGAAAAACAGATCCAGCTTCGCCTGTTTAAATAGCTAGAGCAGAGACACCAACGATTACCTAACTAAGGGAGCAAGGTCCAATTCAGTTATATTAGGTAAAAAATAGATAAAAATTAAATTAAATATAATAATAAATAAATCAATATATATAAATTTATATATAAATGTATAAAATTAGTTATATTCAGTGTGAGATAAAACTATAAACATATGAAGAATTATAAAATAATAATAAATTATTTATAAATAAATCAATGAAGAAATATAAATTAATAATAAATTATATATTAATGAATATAAAAGTATAAAATATTTTATTTAATGAAAAAATAAAATTAAATGGTATCATTTTTAGTTATATTAGGTGTAAGATAAAATAAACAAATTATTTATTTATTAACTAAATATATAAATATATAAATGAAGAAAAATAATAATAAATAAATTATTAATCTACTAAATAAATAAATGATTAAATGAAAAAATATAAACTAATAATAGTATAAATTATTTATTTAATGAAAAATAAAAATAAATGGTGTCATTAGTAGGTAATAAATATATAGATATCTAAATAAAGAAGAATAAATTATTTATAAATATATAAATGAAGAATTAAAGAATATTTTTAAAGGAAATAAGGGACCATTCCTTATAATAAACAAATAAGAAGGAAAAGAATAAGAGTAATAATAATAATAATAGAATTTTGTTAATAATAATCATAATAATAGTAATAATAATAGAATCAAGTTATAGAAATAAAATAATAAAGTAAAAAACGATTACCAAATAATAAATTTTTTCGAAATTGTTTATTAAATTACTAAACAGTAGTATTTAGTAATAGTTTATAAACAAATAAAAATAATCGTACTCATAATACTAATAAAATCAATTAAATAAATAAATAAACAGACGTAATAACCCCTAGAATCTAATTACATTAGGTAAATTTAGGGTTGTTAAAGTCCAACATCATAAAAAATCCTTTAAACCCAATGGTCAAATAATCAGTATTAATTCAAGATTTTTTAAGGTTTAACTAAGTCAATAGGTAAATATTTACTTATAAGGTATATCAAACTTTATCCATAATGGTCAAATATTTTATATTTAATAGTAATCCATATTTATTCAAAATCTATTTATTCCAATAAAATCATTAAGGTTACCTATGTCAATAGGTAAATAAATAATTAACCATAAGGTTTGAAAAGGTTTTATTAGTTAAAGGGAAACCCAATTCTAAGGATGAACTTATGGAAAAAACAAATCTAATAACGAGCCCAATAGAATCATACATAAAACACTCCATAATACTAGGACAAATCTGCCAAAAGAAAAATACAAGGAGGGGGAAGACAGAAACCCTAAGACCTAACCCATAGGGGAATGAGGAGGCTAGGAAGACAAGGCTGGGACCCAGCAACGACTAATCTTCCAGCCATCATCCCTATTAAGATTGTTCGGCCTTTTTTCAATCTCCAGGGCCTCTCTAAATTTGTGATGGTGAAACTGTGCAATTTTGGCAATGACTTGAGCCTCTTCTATACATATATGATGCATAGTCTTCCCTGCATGCTCAGCCAGGGCCGAGGACTTGGTCCTACCATGTCTTAAGTCAGCCGAATGCTCACTGATCCGCTGATTGATAGAACGACCAGTCTCACCAATATAAGGGGTCCCATAGGAATAGGGAATGACATAGACGCCCTTCATGTTCTTAGGGTCAATTGGGGCTTTCACAGACCTGAGGGAGCCACGGATAGTATTCAGGGGTTTGTGGGTGGTTCGAGTTTTTTCCCTCAGGATAATAAGGTGGTAAATTTGTCTAGTTTTTCCTTTCCGCCTGCGGTTTTTAATCTCTTAGGGAAAGGTCTTAATTTTGCCTTAGCCCCTAGGAAAATCCTGATTGAAGACATCATCTGCGATGTAGAATATGGCATTAAGAACCTTCCTGATAAGGTTAAAGACACGATTAGGCAGGATTGTGCCGTTGCCCTGAGGAGAGCTAAGCCTCCCTGTAGCAATATCAGTAAGGATGAGTTTGAAGCTCTGAAGAGCTTGAACGGTAATAGTGACGTCGTGGTCTTAAAGGCTGATAAAGGTGGGGCCGCCGTTATCATGGATAGGAAGGATTACAGAGATACGATGCTTGACCATCTCTGTAATAGTGGGAGTTATAAGAAGCTTTCGAAGAATCCCCTCAAAAAGGTTTCCAGAGCGGTCGCTCTTGCGATCAAGTCGTGCAATTCCACGATACCTCTGGCCCAAAAAATTATTGAGGGTAACCCCATCACTCCTAGGATTTATGGGCTTCCTAAGATCCACAAGGAGGGGGTCCCCCTGAGACCCATTGTCAACACCATCGGTGGTCCGACTTACCTCCTGGCCAAGTTCCTCGCTGCAAAGTTGAGACCCTTGGTAGGGCAGACTGAATCCTTTGTCAAAGACTCGGCTTCTTTTATTGAGGATCTTAAGAGAATTAAACTTGAGCCCGAGGACATTCTGGTAAGTTTCGACGTGGTCTCTCTTTATACTTGCATTCCTATCAATGAGGCCATGATGGTAATTAATAAGCTAACTGACCCTGATACCGCCATGTTAGTTGAGCTTTGCCTTACCTCTACCTTTTTCAGCTTCGAAGGAGAATTCTATGAGCAGACCTGCGGGGTTGCCATGGGCTCCCCATTGTCCCCTGTTGTCGCTAATCTCTTCATGGAGGATTTTGAGTCTAAGGCTTTGGCCTCCTCTCGTCTCTTACCAAAGCTCTGGAAAAGATTCGTCGATGACACTGGTGTTGTCTGGTCTCATGGTCCTGACGAGCTTGATCGGTTCTTCTGTCACCTCAATAACCAATCCGCCGCCATTAAATTCACGATGGAAAAAGAAGTTAATGGTTGTCTTCCGTTCTTGGATGTTCTCATCTCTAAGAAGGTGGATGGTTCCTTTTCTCATTAAGTGTTTAGAAAGATGACGCATACTGAGCAATACTTGCATGCTTCTTCGTATCATTTCCCCGCTCAGAAGTTAGGGGTTCTTAGCACTCTTGCCACCCGTGCTGTGAGAATTTCGGATGAGGAGAGCCTGGAAAAGGAGAAGGCTCACCTCCTAGAAGTCTTTGAGAAGAATGGTTACAATAGGCACATCGGTCAGAAGGCCTTCCTCAAGGCCAAGAAGGAGCCTTCAATCCGTAGGGTTCCTAAAGATCATTTCGTGGGTGTGAACCTTCCTTACATCCAAGGGACCACAGACAGGATTGCGAGGATTCTAAGGAAGTATGATGTGCCCGCAACTTTTAGACCCCTCAATACTATCCGTGGCTCCCTCAGGTCTGTGAAAGACCCAATTGACCCTAAGAACATGAAGGGCGTCTATGTCATTCCCTGTTCCTGTGGGACCCCTTATATTGGTGAGACTGGTCGTTCTATCAATCAGCGGATCAGTGAGCATTCGGCTGACTTAAGACATGGTAGGACCAAGTCCTCGGCCCTGGCTGAGCATGCAGGGAAGACTATGCATCATATATGTATAGAAGAGGCTCAAGTCATTGCCAAAATTGCGCAGTTTCACCATCACAAATTTAGAGAGGCCCTGGAGATTGAAAAAAGGCCGAACAATCTTAATAGGGATGATGGCTGGAAGATTAGTCGTTGCTGGGTCCCAGCCTTGTCTTCCTAGCCTCCTCATTCCCCTATGGGTTAGGTCTTAGGGTTTCTGTCTTCCCCCTCCTTGTATTTTTCTTTTGGTAGATTTGTCCTAGTATTATGGAGTGTTTTATGTATGATTCTATTGGGGTCGTTATTAGATTTGTTTTTTCCATAAGTTCATCCTTAGAATTGGGTTTCCCTTTAACTAATAAAACCTTTTCAAACCTTATGGTTAATTATTTATTTACCTATTGACATAGGTAACCTTAATGATTTTATTGGAATAAATAGATTTTGAATAAATATGGATTACTATTAAATATAAAATATTTGACCATTATGGATAAAGTTTGATATACCTTATTAGTAAATATTTACCTATTGACTTAGTTAAACCTTAAAAAATCTTGAATTAATATTGATTATTTGACCATTGGGTTTAAAGGATTTTTTATGATGTGGGACTTTAACAACCCTAAATTTACCTAATGTAATTAGATTCTAGGGGTTATTACATCTGTTTATTTATTTATTTAATTGATTTTATTAGTATTATGAGTACGATTATTTTTATTTGTTTATAAACTATTACTAAATACTACTGTTTAGTAATTTAATAAACAATTTCGAAAAAATTTATTATTTGGTAATCGTTTTTTACTTTATTATTTTATTTCTATAACTTGATTCTATTATTATTACTATTATTATGGTTATTATTAACAAAATTCTATTATTATTTTTATTACTCTTATTCTTTTCCTTCTTATTTGTTTATTATAAGGAATGGTCCCTTATTTCCTTTAAAAATATTCTTTAATTCTTCATTTATATATTTATAAATAATTTATTCTTCTTTATTTAGATATCTATATATTTATTACCTACTAATGACACCATTTATTTTTATTTTTCATTAAATAAATAATTTATACTATTATTAGTTTATATTTTTTCATTTAATCATTTATTTATTTAGTAGATTAATAATTTATTTATTATTATTTTTCTTCATTTATATATTTATATATTTAGTTAATAAATAAATAATTTGTTTATTTTATCTTACACCTAATATAACTAATTTTATATATCTATATGTAAAATTTATTTATTTATTATTATATTATAATTTATTTATTATTTATAATTTTATAATTAAATAATTTATTATTATTCTATAATTCTTTATCTATCTTACACCTAATATAACTAAAAATGATACCATTTAATTTTATTTTTTCATTAAATAAAATATTTTATACTTTTATATTCATTAATATATAATTTATTATTAATTTATATTTCTTCATTGATTTATTTATAAATAATTTATTATTATTTTATAATTCTTCATATGTTTATAGTTTTATCTCACACCGAATATAACTAATTTTATACATTTATATATAAATTTATATATATTGATTTATTTATTATTATATTTAATTTAATTTTTATCTATTTTTTACCTAATATAACTGAATTGGACCTTGCTCCCTTAGTTAGATAACCGTTGGTGTCTCTGCTCTAGCTATTTAAACAAGCAAAGCTGGATCTGTTTTTCAACTTGTCCTGACGATGAACCACACTAGTTGGTTCGAAACGCGTCGACAAAAGATTGATTTTGTGATTTTGCCGAAGATTTTCTAAACAATGTTATGGATCACAGAAGTCTAAATTCCTTAATAATTTCCCTGCATGTAGTATTGCCAACATTTCCTTCTCATAAATGGCTTTGTGTAAATACTTTCTCTTGATTGGACAACTTTCGAAAGCAATGGGTCTTTCATCTTGCATTAAAATAGCACCAATTCCATTTCCTGAAGCATCACATTCCACAATAAAGGTTTTTGTGAAGTCCGGTGTAGCAAAGACTAGTGCTTGGCACATTGCCTCTTTAATATGTTCGAAGGCCTTTGTTGCTTCTGGAGTCCATGAAAATGTATCTTTCTTCAATAATGTTGTTAGAGGTGCTGCTATTTTCCCATAATTCTTAACAAACTTGCAATAATACCCTATCAACTTGAGAAATCCTCGTAGATGCTTTATGGATTTTACATTCCTTAATGGCTTTAATTTTGCTAGGGTCTACCTTAACACCTTCATGAGATACAATATGACCCAGACATTCCACCTCTTGTACTCCAAAGAAACATTTGGAGCTTTTTGCATATAATTGTTTCTCCTCCAATAGTTGTAGCACCCTGTCAACATGTTCAACATGATCCTTCCAAGACTTGTTGTAGATTAGTATATCATCAAAAAATACTGACACAAATTTTCTAAGGAATGGTTTGAAAATGGAATTCATCAAACCTTGAAATGTAGAAGGTGCATTGGTAAGGCCAAAAGGCATGACCAAAAATTCATAATGACCATCATGAGTTTTAAATAATATTTTTGGAATGTCTTCAGTCTTCATCCTAATTTGATGATATCCTGAACGAAGATCCAACTTGGTGAAGTAAATTGATCAATGCAATTGATTCAATAATTCATCAATGACAGGAATGGGAAATTTATCTTTAATAGTGAGCTTGTTGAGCTCCCTATAATTCGGACACATGTGCCATTATCCATCCTACTTGTGCACCAATACTACTAGAGCAGAGAAAGAACTTTGCCTAGATTGAATTATACCAGCCTCTAGCATTTCTACAACCATACATTCAATTTCACTCTTTTGGGCTTAGGGATATCTGTACGACCTGATGTTTGAAGGAACACTTACTGGAATCAAATGAATAGCATGATCTTGATCACAAATGTGTGGGAGACCTTTGAGAGTCTCAAATACCTTGGAATGATCGTTCAAGACTTTTTGGAGATCTGGAGAAATAGGTGATTTGGATGTGGAAACATGTAGCGAACATAATTATGCCATTACGCCTCGTTGTTCCTTTCTAGAAGCTTTGTCATACCATTAGAGTTTATTATCTTTCCTGGTTTTCCTGCAATACCCCTTAATTCAACTTACTTTCCTTTCGCAGAAAATTTCATGAAAAGTTCTTGAAAATTAAAAGCTATTGTACTCAAGGATTGTGGCCATTGGACTCTTAGTACATCATCAACACCTCCCATTGGAATGGAAAGCATTGGGCTATTGAATACATATTCTCCCATTCATAGCTTGATATTATGGCACTTTCCAGAGAAATTTATGGTTCCTCCACTTGCAACCATCACTTGACACTCTGGTGTTGGATATAGGAAACAATTGAATTCTTTCGCTATCTTACAATGAATAAAATTGTGGGTACTTCCTGAATCAATCAACACTATTACCTTTTTCTTCTTGATATGTCCTTCTATTTTGATATTTTGAGGAGTGGTAACTCCAGCCAATGCATTACAAGATATGGTCGGATTCATTTCTTCTTTATCTAAGGTTTGTTACTGGAGTATATCCTCTTCTTTTGACATTTCTTTTTCCTTTTCTTCCTCCTCTTCACAATCTATGTAGAATAATTTCTTCTCAGCACACTTATGACCTTTAGTGTATTTGCTATCACAACTGTAACAAAACCCTTTTTTTCTTTTTTCTTCCAATTGTTGTGGTGTCAACCTTTATAGATTGTGGAAGGCTAGGGGCAACAACACTTCCATCTTTATAGTTTTGAGTGGTAGGCTTCCTTGTTGCCACAATTTTGCTTTCCATTTTTCTTGCTAACCTGAATTCCTTCTCCAATGAATCAGGTTCCCAAAGGCGAACCTCATGTTGGATATTATCCTTTAAATTCCCTATGAACACATCAATCCTATGCTCCTCCGGAATATCTTTTACCCTTATGTTCAATTTTTGGAAGTCCTCAATGTGCTCCATCATTGAACCCTTTTGTTTGAGACTTATCAATTGGCTAAAAAAGGTGATTCTTTTTGTATCATGATAATGTGCTGTCATTTCTTCCGTAAAAATTGCCCAAGTAAAAATTTGTTTACAACAAAAAATCCATTGATAACATACAAACTGATTTGATTCCAAATATAAAGTGGCAATACGTACCTTTTGTGTGTTTTGCAGATTATGGAGATCGAAAAATTTCTCCATCTATAGTATCCATATTGCAGGATCCTTGCCATCAAACTTCCTCATATTGATTTTTGGAATATGGTGGGTCTTCAATCCAACATCAGAGTCTATGAAATCATGATTAACATTTCTTTTGTTCTCATCATGAGTTTCCTTTACTACCCTTTCACCATTAGTGACCATTTTTTGTAGCAACTTATTCAAATTTATCTTCATTTCTTTCATCTTATTGTCCACGCCATTCATCTTAGCTTCCATCTTAGAATCCATGCCATTCATCTTAGCTTCAATGCCATTCATCCTAGCTTCCACGCCATGCATCTTGGCTTCATTTACCTTTAGTGAGAGTGAAATTTTTTATACTTGGTCTTGTAATTTTGATATATCATGTTGCATTTCTTCCTCTTCTTCATGAGTCATGCTAGAGCTTTCAGGTTGCTTACTAGGCGTTTCCATTTTCTTTCTTCAGGGCATTAATTAATACTAATAATTCTTCACTATTCCCTTTGAATTCCTTCAAACTAATTTTTCAAATGAATCTTATGCAAAATTTAAAAAATTACACACCTTTTTCACTTTATAGGAGCTTGATATTGAATCTGATGTATCTTTGTAATTTTGGATCATCCAGTCATGAAATTGCGACTTGTAGTAGCCCTCTATGCCCTCTTTCGAATTCCACCAGTCTGATTGAATTTAGATTCTCCAAGAAAGTGTTATGCACAATCTCCCAAGATGACCTGATTATATACCGTTTCAGAAGAGCAAATTTGTATGAAGTGCCACGTGTCACTGTTTTGGCCTTCATGTCTAAAAAATATACATAAGAAACTATAGTCCATCCTCTTTCTGTAACTTCTTATGAAATTTCAATCTGATGCTCAAAACAAAAGTTATGACGATTATCCCCAGGCCACCTATTTGGAATGTAATTCAGGAGTCTGCAAAAAGTCCAACTTCCTCAGATCATATCTCCGCAAATATGCCGTGAAAATCTCTGAAATTTGGAACCGAGGTTCAGAATGATTTCAGCCCAAATGGGTTTTTCTTTTAGCGTATGAAACATCGCAGAAAAAAAGGTATAGCACAAATGCCATGATGACCTGTTTGGAGCAGCGAAACCCTAGAATCCAAAGCTCTGATACCAAATGTTATGAAACCAACTCGCGAAAAGATAGAAAATATAGATAAATGCCTTAGAATTCAGCCTCTTCGAGGGGGAAACCTCCTTTACATTATACAAATGAACAATTATTGGATGCTTCAAATGACAAAACCTCCTTTCTATATATAGGAGTCTAAGGGGTCACAATATAACCAAGCCGACCTAACAATAATAATATAAAGGAACAAAAATAAAAATAGAGGGATTCTATGAGGCACAGTAATAACAGTATGGGGACAATAGGGGCACAACAATATTAATAAGGGATACAACTACAATAGTAATGGGGAAATCACTAGTATTATAGGGACCCAACAGAGATCATCCACAACTTCAATAATGTAAATGAATCTATAGGGGATGTTTAATGAGATTATTTTCATTGCAATTAGTGCGGGAATATGATAGCACCGTAAAACAAAAAGGTCATTCCGTGGGTCGTTCTAGGAGCAAAAGGGTTGCGCTAAGAGAGAAGGGTCATGCCTTAGATAGAAAGGTTGTGCCTGAGGTAAAAGGGTCACAATAGCATTGCAAAAGCGTAGCACCAGTTCAGAATTGTCTTTGATCGACTTCTTGGAGTTCATGTTATCACCTTCAATGTTTCCCCACATCAAGTTGCACTGAAGCTAAACAACCACATGCGTTTCGAGAAATAGAGGGTCAACATACTCATGTGTTCTCTTAATCACGCTCATGTATTCCATATATCACAAAACTTTGAAAACCAATCCTTCCTTGTTTATGTATAACTAATATGAGCACAGTTTTAATCAGAGAAACGAGGGATGGGAAGGGTTGAAGTCTCTTTGTTAAGACTTGTAGTGTAGTCTTAGTGTCTTAAGATTACTGATTGTGAAGTATAGACCTGGCAAGTCATCATATACAAAGTTCATCAAATATGGTTAGAGGTGATTATGTATTAAGTGAGTTGAATGTGAAGCTCGCATATTGTGGTGGTGAAAAGAGCGTTGTCTAGAGACTTTAGAGTGAGGATAAGTGTTGAGGAATACCAGTAAGACAGATGAGACATGTGAATTTTAATTTTTTATTTTTGTAATTATGTGTAATGATGTAAATGTAAGCATTAAAGGGGGCACTTGGAAATAATGCTAACATTAGTTGATTCATAGGTTAGGCTGGTTGGTTGTTCGAATTTGTTGACATATTTTCTCAACAGTATTCTCCTGTCTTAGAAACTATTGGATCTCATGACCATTATTTATGTAGCTTGTAATTTGGCTTTGTAGTGCAATAGGAATTGGTTTGTGATTGAATCTGTGAACAATGTTTTCTCAATTTTTATTTTGTAGTGAACTATGAAAATGGTCCAATTTCATAGTCAGTTTGGTTTTGAAACTCTTACCTTAATTTCAAATTAGACCATGTTAAATAGGATTAGACAGTTCTTAAATTCGTAAATTTCCTCTATTGAAATTGTTGTAACTGTTACCAGAGTGTGAAATCTATGAAAACTCAAATTTCTTAAATTCATGAACTTCCTTGATTTAAAACTATAAATTTTTTAAACTCATGAAATTATTTCATTCAAATTATTGTAACTGTTCTTGGAATGTAAAAACACCAAATTTGACAATCAATTTGATTTTGAAATTTCTACCTTAATGAAACCCTCCCAATTTTATTTTCGTTTTGAAATTCGTACCTTGATAGAAACATCTTCCATTTTGTTTTGAAATAGAGGGAAAATGAATTTCATTTATGGATATTCCAAATCCGAGTCATATTGGCTAAGAGAAGTCTTCCAAAGTGAAACCTTTGGAACCTTCCTCATTGGTAGGTGACAAAATGGATTGGACATCACCACTTTGGATTTTTTATGGCATTTCAAAATATGAGCCATATAATGAAAATTTTTGAAACCTTAATCATGTACGTGGAAAATTGGATTGCAAATTTATGACTCTTCCAAATATGGGCCTTAGTTGGTGGGATAATTTTGATCACAGAAAATTCTTGAAGTCCTCCTCAAATGGTGGAAAAAATGGACCATTTACTACTTTTCCATATCCGTGCCACGGTGGAATAACTCTAAGGCATAAAAGTTATTGGAACCTTGCCCTCCTTTAGGTAAACTGATGAGAAGTGTTACATCAACCTCTACCATGACTTAATCCTTATATTTTTCTTCTCGTTCACAACAATTACAGGAAGTACACCATCATAAAATCCCTCAACAACCCCCATACGAAATCTAACTGGTGTCTCTGTGGATACATTGCAAGTTGTCTCTCTGAATGGTTGACATTCAGGTGTTGGGGTTTTTATTCATGTCGTGGGTATTTGCAACTATGGTGGTGGTTGTATTGTGTCACCTCCTTGGAGGAAGGAAGCATGGCCAGGAAGGTGAAGACAGCGAGGGTGGTGGAGGTGAAGGCCACGAAGGTGGAGGAGATGATGGTGACGATGGTGGAGGTCACATGTAGACTCAATAGTTGCCACTTAATGGGGAAAGTAGCAGACAGACAGATGTCTAAAGGAGATGAAAATGGTCGACAATGCCTAGACTCACCAATTTAAAAGAAAAAGACACCTTCGATGTAAATATAATATATTAAGCATAAAAAATTAATATCTCAAACAATATTTCCTAGAGAAATATGGCATTATATTCTTTCCACATTATTATTTATAAATAATAAAATAATACAAAATAAATATGAATCATACTTTAATTTTATTATCAATTAAATTACATGTATTTATTAATTTGCCATTTCAATTTTTATTTACAAATATATTAACTCTCCTCTTGATTTTGAATTGTTATTATTATTATTATTTGTTTTTATTAAAATTTAGTTTAATTTACATCAACTTTCTTTTCTTTTTCTCCTTATTCGCCTTGACTTTTCTTATTATTAGCCTTGCTAGATTAGGATTACACGGTTGGCTTGCTTGGTGAGATGATATTGACTATGTATTAGTAAAATGATTTTTTTTTTAAATGATATATATCTATCGACGTCATTTATCTAGGCTATAAATTAGTATGACAGTGAAATTTTAGTTAGAATTTGGTGAAAAATATTTCAAGAAATATAATTTTGAGAGTGTTTCAATCATTTTGTAATTGTGGAAATAGATTTAGCTCCATCAAAAAATTTCGTGACAATCAAAATGAAATATATTTTTGAGAATGTTTGAATCATTTTTTAATTGTGGAAATAGATTTATCTCCATCAAAAACTTTCATGTCAATCAAAATTGTGAAGCTTGACAACCATATTTCCAAAAATTTCTGCTAGATTTTCTCAAAATCCTATAAAATGTTTGATTATCTTCTCGAAAGAATTATGGTTTTGCTAGACTATGGTTTATTTTTCACCAAATTTTTTTTTGATGTACATTGGTTTATTTTATAGGATGAATGTTAGTTGTAACACCCCCAATGTAATTAAACAGTTAGATATGTGTCTGGTTACTATTGCTAGCGGTTAACTAGGATTGAGACAAATTGACTATGTGTGGAAATGAAGTTTTAAATTAAAAAATGAAGTTGTTGTTTCCACTACTGGAAATAATAATGGCTAACACTAGAGTAAATGATACTTTTTGAAATATGAGAAGGATCAAATTTCATATAAATTTCATATATATATATATTATGCCTCAGTGGGAGATAAAGACCGACAATAAATGCACTACAAGGAGAAAAGTCAGCTTTTTCTTTTGGAAAAAGAACAATGAAAAGGCTAGGCTAAGGGGATATAGATTCCCAGAAGGCGAGACGTTGCCAAGGAAAAATATGTGAGAAAGATAATGTTAAATAGTCACTAAAAAATCTGAGTAGGGGTTACTAAGTCTTGGCAATATTATTAAAGCTCGGGGGAATCAGAGGTGATACAAGGTTCCGTGGAACGGTGTGCAAGGCATAGGTTTCCTTTTTTTGACTCTTGGTCAGAATATTATATAACCTTTGTTCATTTAATGGTTTGGGTATTTATGTGATTTGAATGAAAAGGAATCCATTAGTTAAGTTACGAAGAAGTAGTACTTATTATGAAATTCGTAGTGATTAGCACTAGTAAGCATCTGTTGAATGTTTATAAAAAACATGTAAAATGTATTGAATGATATAATGGTGAAACTCTTATTATATGGTTGAAAGTAGGCAGTGTGTGGTTATCTAGTTTCACTGAAGAGAAATAGGTTTGTGTGGAATTATTATTTGACTACTTTGAAAGTGAACGATTGTAGGTGGAAGGAAGGTAAAGTGATCTAAATGCACTCATAACATGCATGCTCTAACAGGGAATTGCAAACATGCATAGACAGGAAATGTTTAACTTAATGCGTGCATGTTGTAATAAATCATAGAGAAGTAAATAAGAGATCAAATGTATTTCATTCTAGATGAAATTATGAAAGGGAAGAAAAATATGCATTTCATTTGAGTGCTTCTAATTAAGTGCATGCATGCATTATGCATAGTTACACTACATCGCTTAGATTTTATGCAAGAATAAGTTGTGCATTTCATTCGAACATTTACTTTTACATTTATTATATGAGATACATGACAAAATTTATGAAATTGATGTGAATATTTTTAATCCCGTGTGATCAACAAGTTGCAGTAAGAAATGAACTGAATAGTTGTTATGCCAACTTGAGGTCGAATGGAGGTAAAATGTGTGCATCTACAAATTCATTATATATCTTATGCATTGAGACATTAAAACTCTCACAATACATTAGATGGAACCTACGCATTCATGACATACAATCTTATAAGAGGAGAAAAGTAGAACTCGACACTTGTGAGGTGCAAATATTTTTAATGTATCCATACAAGTATATTAATTGTAGGAATTACAAACAAAATAAACATATATGGTTGATATAGGATAAGATCCTACACATTATTTAGAAGCAAACACTATTTATAGTAGAGTTCACCTGTTGGATTGAATTGAAATCATTAATAAAGTCTATGTGAACTTGTCCATACCGTGCATAAGATAAAGATACCAAATCAAATTCCTATACCAGAAAAAATAGATTAATAAAGTGATGCACAATGTAAATATATTTATATTCATTGAAAAGGAAGCAGTATATATTTATCAGCATATATTTAGTAACTAGATCTGTATATAATTAGTCATAACAACAAATTGACTATAAGGAGTCCCTAATACATGATTTAGTAAACTTGAAAGACTAACACTCTGTGAGGTAGATAAATATCAAAAGACCACAAGTGAGGGGATAACTTTGGGCACTGCTTCAAATCATATTACAGTTAAATCTCGAGCCTACGACTCAACTCCGTAAAACAACAAAATGAAAAGAAAGATTACCTAGATTGAAATTTTGTTGGCATTGGAGAAGGCCAACACATTATTAGACATCCAACTGGAGTCTTGTAATAAGATTAGACAGATAGATAAAAACCAAATGAACCATAAAATCCTTTTTTTTAGGTTTATATATAACATAACTCAATTTCAATTGATCCCTAGAGGGCAGGTTGAGGTGTTCCTCCGAAAACAAAAGAAAAAGGAAACATAGTCATAGTGATCGACATCCCCATGTCTATCCTACTGTAAGGCTTATCATATTGGAAAATACTTAAGTAGAGCGGCAGTGAGGAAAATGCAATGTCGATATTCAAACTCCAAGAAGTGAGGGAGGTTGAAACTAGTAGAGCATCAATCATGGGGTTTCACTCGGGGAGCAATACCATACCACGTGGTTTCATGTTGGGGGGATATTTATTAAGGAAAAAATCACATAATATATTGGGTGATATATAGGGGTTAGAGGGTTTTTATATTGGCATTTTAAACAATGGAGCCCAAAGATAATGAAAAAATATAAAGGGGTATAAAAAATGTTAATGAAAAAATGGGTAACTCCAATATCTAGTGAAAGTAGGGGTTTTTAAATTAGGAAGGTGTATTGGGTTTATATTGGTAGGGGGTTAAATAATGTGTTTTTTAGAGGTATTTTCCAATATGTAGTCAAATTAATGGTATTGTTTAATATGCCACGAATGCACGTGATATGTATGAGGTTCACTGAGTGAAACCCTCGTGGCACCAACCTAAGATCATACATCTGATAGTTAGTGAAAACAAGCCAGATTGAACCAGGAATCACAGGTTCAAAATCCAAGTGTAGAGCATACCTGCGAGGGCAAATCAACTTCATGTTAGTCACTATGAAATCATGCAGGGTGGAAATAAATCCCAAATAAGAAACATAGCGTGGCATTACTTACAAACATAAAACCTCACAAACTTTATTGATTATTTGCTTGATTACATCTTCATTTATATAGGAAACACACAACCAATTCTGGTAACCAATTCCTAACTACTCACAACTACATCTTGTTCAACTGCTCATAACTAATTCAGTTTCTACATTATTCTCACATCCTCCCTTAATGGAGAAATGGATTCTCTACAATACCTAACTGACTTCTAAAAACTTCAAATTTGATTTTACCAAGGGGCTTAGTAAATATATCAGCCACATTATCCTTGGTGTTACAAAATAGCAATCCAATTTCTTTTGACATAATTTTCTCACGTACAAAGTGGTACTGTAACTCAACATGTTTTGTTCTAGCATGGTAAACTGGATTATGTGCTAATTTGATAGCACTCTGATTATCACAATTGATACATGTTGCACCACTTTGCGCTTCTTCAAGATTAGCAAGAACTCTCCGCAACCAAATAGCTTCACAGGTGGCATTGGTTAAAGCTTTGTACTTTGATTCTGTTGATGATAAAGAAACAGTTGGCTGTTTCTTACTGCTCCAAGATACGACCCCTGATCCAATATGGAATGCATAGCCAGAGGTAGATCGTCTGTCATCTGGATTTCCTGCCCAATCTGAATCAGAAAAACCTGTCAGTACAACATCAGATACATCAGTATACATAATACCAAGATTCACTGTTCCCTTTAAGTATCGGAGAACTTTCTTTGCAGCAATCCAGTGATTTCCTGAAGGCTTAGCCATGAATTGTCTAAGGATACTGACTGAGTATGTAATGTCTGGCCTGGTAGTGGTGAGATAGTTCAAACTTCCCACTAACTAACGATATAATGTTCCATCTGCCTCTTTCGAACCATCTTCTTTGTACAACTTTGCATTTTGTTCTAAGGGAGTTGACATAGCTTTACAATCTATCATATTGAACTTTTTAAGAATCTCCTTTGTATATTTGCTTTGAGTGATCAATGTTTTACCAGTTTCTCTCCATACCTCAATGCCTAAACAGTAATGCATTTCACCCAAATCTTTCATTTCAAAAACCTGTGACAACTGAACTTTAATTTCTTCAATTAACTTGTGAGCACTGCCTGTTATAATGAGATCATCCACATATAAAGATATTAAAGCAACATGTCCTTTTTCATCTTTCTTAACATACAAGTTAGGATCATTTTTGCTTTTCACAAACCCATTCTGAAGAAAGAAGGTATCAATCTTTACTTACCATGATCTTGGTGCCTGTTTCAAACCATAGAAGGCCTTTCTTAACCTGCAAACCAGATGCTCCTGTCCCTGTTTGACAAACCCTTCAGGTTGAACCAAATAAACTTCTTCCTGTAAATCACCATTTAGAAAAGCAGATTTGACATCCATTTGATGTATATTCCAATTATGTTTTGTGGCTAAGGCAATCAGTAATCTAATTGTATTCAACATAGCTACTGGTGCAAAAGTGTCTTCATAATCAATGCCCTCCTATTGAGCATATCCTTTTGCTACTAATCTTGCCTTAAATTTATCAATTGTACCATCTGCTTTAAATTTTGTTTTATACAACCATTTGCTTCCAATTGGAACTTTATTTTCAGGAAGTTCCACTAATTCCCATGTTTGATTTTTCATAATAGAAGCATACTCATCATTCATAGCATTAATCCATGGTTCATGTTGTTTAGCCTGCTCATAATCAATTGGTTCTTCAACATTCATTATATTAGACATTAAGGCATAGTCTTTATACCTTTCAGGAAGCCGAGTCTGTCGGGATGACCTTCTTGGTGTGGGTGTTCCATCCATGATTCGTTGGCTTTGAGGTGTATCACCCCCTTGTGATGACTCACTGCTGCTAGATGTGCTCGTACTGCTGCTATCATCCTGATCCTGTACCTGTACCTGGACCTGTTCCTGTTCCTGCTTAATCATAGTATCAAGCTTGATATGTGCATCATCATTAGAAATATGCCATGTATCATTCTTTGGATTACTTTTATCAGTCTGCTCATGAAACAATACATCACGACTTGCAAATAGTTTATGGGAACTTGGATCAAACAATTTATAGGCTTTCTGATCCGTACAATATCCAATGAAAATACACTTGATGGACTTGGCATCAAGTTTTCTTCTGTTAGCTTCAGGAATATGAGCAAAAGCAGTACATCCAAAGACTTTGAAATGACTCACATCAGGTTTATAACCATAAAGAACCTCAAAAGGAGTTTGAAAAACTAATTTCTTAGTGGGACATCGATTCTTCAGATAAACAACAGTGTTAATGGCTTCTGCCCAGAAACCATTAGAGATGTTCTTACCTTGCAGCATACTACGAGCAGATTCCACCAAGATTCTATTCCATCGCTCAGCAACACCATTTTGCTGAGGGGTATGTGGCACTGTGAACTGTTGTTGAATTCCATTAGATTTACAATAGGTGTTAAATGCTTTTGATTTATATTCACCCCCTTGATCAGATCTGAGTATTTTAATGCACTTTCCTGTTTGTTTTTCAACCATATTTCTAAACTCTTTAAAATACTCAAATATGTCACTTTTCCTTCTAACAAAATAGACCCAGGTATATCTAGATCTATCATCAATAAAAATAACAAAATATGAAGCACCACCAAGAGACCTAGTTTGCATAGGTCCGCATACATCAGTGTGAATTAATTCAAGAATATCGTACTGTCGTTTCTCAGTATGAACAAGAAACTCTTCTCTATGCTGCTTACCAAGTGCACAAGCTTCACATGGTAAATGTTCACAGTTCATAACAGGAAGACCTTCAACCATTGATTTCCTTTGTAAGAGCGATAAATCATTGTAATTTAGGTGCCCATACCTGTGATGCCATAATTCTGCTGTCGATGTCTCTTGAGATGTCAATGCAACATGGCGCTTGACTGTCACATCCAATCTGTACAATCCTCCAACCCTGGTACCTGTAGAAACAACCTTGTAGTGGTCCTGAACATCTTTCACTATACACTCCAGTTTACCAAATTCTACTTTTAAATGATTATCAGTGATAGCGGAAACAGATAGCAAATTCTTTTTAAGAGAAGGTACATACATCACATTATGAATCTGTCTCATTTGTCCATTAGGTAAGTACACATTTACTATGCCATAGCCTTGAACTTTAAGTGACCTATCATCTCCTAAGTAAATGTGTGTACCATCAGATTTCTCAAAATATTTATCAAACCATTCTTTATTACAAGTCATGTGTGCCGATGCACCAGAATCTATAAACCAAGTATTCTCATCATCAGTTTCAGCAGACAATGCAGCATCAGAAAGAAATAACTTAAGATTTTTAAATCCATCATTCACTGAGGTGTCTCGGTTTATGTAGTTTCCATTATGCCTGTTATGTCTTTGATTTGATTCATTATTCTTTCTCCTATAGCAATCTTTTGCCAGATGTCCAGGTTTTCCACAATAATGACATACAATGTTTCTTTTAACATAAGAATCAGAAGGTGCCATACCTTTCTGCTTTGCTTGAAAACGACCTTTGTTTCTGTCCCATGGTCTCCCTCGGACATACGGAGCAGCACCCTTGCTCTCACTTCACGCTTCTCCCAATCTTGAGTGTTAGTAGGAGGTTGAGGCTTGGTCTCGTCACCTTTTACAATCGACCAGAGATTGTATGCCTCCATTACTGTGATGATCTTAAATTTCCAATTTACATAGTTTTCTCCATCAAGTTTTGAAGACTCATTTAAATATGAATCTGCAAGGGGATTAGCCATATCTCCACCAATCACAAGCTTCTTAAGGTGGAAAACTGGTTAATTAATAAATAAAACTTTGCGTAGATACTTCACACTCAGAAAAGAGCCAGAACACTCAGAAAAAATAGTGCAGTATGACAGTCGTCCGGATAAATGCAATAAATTTCGTTACACGATGGAATTTTGCTCAAAATTGCTTCAAGACACGGTGATGAAAGGTTGTCCTTCACTGACATACGGAGCAGCACCCTTGCTCTCACTTCACGCTTCTCCCAATCTTGAGTGTTAGTAGGAGGTTGAGGCTTGGTCTCGTCACCTTTTACAATCGACCAGAGATTGTATGCCTCCATTACTGTGATGATCTTAAATTTCCAATTTACATAGTTTTCTCCATCAAGTTTTGAAGACTCATTTAAATATGAATCTGCAAGGGGATTAGCCATCTCTCCACCAATCACAAGCTTCTTAAGGTGGAAAACTGGTTAATTAATAAATAAAACTCTGCGTAGATACTTCACACTCAGAAAAGAGCCAGAACACTTAGAAAAAATAGTGCAGTATGACAGTCGTCCGGATAAATGCAATAAATTTCGTTACACGATGGATTTTTGCTCAAAATTGCTTCAAGACACGGTGATGAAAGGTTGTCCTTCACTGACATACGGAGCAGCACCCTTGCTCTCACTTCACGCTTCTCCCAATCTTGAGTGTTAGTAGGAGGTTGAGGCTTGGTCTCGTCACCTTTTACAATCGACCAGAGATTGTATGCCTCCATTACTGTGATGATCTTAAATTTCCAATTTACATAGTTTTCTCCATCAAGTTTTGAAGACTCATTTAAATATGAATCTGCAAGGGGATTAGCCATCTCTCCACCAATCACAAGCTTCTTAAGGTTGAAAACTGGTTAATTAATAAATAAAACTCTGCGTAGATACTTCACACTCAGAAAAGAGCCAGAACACTCAGAAAAAATAGTGCAGTATGACAGTCGCCCGGATAAATGCAATAAATTTCGTTACACGATGGATTTTTGCTCAAAATTGCTTCAAGACACGGTGATGAAAGGTTTCAGAAAGTTTCGAAATTTCAGAAAGATTCGAAACATCTAACTCTGCCCTTTATAGAAACAGTATAGCTGCCGCAGAAACTAAAATAACAAAATAGATCACCCACAGACTTGAATTCTTGCAGAATAAGAGATTCTGGAAGGTCGGCCTCTTTTACCGAGCAAATTAAACGCACCAGACAAAGGTGGGTGGGGGTATCACTGAGCCCAACGACGCTATGAGTAGCAGGTATGACGAAGAAAAAAAAAATTGTGAAAACAGAAAACTCACACACCCAAGCTGTGATCGGTTCTTTCTTCACAATGGCTTTGCTGCACCGGATCCAGGGCCATTTACGAAAGAGCGATTCCGAGTTCTGGCAGACAGACTTCTCAATGGTCTTCAACAGCACCGGGTTCTGGATAGGGCCTGGACAGGGCCAACGCACTCCAGACAGCACTCCACGCAGCACACAGCAGCCACAGCCCGACAGACAGCACCCCACGCAGCAGTCTTCACACACACTCTAACAGACAGCACCCCACGCAGCAGTCTTCACGCACACTCTAATGGCAGGAGGTCTCTCCCTGCCCACGAAAAGAAGAGAGGCGTTCACTAAAGAAAGCTCTGATACCAACTTAAAAACATAAAACCTCACAAACTTTATTGATTATTTGCTTGATTACATCTTCATTTATATAGGAAACACACAACCAATTCTGGTAACCAATTCCTAACTACTCACAACTACATCTTGTTCAACTTCTCATAACTAATTCAGTTTCTACATTATTCTCACAGCATTAATTAAAACTCAAAAATCCTTACCTGAAGGACATGTCGAAGTGAGCTGTTGATGCTCGCCTTCATCCAAGTGAGGGAAGCACTGATTAGGTTCACAGATCTTAAGCATAATGGATTAAAAATATCCAAAAACCTCAATAGTTAGGAAATAAGTTACATGGGTGTGTGGAAGATAGAGCCGAAGCGTAGTGAGGTTGCCAGCATATATTGACTTGGGCCACTCTTGCACAGATACACAAAGATAAGATAACCAAAATCAAAACCTGGAAATGAAATGTGCCAAGTTTCGAAGAAGAATAGATGGAAAAAAAACTGATTATGAAATTACCTACCACCAACATAAGGGAGGACATAACCAAACCCAAAACTCGCGCTGCGTGGGTGCTCATAGCTATGCATAAGCGGTAGGAACTCGTCGAAGAGTGGGTAACAAAAACGTGACTGTTCTAGGCTGAGGGGAACCGTGTTTGTTCATGAGAAACAGATTAGGAAGAGGCTTTAAGCCGTGCAAAAATCCCCTAAATCAATCAAGAGACAACGTGGAACTTGACAAGGTCACGAATGTGCACCTGGAACATAACAGAAGAACAACCTCTATGAATAAATAAGGAGGGAAAGGGAAATTAAAATGAAAGTAAAACTAGGAGGAAGAGGAAGTTAGGGTTAGCTCAAATGCATACAAGCGGTCGATCTGAAGCCAATGGTAACCACACTTAGATCTACCCTCAAAAATTGTAATCTTGAATAACCATGCCATCATGTGCCTCTTCACATGGGCTATGATGACAAGTAGATAGTGATATGGGTTTGGGTTGGGTCAATGCGTACCTATCAAGCTTAAGAGGCGTCAGGTGGAGTAGGTGGATTACCACCTCATAATTAAACGTAGTATATTTAATACTTCCTCCCTCCATAAGTACAATATGCACGGACCTTGTCAGGTGGCATTCAATTGCTAAATATACAATGAGTACATCAAATGCCAAGGAGTTCGGTTGGTCAAAGCAATTTAATGTAGATTGAGGCAGTTATGGTATAATTTAAATGAATAAGTCGCGTTCATGAAAAATATTACGAATATGTGTTCTAATGGCATAATGGTGAGTGATAATAACCCTTATTATCTTGGACTATGCAATTTGGATGTTTAGAAAAACAATATTAAATGTGTAGTATATGGTCAAGGTATGCTACATTAGTTTTCTTGGACAGTAATAATGAGAAAATGAGATATAAAAACAAAAGTAAATATTAATATAATTGTGAAAATTTTAAAAGTAATATTATAAACTAAAAGATTTTAATTGATTGATTAATATATTTTTTTCAATTTTGATAATTGTTACTAATTAAAAATCTTAATTAGTTATAATAAATTCTTGTTATTTTTTTTTTTAATATTACGATGGATATTAATTGTGTTATTGAATTATTTTACATTAAATCAACTCTAAAAGGAAAATTTTTTCTCTAAGGGTCTATCGTCTACATTCCTTCCAATAACCAGACCCCAAACCATCATCGCACTAATAAGGGGTAGGAACTCATCGAAGAGCGGGTAATGAAACCATGATTGGTCTATGCTGAGGGGAACCAATTCTTTTCTTGAGAAATGAAGCAGGAAGAAGCTCTAAGAGTTGCAAAAATCCCGTAAATAAATCAAGAGACAACCTGGAACTTGACAAGGTCACGAATGTGTGCCTCGAACATAATGAAACAATAATCTTTTGTCAACAAAGAAGGAGGGCAAGGGAAATGGAAATGAAAGTGAAACTAGGAGGAAGAGGAAGTTACAGTTAGCTCAAATGCATACAAGTCGTCAATCTGAAGCCAAGAGTAACCATCCTTATATCTTCCCTCGAAAATGGTAATCTTTAATAATTGTGCCATCATGTGCATGTTCACATGGGCTGTGATGACAAGTAGATAGTTATATGAATCTACGCTAGGTCAGTATGTACTTGTTGAGCTTAAGAGGCGCGAAGTGGAGTAGGTGGATTACCAGCTCACAATTAAACGTAGTATAGTTAATACTTCCTCTAGCCACAATATGTACAATATGCATAGACCTTGTCAGATGGCATTCAATTGTTAGATATGCAATCAATACATCAAATGCTAAGGAGTTCGGTTGGTGGAAATTGCAGTTCTGGGCGAATATGAAAAAACTTCAACCAGATAACACATCGGGGAGAAGAATTGTATGTAGAATTGGGGAAAGAGGGAATACATCATTATCCTCCCAACTATTGGACATGGTGAAGATTCTGCAATTGGAGTTAGCACAACTCCGTAATAGTAATGAGATGCTTTTGAAAGCCAGCGGGGAGCAAGAAAAGTTAATTAGAAACTGGACTGATAAATCTAGCCACAAGAGCATGGACACAAAAGGCATGAAGAAGACAGAGTCTGACAAGTCGGAAAATGGAGGAGACTCAGATCCTAAGTTGCAGAGTTGCAAGGATAATTTAAGAAGATCAAACCTCCTGTGTCTGATGGAGAAAAAGAGGAAGATGAAGAAACATGGTTGTTGAACATGATTAAGTACCTTTAGGTATATGAACATGAAAGTAACCTCAAGGCATGGTTAGCATTTTATCAATTGCAGGGGAGGGCTGCCCTATGGTGGGAGGGGAGGAAAAGTGTTCATATGTTGGAAGAAAAGATGATTTCGTAGGAAGATTTATTGGAATTGCGAATTTAAACCATGTATTCTATACAACTGTAGTGTCCATGAAATTTTCAAAGATTAAATCCATTTCTACATCCAAAAATACAATTAAACTAAAACCACTTTCTTCATTTAATTAAATTTTCAATTTAAAAGTTAATTTTTAATTTACAAAATTGTTTTAAGTGAAATAATGATGAAGAAACATTGAAAAAAGATTTAGCTTGTAACCATAATAATAATTAAGTAAATTAAAATAAATAGTAAAAAAAATGAAAATTGTATAAATCAAAAATTAAAATAGTTAATCAGAATAATTAATAAAAACTTATAATATTTAAAAAATAGTAAAATAGGTTGTTGCGGCCGTGGTTAGGGTTTACACAGGTGCGCAGGATTGACAGAGGAATCCATAGCCAGGGGTCGGTTCCTCAGGCGGAGGACGGAATCCGGCGTCAGGGTCTGCGGCTCTTTCGGTTGAAACAATTTTCTCAATCTCACTGATTTTTTAATAAGAGAACTAGGGTGAAAACCTAGTCGACAATACTAAACGGGATGGACGAGACAAGGGGGGGGGGTGCAAACCCCTCCTTCAAAAACATAGTGATGGGAGAAACCAGTTCAGAAGGAACTCCAAACGGAAACAAGGAAAACCTGGCCCCGGTAATGGGCAACTTGTGGCAGAAGCGAATGAAAGGAAAATGCCTTCCTAGAGCTCAGAAAAAACCCAAGTATGTCATTCCCTTCAATAAACTGGAGGAATACAATAGCTATATGAAGGATCATGCATTAATCTGCAAATTTATCGGCTATTGGCCTTCAGAAAAGGAGTTAAATAGATGGATAGAACAGCGATGGAAACCCCGGGGTCATATAGATCTCAAACTGGGAGCGCAGGGTTTCTTCACTGCTATCTTTACGAACCTGGAAGACAAGAACATAATTTTTGAGGAAGGGCCGTACTTCCTGAACAACGCAGGTCTGTTCATGAAGCATTGGGAAGAGCGGTATAACCCTGACAAAGAAAAACTAATGGATGCTCCGGTGTGGGTTAGGCTGTTTGGGTTACCTGATGAGTTTTGGGACCCGGAAATCCTGGAAGGGATAGGAAACTCAATAGGTAGCTTTGTCAAGACTGCAGAGGCCACCAGAAGAGGAAAGTATAATGCCTTTGCCAGAATTTGTGTTTTCATGAACTTGGCTGAACCACTCCCGGAAAATATTGAATTGGAATACCATGATGAAGTCTGGACGCAGCCGCTCGATTATGAACACATTCCCTTTCGATGCCGGAAATGCCATGAGTACGACCACTTATATAGGCAATGCCCACTAAATAAGGAGGAAGGGGAGAAGCCAGAAAAAGATAGGGCAGTAGACAAAGAGGAAGGCTTCCAGCAAGTCTATAGAAAGAAACGGCAAAATAAGGAAAACCTGAAACCCAAATCGCAAGAAACATCCAATACAATAAAAAGCCAAAATAAGTTCCAGGCGCTGCAAGATGATGCGGAAGGGTATGAAATAAATTTGAACGATGATGAAGATCCAGAGAACTCGCCCATGGAGATTTCCCGAGAAGAGAAAGAGAAAGCAAAAAGCCCAGAAAAACCAAACAGGAAACAAACAGAGGAAAAAGAGGCGGAAGAAACAGTGGAATCGCATATGGAAGTCGAAAACCAAATGGAAAATGAGGCCGAAGAGGAAAAATTAATGAAGAGACTACTCCAGGAGTGGAAGTATCTGGATAGCAGATTTATACCAGAAAAACAGAAACAGTTATTCAAGGAGGCCTTCCAGAAATACAAGGAACGGAAAGGGGAAAACCTGGAAAAACAAATAACAGAGGTTGAGGAAAAACAGAAAGAAGTGATGGAAATGGACAATGCTGGCAAAAGCAGCAGGAAAAGAGGACGGAGAACGCTAAATGAAACTATCCAATCGGTGGGTGAAACACTGATCAACTCTGGTAAAGTGATACCTCTGTCAGAGGTATTTTTCCCCTCCCTCCAAAAGTTTTAAATGATTATTGTTAGCTGGAATATTAGGGGCCTACATAGTAAGGGGAAGCAAAGATATTTGCGAGATAAACTCAAAAAAGAAAAACCTAGCATTTTAATACTGCAGGAGACTAAAATTAAGGTACACCAGTTAGAAGAAATCATTGAAAAAAATAGATTGAATTACAGTGTTATGGGACAGGATGCCATAGGAGCTGCTGGAGGATTAGCAATATTGTGGAACCCGTCTGAAATCCTTCTAGGTAATTGGACTAGCATGCAGGGAACCTTGACTGGGCTGGGCTGGATAGTGGGGACCAAGGAACAAGTGGTCATTACAGGTGTTTATGGACCCACAAACCCTGGAGAAAAAGAAAACTTCATCAGAAGTTTAAGAACTATCCGACAACTTTTTTCTGGGCAACCTTGGATCATTGGAGGAGACTTCAACTTAATCAGATCCCTGGACGAGAAAAAAGGTGGGGTTAGAAGGCTGGATCAATTCATGGACAAGTTTAATGAGATGATAGAGGACCTAAGGGTAGTAGATATGGAAACCATCAATGGAGTCTATACATGGAATAATCGAAGAGGAGGCAGGAACCAAATTGCCTCAAAACTGGACAGATTCTTGGTATCTGAAGACATCTTAAACAAAGACATCTATGTCGAAGCCAAGATAATCCCCTCCTTGGGCTCGGACCATTGGCCAATCCGATTGGAAATCGACATCAAAAAAATCCAGGGTAAGAAGCCGTTTCGTTTTGAAGCATTCTGGTTACGGGATCCGAACTTCATAAAAAAGGTAGAAGAATGGTGGAATCAAAGTAGAGTGCAGGGCAGAGGTAAGATGCACACGTTTCATTTAAAGCTGAAAGAATTGAAGATGAAGATCAAGAAGTGGAACAAAGAAGAATTTGGCAACATCTTGGAAGATAAGCAAAAACTAGAAAAGGAAATGGAGGATATCCAACAGAAAATAATTTTGGAGGGCAGGACTGAGGAAAGCATCACCAAAGAAGGGATTCTGCTGGGAAGAATGGAAGAAAAACGAAAGCAAGAGGAAATTCTATGGCGACAAAAATCTAGAATTAAATGGCTTCGGGAAGGAGAAAGAAACACAAAATTTTTTCATCAAGCAATGGTTAAGCATAGACAGGGGAACAAAATTCTTTCCATTAAAGGGAATAATGGTATAAGACTGGTGGAGCAAAAGGAAATTGAGCAAACTTTAGTGGATTATCATAGAGGAATCCTTTCTGAACCTCAAGTTGATCGAGTGAGAGCTATCCAGGAGATCTGTACTGCTATTCCTAGACTAGTTACGGAGGACCAGAACAAAGCCTTAATGAGGGCGGTAACTTTGGAAGAGCTGGAAGAGACAGTGAAAGCAATGAGGAAGGGCACAGCACCGGGACCGGACGGCTTTACAGTAGATTTCTACCAGGCTGGCTGGCATTTTCTTGGAAAAGACATACTGGATTTGGTAGAAGAATCAAGGGTGCAACAGAAGGTATGGCCGGCTCTGAACTCAACCTTCTTTACTCTAATACCTAAAGGCGAAAATAAGGAGGATGCTAATGGCTTTAGGCCGATAGCTCTCTGTAATGTAGTGTATAAGATCATAACCTCTTTAATGGCTAGAAGATTAAAACCCTTGCTGGGAAGTTTAATATCGGCGGAGCAAACTGGTTTTGTGGAGGGGAGGCAGATCTTGGATGGCTTAGTTGTCTCTCAAGAAGTTATCCACTCCCTCAAAGATAAAAAACGAAAGGGAATGATGATCAAGCTTGATTTATCCAAGGCCTACGATAGGCTCAACTGGAGGTACCTGGAAAGGGTTCTGGAATGTTTCGGCTTTCACAAGAGATGGATTACATGGATCCACAATCTCATTTCTTCCCCTAACTTTTCTATCTTAGTCAATGGAAACCCTTCGAACACGTTTAATGCCTCCAGAGGTATCCGTCAGGGCGATCCGTTGTCTCCTTTCCTGTTTATCTTAGCAGCAGAGGGTCTAGGAAGGTATATTACTCAGGAAAGAGCAGCTCACAGATTAAAAGGACTTCGCTTATGGGGAAACAGACTTCCTCTAACGCATCAACAATTTGTTGACGATATAATGCTCTTTGGAGAGCCAACTGTTAAGGAAGTCAAACACCTAAAGAAAATTCTTGACTTGTTTGCTGAGGCATCGGGACTTGAAATTAACCGGGATAAATCGTGTGTTTTTATCTTCAACACGGTGGATCAAGTGAAGACTCACCTTACTAGAATTCTGGGCTTCAAAACGGGTGAACTACCCACCAAATATCTGGGTACCATGCTGGACTTCACGTCAAAAAGATTAAAGAATTGGCAGGGAATCTTAGACAAAATGAGGAAGAAAGTCTCGAGCTGGGCTTTTAGAGTCCTGAATATTGCTGGCAGAATTGTTTTAGCCAAATCGGTTCTTCAGGCTATACCTATTTATCCCCTTTCAATTATGGCGGCCCCGAGAGGAGTATATGGGAAGATTAGAGAAATTATCAGAAATTTCATTTGGCGCGGGTCGGAGGAAAAGAAGAAATGGGCCTTTGTGGCCTGGAACCAACTTACAGAGAGGAAGGAGAGAGGTGGGCTAGGATTAAGAGACCCGGAATTGCTCAATCAAACACTGGGAGCTAAACTTTGGTGGAGGTGGGTGCAAGGGGGAAATGACCTCTGGAAATCAATATGGAGAACAAAATATCGAATGCCAGACTCACAGGTCGACATTCTAAATCAAGAAGAAACGCCTCGCGGATCCGCTGTATGGGAATTGGCCAGCCACAATAGAAACATTGTTGAGCAGCATGCATTCTGGGAAATCAGAGGAGGTAATGAAGCTCACTTCTGGGACGACAAATGGCAGCAAAGGGAAAGACTGAACAATATGCAGGACCTTCATCAAATCAGAGGAAGAATTGAGGGGAATAGAACAAGTGTCAAGGATTATTGGAATCCTGCCAACATGAATGACTGTTGGAGATCCTGGAAGGACCCGTTAGAGTGGGATCAGAATCTTAGTCCTGACTTACAGACGGCTTTCAAAAAGGAAATGAACTCAAGGAAAATCAGAGTAAGAGACGGAAAAGATATCCTCCGCTGGGGTAATACCATGAGAGGCCTTTTCTCAGCCAAGGAAGCCTATTACTTGGCAATTCCCCACAACATCAACGATGGCCAGCATGATTGGAGGAAAATTTGGGATCTAAATTGGTGGCCCAAAGTGACCACTTTCGCCTGGTTAGCTTCGAAAAACAAAATCTTAACTTGGGACCGCATCCAGCAAAGGGGTTTTTCGGGGCCTTCGAGCTGCTATCTGTGTAAGAATCACGAAGAAAACAGAGATCATATTATGATCCACTGCCCGTTCATTAAACAACTATGGTCTAATATCAAGCGCACCTTTAATAAACCAGGGGTGGAGGTTAGAGATTTTATCGAAATGGTTTTCCATTGGAGGGAAGAAACTTTCCACTGCAGAGTCATACAAAGAGCCTGGAATCTTGTCCCAGGTTTTGTAGCATGGTTGGTATGGAAGGAACGCAATGCTAGAATTTTCAAAAGTGTCAATAAGGAGTCTGAGGTAATTTGGGAACGGGTGGTAGAGGCGATGAGAGAAACCATTCTGGTAGAGAGATGGTAGGACGAAGACTGGAAAGCAGACCCAGGGGAGCAGGAAATTATGAACAGACTCAACCTCAAATTGGAGATGGTGCATTATCAATTAAGGAGAGAGCAGGACATGAGGATTAAAAGCCCAGACAAGTTTACCTATCCCAGGGGACAATTTATAAAGCTAAATTTCGATGGGGCCTCTAAGGGCAACCCTGGGGATGCAGGGTTCGGGGGTATATTCCGTGACAGCAACAGACAAGTAAGATGGATATATGCCGACTGGGGAGGGAATATGACCAACAATGAGGCCGAGTTCTGGGCTCTCCACACTGGTTTGAGAATTGCTATCAGAAATGGGTATTCTAACTTGGAAATTACGGGCGACTCCCAAATTGCTATTGAAATGGTTAAGAAACTCAGGAATGGCAAGGGGTGGGAAAAGGTGACTAAGAGCTGGCGCACAGCAGGTATCGTACAGGAGATCGCGGATATGATTAAAAGAATAGACTACTGTACCTTTAATCATGTTCGAAGAAATGGCAATAAACCTGCGGACTGGCTTGCCAACTGGGGCAGCAAAGGCCAGCAAAGCAGGACAGATAGTCAGTGGAGGAATACGGAGGCAAATAGAGAATGGCAAGATCTGGTTACGCTCATCAAGGCTGATCATGATGGTGTTATCGGGGATCACACTTCGATCAATGAAAGGGATCATTAAATGGCAGAGGAACGATCGAACCATGGCCAAGGTTCGAGTGAATAAGGTGTTAAGTGGCAGGCAAAACCACACAATGATGGAGCAGGAATTAAAAGGAGATATTATGGCGGTGGCGGGGATGAGTACCAAGGATTACGCATTTGATGCGATAATTAATACGCATCAGCTGAGAGGGGAGATTAACGAGGCGTCAGGATACAGGGCAGTGGACGTGATTACGGATGGAACGGCCAACGGTAGTGGGGTATCGGATCTGGATGGGAAGCAGTCGGGAATTCAACTTCAGGCATCATTCTATGCTCACCACATTATAAATCTCCGAAGGCAAGAGAAACAGAATCAGATAATCAACTACCTTTGCGGGACACTTCAGAAACATTTCCATAATCTCCAGCAGAGGCATTCAAGGGGGAGATATAAACAGAGAAGGAAGAGTGACAGGACTGCAGGTGGTATGGAAACCCGTCAGAGAGGCCGTGGTGCAGGGGAGCGGAGTGTAATTGAGGAAGAACGGGAGCAAGGGAAGGGCAAAAGCCCCTTAGAACGAGACTCCCCTTTTATAATTTGGGATATAGACGATGATTCAGAAGAGGAAGTCGCTGGAGTCTCTGGGAAAAGATTCAAGGAAATGCAAAGGAGGAGCTCGAAAGGAAGCATGCCCCAGCCGGAGACAAATTCGTCTATGCAGTATGCCTCTGAAGATAGGCGCTCGGGGCTCCGCAAGAGGGGTCGTCCACCGAGCAGTGGTCAAAGCAAAACGCAGAGGGGGGATAGGAACCAGAGCACGACAGAGTACGAGGAAGGGGAAAATTCTGGCAAGCGTCAGCAGCGACCAGCGAAACCGAAAAGAACAGTGATGCACCAAATTCGAACGGCGGAAAAGGCCTTTCAAAACAATGTTGACCCTGATATTCGCAAGATAATGCAATTTCTTGAAGAGGAGGCCATTCAGGAGCAATCGGCAGACGAGATGGAAGAATGGGCGACAATCCTCCACGATCCAGGCCACACTCGTGGTCGCAGGACTCTTTTCAAGCAATCCCTTCACATGTATTGGGTAATGAAAGGCTTGATGGCGAAGGCCTTGGAACAGGTTGCCAAAGAAATGGCTGATTTGCTTCAGAAGAAACCTGATATGAGCAAGGAGCTAAGCTATATTCGTACAGCCCTGTCAAAACAGGAGGATAAAATGGATGAGATTCTGCACCTGCTGAAGAGTGAACGTCAGGACCCTGTTCAAGGAGACAGCCAGCCGAATCCTGCGCAAGGAGCCAGCCAGCCAGAGGAAAAGGAAGATGCTTGACGGAAGATATGTTAAGCTCTGTTTCTATGTTTTGTTCTGATTTTGTCCACGTCATTATAGATGAATAGTAGGAGTAGCAATATAGTTATGAATAAGGTTTGCTGTAAGTTTCAAAACTGCTATGCTGTGTTAGCTACTTTGGTTAGACTGAGAGCCTATTACTTCTGGGCTGGACTGAAAAATTACAGATGGTTTTGACCCGGTTTCCCCTTGAGGGCGGGCGTCTATGGTTTGGACGATGTATCTTTTTGGAAAATTTTCAGTAATAGAATGAGTACTACCTGAGCTTACAAAAAAAAAATAGTAAAATAAAATATATAAGTTTAATTTTTTAAAAAATTATAAAAATAATACAACATTGCTTTTCTTCATCTTATATGCGTATATAATAAAGAAAAATAACATTTTTAAAATTGAATTGTTTTTAAAATTTAACATTTTATAAAATTACATTTACTATATTTTAAAACAAAAATAAAAATATTTATAATATCATTATTAAATGATAAATAAAAAGCATATTCATATTAAATTAAATTCATTATTCATTTAGTTGACTTAAACACAACACATCCCAATACAAATTAACCAATATAAAATAAAAATGGAAAAAACATATAATTGAGAAACATGATAGTGTTGGTCTTGCTTATAGTGATTGTAAACCATCGGTACAATTTCATCTGATTACAACTTAGTGAAATATTTTTAAAAAAGGAATAGAAGAGAGTCCCATTGTTTGTCGTAACTCTTATTGTCAAATTATTAAAATTTCTCACATGTAGTGTAAATAGGATCACAATAAATGGACATATTAAAATCATTTATATTAATCACAGTAACGTATTATGAGTTACAGGGCAGAGTTACCTGAGATGGTAGAAAGCAGATAATCTTCATGATGTTATGATTCCCGAAATGCGAAATAGATTACAGAAAACAATTGTAGTAAACTTGAGTAACCATATAACCCATGGAAAAAGCGCTACTCAATGAAGTGCCAAGATCTTAACTCTCTTTAATGTCATCTTCCTTGGCGTTTTTTCTCAAGAAATCAGAATGAGATATATTTTCATAATAAATTCGATGAAACAGAACAAGGCAACGCCTGACCCTATGTTGGATTGTGGCTTTGATATCGAGAACTTTCCATAGTCATCAGAGACTGATATCAGAGATGTTCCATATCAAAAAAACCATCCATGGAAACATAAACAAAGGAAAAAAGAAGTATAGATACGTTCTCATCGAATGACATACCAATGGTTAAGTAGGTTCCGTTAAAACAAAAATAAAACGTGAATACAGGAAAATCAGAAACGGCACCTCTGAATATTCCTCCCTGTCTCTTAAAGTTGACAGGATTGAGAGTGACAACTGACCTCACGCCGGGTTTCGCACAAATAGTTTCTCCAATTGCAAGACGTCTAGGATCAGATCCACCATCATTGTAGAACCATGCTTTCTGCATTTTACTCACGCATAGTCTCTGCCCGATGTCCCAATTCTGCAAAACTAGAGCCTCTGTGTGCTGTCCCAATTCAAAATCGAAACACATTTTACTTTTAGCGCGACAATTAATTTTAAGAAATTATTAATTTTAAGAAATCATTAATTTTAAGAAATTAACCATTATATCAAAATACGATAGACTTCTTATACGTTAACGATACATCTCGTAAAATATTTATTTATCATTAATTTTAAGAAATTATTAATTATATCAAAATACGATAGACTTCTTATCTCCTAGCATACGTTAACGATACTTCACTTCTGAGTGAAAAATTGAAATTATCCAAATCCTTATACATGATTTCCTTTCAAATCAGTCCAGACTCTAATATAGTGTAGGACGAGAAGCATGACTGAATGTCATGGTCGATCTAGCAGATCAACCCTTTTATTTTATGACTAACTTTGAAGTATAAAAATTTGTGGAGCTCATGGATGGAATTTGAGGGGACTTATCTGACCATGTCAAATGAGGTTACAAATTTCATAAATTTGAGAGTTTGTGTTTTTTTTTAAATGGTTACCATTGTTACTCGAGATGTAACTTATGGTTTAAAAAAAATTATTGCTGGAATTATTAGAAACGTGAAAGTTAGAAATTTCATAAATATGTGAATTTTGTTTAAATGGTTGAAACTATTATTGAAGTAGTATTGGGAAATAATTCTTACATTAGTAAATTGATTAGGTTAGTTAGTTGTTGGAATTTGGAAATAATTTTTACATTAGTAAATTGATAGATTAGGTTAGTTAGTTGTTGGAATTTGTTGAGAGATTTTCTTAAAAATATTCTCATGTTTTAAAACGTATTGGATCTCATGACCACTATTTATGTGGGTTGTAATTTGGATTCGTAATATAATACGAATTGATTTGTGAGTGAATCTATAACAATGTTTGCTCCTCCATTTTTATCCTGGGCAAGAGGTATGAGAGCCTCTTTGGGCCTGATTCCCTTATGGGAGGGCCAAAGAAATGAGAATCCCTTGAATTTTATTGTTACTGTATATATTTATGTGTGATATGTGGGTTTATTGCCACCAGATAACATTGAACCTTTTTTTTGGTTGGTTCAGAGTGTATTTGGAAGTGGGTTCTTCTACGAAAAAGGAGAGGTCTTTTCTGAAACTGCTGTCAAGCTAGAGTTGATATCGACATGGTGTGGAGGGGGATCGGATTTCATGCATACGCATCTCCCAGTGGACATTGACGTGTGCTAAATTTCTATGTACCTGATCATCGTGAAGGCCATCTCCGGCATCTCTATTACACCTACGATTGGATGGAGAATAAGCCTACAACCTAAACGGTGATTCACCACGCATTTGTACGATGGGCGTTTGTTTGAGGATGGATTTATGGATAAGTTGAACTTACACATCATGGGAGAAATTTAAATGGCCCCCTCCACCATAATCTTGAAATCTCCGAGAATGATCGGTTAAAGGCGAGCGAGGTATCGAAGGGTTTGAAGCATTCCTTCTGAGAAGAAACACAAATTTGGACCATCTCCATTAACTTCTTCCAACAACCTTTCGGGTTCAATATCAACATGTTTCAATAGCCGGTTCTCTTCAAGAAGCTCGAGTTCAGTAACAATGCCTACAATTTTTTGGAATCATCAGCTCCTTGCAGAGGTAGCTAATAGCAGACAACCTCCTTACGCACTCATGCCTGAGAACGAGAAGAATGAGAGAACAAACCTATTCCCATACTAATGTTGGGGATATGGCCATTATTTTCTAGTCAGAGTTGGTTATTATCTCATATTCCAATAATTTTCCTAGCAATGTCCTCAAACGGGTTCTTAGTCGTAGCATATACTTCTCCTTGGTGATGTTGGTTCTACTGAAGATTCATTGACAGACGGATTGTTCATGAAGGACAAATTCCCCCCTGCAACGACTCATCATCAAGGGTGTGATGGGGTGAGTATGGCTTAATTAAGGTGATCCGTTAAGAAGAGAGTCTAAAAACACATTTAGATGCTTACAAAGTGGTCTTAAGTCAATTGAGGCTCCTGTATGTCAAATATGAAGGGACGGTTATATGTGGATATGAGAGGTTATTACTAGGAGAATATAACATTGTAATTTGGATGTTAGTGATTATCATTAATGTATTGGATACTAAATAACAAAAAAACAAAAAAAAGAGAGGATGTGGTTGGTTCTCGATATTCTTCCGTGATGAGAGAATGCATTGCTAATTTGATAGTGTGAACCTTTTATTCATTGATGGATGTTGTTATGCTTGGGGTTTCAAGAGCATTAGTTACACGTTTTCTTATGAGATACATGTGTAGAAAGGTCAATTGCATTATTGATTTATTAGGGGAATTTTGAGCTCTAAAATGGGTCTCCTAAGAAAAATGTACAACCAAAATAAACTTTATAAGGACAAATAGGACTGAAGATGATAATGTAAACCACGGTGGATGATTGACCATTTTTGCAGTAAAAAAATAGAAAGATTAAAAAATAATAAAATAATAAAACTATTTTTTCAACTCATCTTTTAACTTATCTCCCTAAGTTTTTACTCAAGTTTTGAGTGGGAGCACTTATTGGATGGAAAATTTAATTCATCATCTAAGGACTACCCATGTTGCATACTTTTGATGGACCCTAGTACACAACAAATGAGAAATACATGAAAAAACTTTATTGCAATCACGTATTTCATGTTTTTCTCATTTTTCGTGTAGTAGGGTCCATCGAAAGTATGAAACATGGGTACTCCTTGAATGCGGAATCAAATTTTGAGTGTTGTCACTCAAAATTTGAGTAAACCCATAGGGAGATAAGTTGAAAATATGAGTTGAAAAAATAGTTTTTTCTTTTTTCACCGTAAAATTTGACGGTGTAATCTAATCTTAGTTTATTATTTACACTATTATTTTATAATTTCCTTAGGAGGTCCATTTTAGACATCAAAATTCCCCTGATGGCTCCATACAACCTAGTATCGAGATTTTCCTTCGAACGATCGAGAAGGGTTAATTATACAAAGTTCATCAAAGATGGTTAGAGGTGATTATGTCTTAAATGACTTGAATGGAAAGGTTGAATATAGTGGTGGTGAAAATAGTATTGTCTAGAGACTTCAGAGTGGGGATAAGTGTCTAGGAAGACCAATCAAACACATAAGAAATGTGCATTGTAATTTGTCATTTTAGTAATTCTGTGTAATAATGTAAATATAAGCATTAAAGGGGGTAATTAGAAATAATGCTTACATTAGTAAATTGGTAGATTAGGTTGGTTGGTTGCTCTAATTTGTTGAGAGATTTTCTCAACAATATTTTTCTGTCTCAAATTCAACTTTTTGATCTCATGACCACTATTTATGTGACTCGTAATTTGTCTTTGTAGTGCAATATGAATTGATTATTGAGTGAATCTATGAACAATGAAATAAAAATCACACTTTGAATTAAAAAGAAGGAGTTGCAGCTCACAGGTGTGTATGGCACCAGGGAGACTGCACTCAAACAAAGAGGAGACTCTCACTCACATTCACTCTACATTACATCAAATAAATATTACAGTACTAAATACATGACTGAAAAAATAGGTAGTTGTAAACAACCTCCTAAACTCTAGGAACTAATCCTAAACTAAGGAGATACGTTACAACCATATAACCATTTCTCCATTATTTTTTACTCCCCCCCTTAATGGAGAAAGGGTTATGTTGCACTCCTAACATCCCTCTAAATAACTCAAACTTTACTCACCCTAGAGGCTTAGTAAAAATATCAGCTAAATTATCACAAGTGTTACAATACTCCACACATATTTCTTTTGACTGTATCTTTTCTCGAACAAAATGAAACTGAGTGTCAATATGTTTAGTATTTTTATGGAAAACTGGATTGTATGCAAGCTTTATTGTGCCCTGGTTGTCAGTTTTGATGCTGGTTGCTTCTTTCTGACTTTCGCCTGCATCGCTAAGCAATCTCCTCAACCAGATGGCTTCGCATGTTGCTGCACACAACGCCTGGTACTGAGCTTCGCATGATGATAATGCTACAGTACTTTGCTTTTTGCTACTCCACGAAATAACCCCGGATCCAATACTAAATGCATAACTTGTGATGGATCTACGATCATCCAGGTCACCTGCCCAATCAGAATCTGAATAACCTGTTAAAGTAACATTAGAAATGTCAGTGTATAAAATACCATAATTACAAGTACCACTAAGGTACCTCAACACACATTTTGCTGGCGCGCTTATCAGCCCCAAACCAGCGCCAATTTGCACGTCTGTTCTTTAAAAAATAGCGCCAATCTGTTTTGTTCTGGATTGGTGCGAATGTCTGCACAAAATCCGCGCCAATCTGCTGCTGCTTCTAAAAAATGTGCTCCAACCCTTTCTTCAGCTCAGAGATGATCAGTCATCTGAGACCCTTCGCTCCAGGTGTTACTGCAGTTCCACCTGATCACACAGACACATTTACATGCACTCCTACCACTACAGAAATGTAACTAATGATACATCCCTAAAAAAAAATGAGGCTATCTGTACCCTAAGCTCTGATACCAAGATAAAAATCACGCTTTGAATTAAAAAGAAGGAGTTGCAGCTCACAGGTGTGTACGGCTCCTGGGAGACTGCACTCAAACAAAGAGGAGACTCTCACTCACATTCACTCTATATTACATCAAATGAATATTACAATATTAAATACATGACTGAAAAATAGGTAGTTGTAAGCAACCTCCTAAACTCTAGGAACTAATCCTAAACTAAAGAGATTGTTGAGATTTTTCTGTTTTAGATGAAATAGGAAAAAAAAATCCCAGTGTGTGACAACAATAGAAATCTGTTGCTGGATTAGCTCCAGGTTGTTGGGAGAATTAATGCATCCTAAATTTGATGTGAAAGGCAGTTAGATTCTCCCTGCTATAAAATAGGTGGTCATACAGATAGCTGGGTGTAGAGTGAGAGTTTTTATGTAATCTCCTGTTTGATTAATAATATTGTCGATGCCTTAGTTGTGTGGACGTAGCCCAGATTGGTAGGGTGAACCACGTTAATTCCTGTGTTGCCTGTGCATGATTTTTTATGGCTGTGTATATGCTTTTATGTTTGTTGTGCATCTGATCTCCAACAATTGGTATCAGAGCATGTTGGAGGCAAGATTGGACTTGTATACTCGAGGTGGAGCTGAGGTCGTTTATTTGCTGCCTGAAGGTGCTGCCAAGAGGCGCTGCGTGCGTGTAAGTGATCTGATACGTGGAGCGCTGAGGGAGATGTGTATGACGTGACACCTAGTGCGTTGTGGAGTGTGTCCAACAAGCGTGGAGCTGGTTTGAGTACGTGGAGCATATTCAATGCGCTGGAGTTGTGTTTTGAATTGCCTGGTGTTTGAATTGCCTGCTGTATTGCTGCCGGTGCGCTGAATGAAGGAGACACCGTGGTGTCAAACACGTATTGTCGTGGACCTGCGTGAGCGCTAATATACCTGCGTTTACATGCATGAATGCATGTTTTCCATAACAAGAGGTGCGTTGAGATCTGCTGCTCGATGATCGAGGTACTGCTCTACTTGTTAAACCTGCGTTGATATATATTTCAAAACGGCGTGGATCTACATTTACAAACAGCGTGGGTATGTATTTAAAAACAGCGTGGATATGTATTTAAAAACAACATGGATATATATATATATATATATATATATATATATATATATATATATATATATTTAAAAACGGCGTAGTTATATTTTAAAACTGCGTGGATAGATCAAATATATGCGCTGTGTTTTATATATATGGTGTGCTGCGGATTGGCGCGGGTCTAGTAATAACAGTCGCGCCAACAAATTAATTAAGTCTGCCAACGAATGAATTAGCGCGAATCTTATTTAATTAAGTGTGCCAATGCGCTAATGAGCCGATTGGCGCGCATATGAGTGGGATTCTCGCGCCAATTTGTCATCACTTAAAGCGTTTTTTAATAGGCGCGGTTCAGGTGCTGATCAGCAAGCGCCATTTGTTTTTTAATTTGAAATCTGAGGTTTAAACAGCAAAAGCACCGGGGGTTGTTGATTTTTTTTTTTAAAAAGGTGAAGATAATCTGAGGCATAGGCATTTATTGACATTCAATTTTGTTTTTTGTTAAATTAAAATTGGAGATTCTTTGTCTTAGACGCGATGGCGAGAACTCAGAGTGCCCGATTTGAAATCGAGAAATTTAATGGCAAAAATAATTTCGAGATTTGGAAGGTAAAGATGCATGATCTGCTGGTACAGTAGGGCGTGGCAAAGGCGTTGTTGGGCAGGTCCAAACTGCCTTCCCCCATGACAGATGATGAGTGGAATGAATTGGATGGAAGAGCCTTGAGCGGAATTCGGTTGTGTTTGGTTGATGATGTTTTATTTAACATCGTGTCAGAGACGACTGCAGCTGGTTTGTGGACGAAGTTGGAGAAGATATATATGACAAAATCCTTGACAAACCGGATTCTCCTGAAGCGGAAGCTTTACGGTTTGCGGATGAAAGAAGGTACCTCGATTACTGATCACCTGAATGTTTTTAATACCTTACTGGTGCAATTAGACATTGTAGATGTGAAATTTGATTCAGAGGATAAGGCAATAACTCTATTGTGTTCATTGCCCGAATCCTAGGATCACTTTGTTACTTCCATAAGCTTTAGTACAACAGACATCCTTGAGTTTGACGATGTTGTTGGAGCCTTGTTGTCTAAGGAAACGAGGAAAAGGTCGAATGCAGACACCTCTACATCAGAGGTAATGATGGCCAGAGGTCGCTCAAGAGAGAGACACTCCGGGGGCAAGCATAGCGACTCTCGTTCAAAGTCCAAAGGAAAGAAGACAAAGGTGAAGTGCTGAAATTGTGGTAAGGCTGGACATCTGAAAAAGGATTGCTGGAAGCGAAAGCAGGCTGCTAAAGAAGGCTCGTCGACAGAAAAGAAGGAATCCAACACCACACATACAGGTTCAGTATCTGGTTCAGGTATGAGTGATGAGGTATTGTCTGTTAATATGTCAAATCATGATCAACATTGGTTGCTAGATTCTGGTGCATCAAACCACATGTGTATACATAGAGACTGGTTTAAGACATATAGATCAGTGAATGATGGAGTCGTGTACATGGGTAATGATGTCACATCTAATATTGTGGGGATAGGAAGTATACAACTGCAAATGTTTGATGGCACAACCAAATTGTTAACTGATGTGAGACATGTACCAGATCTAAGGAAAAATCTAATTTCATTAGGAGCACTGGATACGAATGGATATAAAACTGTAATTCAAGGTGGAGTTATGAAAATTTATAAAGGTATCTTACTAGTGATGAAGGCTAAGAAAGTAGGAAATCTGTTTTAGTTAGAAGGAAGAACAGGGTCATTTAATGTGTCTACGGTGTCTGAACAGGACAGTAGTTCCATTCGCCTATGGCATCAAAGGTTGGGCCATATGAGCGAACGAGGGTTGAAAATTTTGGCTGACCGCAAGTTACTTCCTAATCTAAGATCTGGAAAGTTAGATTTCTGTAAACATTGCTTGTTTGGAAAACAAAGTAAACAAAAGTTTAAAACAGGAAAACATACTAGTAAAGGAATACTTGATTATATTCATTCAGATGTTTGGGGTCCAGCACCTACAACCTCGTATGGTGGCTCGTCGTATTTTGTGTCGTTTATTGATGACTTTTCTCGGAAAGTATGGGTCTACATGTTGAAAAAGAAGTCTGATGTTTTTACAGTTTTCAAGCAGTTTAGAGCATTGGTAGAAAACAGCACTGGTAGAACTATAAAATGTTTAACAACTGACAATGGTGGTGAGTTTACTTCCAAGGAGTTTGACAACTATTGCAAGGATGCAGGGATCGAGAGACATAAGACCACGGTTTATACTCCTCAGCAAAATGGAGTTGCTGAACGCATGAACAGGACTCTTCTAGAGAGAGCAAGGTGTATGTTGAGTAACGCCGGGTTGCAGAAGGAGTTGTGGACGGAAGCGGTGGCAACAGCTTGTTATGTGATAAATCGATCTCCATCAACGACGATAGGCTGCAAGATTCCGCAAGATGTATGGAAAGGACACCCTTGTGACTATTCTAAACTCAGAGTGTTTGGTTGTGATGCATATGCTCTCGTGCCTAAACATCAGCGAACTAAATTAGATCCGAAATTGAAAAGGTATGTCTTTGTTGGATATGGTGATGGAACAAATGGATTTAGATTGTGGGATCCTACTACTCGCAAAATCATCATCAACAGAGATGTAAAGTTTGATGAATCCTCTCTTGTACAGCTAGATGTAGATAATAAATTGAAACATGATGATGTATCTGATTTTCAGCACATTCAGTTTGACAGCACTTCTGATGATAGTCATGATGATCATAGTTCAGATTCTAGTCATGAACAGGTTTCAGAATCAGATTATGAATAGAGTTCAGATGGAGGACATGAACAGGTCTCAAATGGCTATTATGAAGAAGTTCCTACAGATAGTAGACAGCCAATTGTGGAAGCACCAGAAACATCCTTAAGGAGGTCTACAAGGATCAAATGTCCTCCGAGAAGGTATGATGATTATGTTACTTCAGTTGCTTTGATCGCTAACGATGATGAACCTTTGTGTTATCAGGAAGCTGTAGAAGGTTCAAATAGTGACAAATGGAAAGCAACCATGAAGGAAGAAATGATGGCCTTATGTAAGAATGGCACATGGGATCTAGTTGAACTTCCCAAAGGCAGGAAAACTGTGGGATGTAAGTGGGTGTTCAAGGTGAAACATGGTGTGAATGATACGAAAGACAGGTACAAAGCGAGGCTGGTTGCAAAAGGTTTTTCTCAGAAAGCTGGCATAGACTTTCATGAGATATTTTCACCAGTGGTTAAAATTGTTTCAATTAGAATTGTGTTAGCATTAGTGGCTTTGCTTGATTTAGAATTACAACAACTAGATGTTAAGACTGCTTTTTTACATGGTGATTTAGATGAGGAAATTTATATGGAATAACCGGAAGGGTTTGTTCAGCATCGCAATGAGAAATTTGTCTGCAGGCTCAAGAAGTCATTATATGGCCTGAAGCAGTCGCCTCGGTAGTGGTATAAGAAGTTTGATTCTTTCATGTTGAGTCAGAAATATGTAAGAAGTGAATATGATCATTATGTTTACTTTAAGCAGTTAAGTAATGGCATGTTCATTATCTTAGTGTTGTATGTTGACGATATGCTTTTAGCAAGCAAAAGCATTGAAGAAATCAACAGGTTGAAGACTCAGATGGCAAGGACGTTCGATATGAAAGATCTAGGAGCAGCAAGACAGATTTTGGGCATGGAGATTTTCAGAGACAGGGGAAATAGTAAGTTGTGGCTATCACAACAAAAGTATATTGAGAAAATACTTGTGAGGTTTGGTATGAACAATGTGAAGCCTGTATCAATCCCTTTAACTTCCCATTTTAAGCTTTCTTCGAGTTTATGTCCTAATACAGATGAAGAAAAGGATTATATGTCTCGAATTCCGTATGCCAATGTAGTAGGATGTTTGATGTATGCGATGGTGTGTACGCGACCAGATATTTCGCATGCAGTTGGGGTTATCAGCAGGTATATGGCAAATCCGGGTAAAGAACACTGGTCAGCAGTGAAAAGGGTGCTTCGGTATTTGAGAGGCACAAGTAGTTATTGTATAACTTACAATAAGAGTAGTGAATCTGTTTGCGGATATGTTGATTCTGATTTTGCAAGTGATTTGGATAAGAGAAGGTCAACTTCAAGGTATGTCTTTACTCTTGCAGGTGGAGCTATTAGCTGGATGTCAAAGCTACAAAATATTGTTGCTTTATCCACTACTGAAGCATAATACATTGCTACTTCGCATGGTTGCAAAGAGGCGGTTTGGTTGAAAGGTTTGCTTGGTGAGTTTGGTAGGTTACAGGACAACATCAGGTTACTTTGTGATAGTCAAAGTGCAATACATTTGGCTAAGAATCCGGCCTATCATAGTAAATCAAAGCATATTCCAATTAAGTACCATTTTGTAAGACAGGTTATCACTGAAAGGGGAGTGTCTCTTGAAAAGGTGCATGCAAAGGAAAACTGTGCAGACATGTTCACGAAACCAGTTTTGTTAGAGAAGCTACATTGGTGTTTGGCTTCTCTTGGCTTGCAGAAAAGATAAAAATAATAAACAAATAGGGCATCAGGCTAATTGTTGTCAAGGTGGAGATTGTTGACATTTTTATGTTTTAGATGAAATAGGAAAAAAAATCCCAGTGTGTGACAACAATAGAAATCTATTGCTGGATTAGCTCTAGGTTGTTGGGAGAATTAATGCATCCTAAATTTGATGTGCAAGGCAGTTAGATTCTCCCTGCTATAAAATAGGTGGTCTTACGGATAGCTGGGTGTAGAGTGAGAGTTTGGTTTATGTAATCTCCTGTTTAATTAATAATATTACCGATGCCTTAGTTGTGTGGACGTAGCCCAGACTGGTTGGGTGAACCACGTTAATTCCTGTGTTACCTGTGCATGATTTTTTATGGTTGTGTATATGCTGTGCATGATTTTTTATGGCTGTGTATATGCTTTTATGTTTGTTGTGCATCTGATCTCCAACAGAGATACGTTACAACCATATAACCATTTCTCCATTATTTTTAACTCAATGTTTTCTCATCCATTTTTCTTGTGTAGACCATTGTGAAAACGGTCCAATTTGATACTCAGTTTGGTTTTGAAACTCTTACCTTAATGTGAAATTAGACCATGTTAAATAATATTACATAGTTCTTAAATTCGTAAATTTCCTCTATTGAAACTGTTATGAGAGTCTGAAATCTATGAAAACCCAAATTTCTTAAATTCATGAACTTCATTGATTTAAAACTATAAATTTCTTAAATTCATGAACTTCATTAATTTAAAATTATAAATTTATGAAATTCATGAACTTCCCTTATTCAAATTATCGCAATTGTTCTTGGGGTGTAGAAAAGAACAAATTTGATAATCAATTTGATTTTGAATTTCTACCTTAATGAAACCCTCCCAAATTGATTTTCATTTTAAAATTCGTACCCTGATAGAAACCTCTTCCATTTGGTTTTGAAATAGGGAAAAAATAAATTTCACTTATGGGTATTCCAAATCCGAGCCACATCGGCTAAGAGAAGTTTCTCGAAGGAAAAATTTTGGAACTTTCCTCACTCGTAGGTGACAATGTATTTCACCTCAGCACTGGATTGTTTATGGAATTTCCAAATTCGAGCCATAGAATGACAATTATTGAGACCTTAATCATGTAAGTGGAAAAACGGATTTCACATTTATGACTCTTTCAAAATAGGGCCTTCGTTGGTGGGATAATTGTGATCTTCGTCAAATGGCGGACAAAATGGATCGTTTACTATATAAGGCATGAAAGTTCTTGGAACCCTAACCTCCTTGAGGTCCGCTGATGAGAAGCGTTACAACAACCTCTACCATGACCTAATCCTTATATTTTTCTTCTCCTTCACGACAATTTGAGGAAGTACACCTTCATAAAATCCTTTCACAACCCTCATCCGAAATCCAACAGGAGTCTTTGTGAATACGTTTGGAGCTCTCTGTATGAGTGGCTGACATTCTGGTGTTGGTGTTTGTATTCATGTCGTGGGTATTTGCAACTATGGTGGTCGTTGTATTGTGTCACCTCCTTGGAGGAAGGAAGCGCGGCCGAGGGCGGAGGAGGTGAAGGTAACAAAGGTGGCAGAGATGACAGTGATGATGGTGGAGGTCACACGCAGACTGAGTATTTGTCAATTAATGGAAAAAACACCAGAGAAAGAGATTTCAAAAACAAATAAAAAATATAGACAATGCTACCAATTTAAGAAAAAACACCTTCCATGTAAATTTGACCAATTGAAAAAAAAAAACACCTTCCATCTAAATATTATATATTAGAGATAAAAACTTAATATTTCAAACAATATTTCCTAGAAAAATATAAAATTATCTTCTTTCCACACTATTATTTATAAATAAAACCAATAATACCAAATAAATATGAATCATTCTTTAATTTTGTTATCAATTAAATTAAATGTATTTATTAATTTGACATTTCAAATTTTATTTATAAATATATTAACTCTCCTCTTAATTTATAATAATAATAATTTGTTATTATTAGAAATTATTTTAATTTACATAAACTTTCTTTTCTTTTTCTCATTATTAGCCCGGCTAGATTAGGTTTACACGTTTCGCTTACTCGGAGAGATGATATTGACTATGTATCAGTCAAATTATTTTTTTTAAACGATTGATATGTAGATTAGCATTATTATTTTTCGGCGTCATATCGACACCATAAATTAGTGTGACGGTGAAATTTTAGTTAGAAATCGGAAAAAAAGATTTCAAGAAATATAATTTTAGTTAGAATTCGGAGAAAAAGATTTCTGAAATATAATGTTGAGAGTATTTAGTTAGAATTCGGAGAAAAAGTGTTGAGAGTATTTGATTATTTTTTGATGGTAGAAATAAATTTATATCTATCAAAAACTTTCACTACAATCAAAATCATGAAACTTAATAATTATATTTCCACATATGTTTACTAAATTTTTCAAAATCTTAAAAAAAGATATAGTGTTGTTAGACCATAATTTATTTTTCACCAAAAAAATATTATAATATACATTGATTTATTTTCCAGGATGAATCACAATCATGAAACTTGATAATTATATTTCCAAACATGTCTCCCAGATTTTTCAAAATCCTAAAAAAGGTTTCATTATTTTCTAAACAAAATTATAGTGTTGTTACACTGTGATTTATTTTTCACCAAGAAATATTTTAATATACATCGATTTATTTTCCAAGATGAATGTAAGTTTTCTTGGAAGTGATAATGAGAAAACAAGACTAATAATGAGATATAAAAATAAAGAAATGATGTTATAAACGAAAATATTTTAGTCGATTCATTTTTTAAAATTTTTGATAATTATTACTAATTAAAAAATTTAATTGATTATAATAAATCCCTGTTATTTTTCTTATTCGTGTTATTAAATTATCTTACATTAAATTAACTTTCAAAAGAACATTTTTTTCTCTAAGAAGCTATCGTCTACATTGTTTCCACTTACATTTAAATATGTATGATTAATTTTTTTCGGGGGTTAATTTTATTAAAATATGATACATATCTTTCAAAATTATAAGTTTAAATTATTAATTTTGTAAAGTTTAAATTTCTAATGATATTTTTAGGGGTTTAATTTATTGATGTATTAAAAATATATATTAAATAATAACAAAAAATAATATCATTTAAAATAATATTATTTAGTTCCAGACAAATAAATCATTTTATTTACTAATTAAATTATGACTATGTTTTTCATTTATATAGATTTAGTTAATCTTAAACTTGAATTTCTATATTTATATCACTTAAATTCATCTCTAAGGTGAATTTATTCATAAAATGAATGTAAATTTATAATTGTGTATCATGGTTGTAATGTTAATCAACAATATAATTTACCAAATTTCCATTAGAATTTTCATAACAAGTCTTATTTATTTTCATCGTCTCCAATTTTAGTTAGAAATTTTTAATTTTGATATTGTACATAAGCCAATGTATTTTAATTGTATAGCAAATATGTAATTTAGAGAATCCCATAGTAAAATTGATATATCTTTGTTCATGATATGTAATGTAGAGATGAAAAGGGTAAAACAACAAGATTTTAATCACATCAAACAATTTATTTTCTCTGACCTGAATCTATAACAAAAGAATCATAAGTTATAAGCTTGTCCAAGAAATTATTTCCAGTCCCCTAAAGATAAATATCCTAGAAAAATGGGAAAGAAATGTTGGCATTATGATTTTGGTATGGCTTTATGATACATATGTTGTACTTGATGGCAACCCACTCATCTCAGATGATAAATTATAGTGCAGAAACGTTCACGCACTTATATGCAGAGAAAAGATTATTCTATGTAGAGAAAAGTTCACGCACTTATATGCAGAGAAAAGTTTATTTCATGTAGAGAAAAGTTCCCGCACTTTTATGCAGAGAAAATTTTATTTCATGTAGAGAAAAGTTTATTTCATGTAGAGAAAAAGTTCACGCACTTTTATGTTGGAGAACTTACCTTTGGTCTATGGTAGTTAGTCCTTGGTATTTGAACCTATGAGGAAAAGCGCGTATATGTTGGAGAACTTACCTTTGGTCCATGGTAGTTAGTCCTTAGTATTTGAACCTATGGTTTTGGACCATGGTACCTCGTCAAAAGTGTTGATCTCACGCAATTTCATGGTTGGTTCATGGTATTAGTCCAACAGGTTTTGATCCTATGGTTTTGGCCCGTGGTATTGCATCCAAAAGTGTTGATCTCACGTACTTTCATGGTTGGTTCATGGTATTTGTCCAACAGTTTTTTGATCCTATAGTTTTGGCCCGTGGTATTGTGAAAGGCCTAAGACTATAAAAGAGGAAGGAGATCATTTGGCAAAGCATCTTCTGAATTATCGAATATCTGATAAAGTGTTAGATCTGGAATATTGTGATTGGGTTATTGTTTTAAAAGTTTGATCTATGAAAGGGAAGTTGAAAGCGAATTTGCGAAGGGTGATCTCTCGTGCGCTGCAGCTACGGCAGTGCAGAGGTGCCACAGAAGGCGCAGTGCGGAGGTGCCACAGAAGGCACAGTGCGGAGACGCCATAGAGGCGCCACAGAAGGCGCAGTGCAGAGACGCCACAGAGGTGCCACAGAAGGCGCAGTGTGGAGGCGCCACAGAAGGCATAGTGCGGAGGCGCCACAGAAGGCGCAGTGCGGAGACGCCACAGAGGCGCCACAGAAGGCGCAGTGTGGAGGCGCCACAGAAGGCGCAGTGCGGAGGCGCCACAGAAGGCGTAGTGCGGAGACGCCACAGAAGGCGCAGTGCGGAGGCGCCACAGAAGGCGCAGTGCGGAGACGCCACAGAGGCACCACAGAAGGCGCAGTGCAGAGGCGCCACAGAAGGCGCAGTGCGGAGGCGCCATAGAAGGCGCAGTGCGGAGGTGCCACAGAAGGCGCAGTGCGGAGGCGCCATAGAAGGCGCAGTGCGGAGGCGCCACAGAAGGCGCAGGTGCGGTGGTCGCGGCGCCACAGAAGGCGCAGGTGCGGAGGTAGTACAGATATCCGCAGATCTATACCAGTGAAGTTGCGGTCCCTGCTTAAAATTTGTTTTAATTGCCTTTGACTATTCTGCAGGGTTTTAGGTGCATAACTGATGTTTGGTTACTGGTATTGAGTTCAGATAACAGCATGATTAATGACTTATCTTTATGTACTAGATCTGGTTGATAACTCTCATAATATCATTGTATATGTATGGATCTGTGATTGGGTGATTCAGAAGGTTGTTTGATTATGAGCTTCAATGTTGTTGTTGGGTCCAGTATGAAAATTGGATGAAAAGTGGCCTTTCATATTATGTGTTGTGCTTCAGTGTATCCAGTCTGAAAATTGATGAAACGTGGTACCTGGAGGAGAGAAGATTGTAGGCCAGCACTTATGTACTAGTATCTAAGCTAGTACAAAAGCTAAGGGAGATCTTTGGAGCATTGTAGCAGGTAGCAGCCTGCGTACTAGTAAAGGGATCGGCTAGTACAAGAGAAAAAGGGGTTGTAGCTCCCGTACTGGTATAAGACTGCACCAGTACAAATATTGTAAAAGGATTTTCTTATTAAGAAGAAGATTGAGATGACTTGCAGCAGGTGGTTTTTCTCTTGCATTGGGTTTCCACCTTATATCATGGTGTTCATGTGTGTGCCTTATGTGTGATGATCTATTCTCTATTACTGCATCTGTTATCTGATAATATGGTTGATAATGTTCTAATGCACTCATTGAAGATCAATTAACTTAATCATAAGAAGTTGTGGAAGTAGCATATATGAATCTGATTATGGAAATGAAGAAGTTTTATTAATGTGATAATACTGATTCACCCCCCCCCCCCTCTCAGTATTATTTCCAACAATTGGTATCAGAGCCAGGTTCTTTGATAGAAGCTTGATCGCTTGAAGGAGATCTGTGGAACAATGGGAAAGAAGCTTAAGAAGAAAGCACCTAAGAAAAAGAAGTCATCTCAGAAGAACTATGACAGTGGGAGAATCGATTGGGGATTATGTATAAGAAGCTCTTCAGATTCAGAATTAGATTCAGAATCATTATCAGGTATGAATATATTATCCTCTGATGTTCCAGCTATCTTCCTTTTGGAAGAGATGAAAGTGATAGCGAAACTACTGAATTTGCTCTTATGGGTGAACAAGAAAGATATCAAATAGAGGCAGAATTTAAAAGGCTGACAGACAAAATTAGAGATCAACAAGATCTATTGAACAAAAGGGAATGTTATTTCAAAGAAGAAGCTACCAAACTAAAGGCCCAATTAGAAGAAGGAAACAAGGTAAGAAAGCTACTCAAGGACAAGGAAGACCAATGTCAAAAATTGCAGCATGAAGTGACAAAAGAAGTCAACGAAAGAAGCACAACCATCAAGAAAATCAAAGATAGATCCAGCTACTATGAAAATCTTGAAGCTACAATCCTCTCACTAAAAGGATATCTTGAAGAATCAAAGAAGGAGAATACAGATCTACTCCAAGCTATTGCAAAACAAGAAAACGAAGTCACCAGCTTAAAATCTCAACTAGAATGTGCCTTCCGAGTTCGTTAAATGCAGCAGGATCTGAATGAAGAACAAGAAAAGGAGATTCTCAAACTAAGGGAACAAATGGAAGAAGGAAGGAAAGTTGAAGAATATTTGAAAAAGCAATCTCTTGAAAAGGAAGAACAGCTTCAGGTTGAGGTAAATATCTTGAAAGGTAAACTAGAAGAAAAGGATAAGCTTTTACGATTTCAAGATAGTTCTAAAGTCTTGGATGATATTCTTAGTAGTCAAAGGTCTCCTGCTATAAAGACTGGTCTTGGTTTCCATGAATCTGTTGAAGGTGAATATAGTTCACAAGGTGAGGCAAGGAACTCTAAAGAGAAATCTAAAGTGATCAACGAAGAAATGAAAGATCAATCTCATCATCAACCAAGAAAAGGGATTCCTAAAATAAAATCCTTTACTCCTCCTATGAATAATGTTGAATGTTATGTATGTCATAATCTTGGACATGTTGCAGCTAGATGTAGAAGAAGAAGGGTTCAAGACCATTATGCAGAAAGATCATCACATTCAAGGTACTTTTATGGATATTGATTTGCTTGCAATATGTTTGGTCACAAAGCTGCTGATTGTTACAGGAGGAATATGAAACATGTAAGATGTTATGCATGTAACAAGCTTGGACATATAGCTAAGGAATGCAGGAACAAAGTGTGGGCACCATATCAAAAGGAGAAAATGTCATCATCACGCTTGAAGATATGGAGGAAAAAGGAAGTACAGTCAGAAAAAGGCGGCACTGCACAACATACAGACATACCAGAATCAGAGGGAGCTGAAAGTACAAAACTTCAGTGTCCTGAATCTCATATGCAAACTCCATAAAGGAAAGTTGCATATATACGCGAGTTAGTTACTGCACAGTCACGTATATGATTGTTTGAAGAAAGGCAGTAGGGACAGATTCAAGAGAAGGATCAGTTTTGCTCTAGTTAATAATAATGATGTGTGGATATGATGGTTAGAAGTGTTTTGGTTCTAACTTGATATTGATGATGTCTTGATACTTCTTATTGATATGCATGATCAGACAGATGGCACAGGTTTAGAGGGAGCATATGGACTTAATGCATTATTGGCATTATGGTTAATAGTCCTTGGTGATGATACTTATATGGATAAATTATTCATCTTGCTATGGTTATGAGTTGTTCACATGGTTCTTGGATCAGATTTATGGTTGATTCTCTAATGATGCTTGCATGGGAAACACTTAGCTTGAATTCACATCTTCTTGATGTTGAGTCACTCATATGCTGTTGTCGTCATATGCATAAAGATCATATATTACAGTTATGATTCCTTTCATTCTTGGCACAAATGGATGAGGATTATTGGCTGGATACATGGATGATTATTCAAAGTTGCATTGTTAGAGACATGATGATAATGAGCTCTTATCTATATGATGATAGGATTGTTTCATACATATGTTGATTAATGCAGATATTCCTAATTGATGATACTTGATTCATGTAGATCTTGATGGCTATGATGTTTCTCACATAGAATGTGAAATTCTGTTGATGCAGACATACCTTGATGATGCATGCACTAATACAAGTTGCTAGTCTAGTTGCTGTAGACAGATACTATGGAGCAGATCATATTGTTGTTGTTGATGTTCATCTTATTTAGGTGATGTCATATCAAGACTCATGATGTAATAGTGTCATCTCTTCAGGTCATGTAACGACCTATGTTGGTTTCCCCACTATGCCTGGGATGAAGATGTAATGTATTTGGTTTTCATTTTTCTGATATATCCCCACTTGGTTGGGTGATGGATGTATGTATTGAATCTTTTAGGAAGGTCATTTGTGATGTAGAACATCCTTTTGCAGACCTTGCTTATAGTCAGGGGGAGCCTGTGCATGAACAGCACTATATAGCAGAGCATATATTTTAGCTTGTTCTCAGAAAGAGCATGATCAGATTGGTGCACCATGACATATACAAAGGGGGAGCTCATTCAGAGATTTCAACAGGTACTCAGGGGGAGCTTATAATGCATTGTTGGCATTATGGAGGACGTACAGAAGGAGATCTTGGATGCTGGTTTGATTATTGCTGCAATCTATCTCTTTCATGGTCATTTATGGTGTTTGGTGGATTATGTTTCTTCTTTATAGATCTGGTTCATATTCAGGGGGAGCATGCTCTTAAGGGGAGCATAGCCCTTTGCCCTTGATGACAAAGGGGGAGAATGAGCTGAAGATTTTGAGGTTGCCATCAAGTCCAAAGGGGGAGATTGTTGGCATTATGATTCTGGTATGGCTTTATGATACATATGTTGTACTTGATGGCAACCCACTCATCTCAGATGATAAATTATAGTGCAGAAAATTTCAGGCACTTATATGCAGAGAAAAGTTTATTTCATGTAGAGAAAAGTTCACGCACTTTTATGCAGAGAAACGTTTATTTCATGTAGAGAAAAGTTTATTTCATGTAGAGAAAAAGTTCATGCACTTTCATGTTGGAGAACTTACCTTTGGTCCATGGTAGTTAGTCCTTGGTATTTGAACCTATGAGGAAAAGCGCGTATATGTTGGAGAACTTACCTTTGGTCCATGGTAGTTAGTCCTTGGTATTTGAACCTATGGTTTTGGACCATGGTACCTCGTCAAAAGTGTTGATCTCACGCAATTTCATGGTTGGTTCATGGTATTAGTCCAACAGTTTTTGATCCTATGGTTTTGGCCCGTGGTATTGCATCCAAAAGTGTTGATCTCATGTACTTTCATGGTTGGTTCATGGTATTTGTCCAACAGTTTTTTGATCCTATGGCTTTGGCCCATGCTATTCTGAAAGGCCTAAGACTATAAAAGAGGAAGGAGATCATTTGGCAAACCATCTTCTGAATTATCGAATATCTGATAAAGTGTTAGATCTGGAATATTGTGATTGGGTTATTGTTTTAAAAGTTTGATCTATGAAAGGGAAGTTGAAAGTGAATCTGTCAAGGGTGATCTCTCGAGCGCTGCAGCTGCGGAAGAGCGGAGGCGCCACAGAAGGCGCAGTGCGGAGGTGCCACAGAAGGCGCAGTGCGGACGTGCCACAGAAGGCGCAGTGCGGAGACGCCACAGAGGCGCCACAGAAGGCGCAGTGCGGAGGCGCCACAGAAGGCGCAGTGCGGAGACACCAGAGAGGCGTCACAGAAGGCGCAGTGCAGAGGTGCCACAGAAGGCGCAGTGCGGAGGTGCCACAGAAGGCGTAGTGTGGAGGCGCCACAGAAGGCGCAGTGCGGAGACGCCACAGAAGGCGCAGTGCGGAGGCGCCATAGAAGGCACAGTGCGGAGACGCCACAGAGGTGCCACAGAAGGCGAAGTGCGGAGGCGCCACAGAAGGCGCAGTGCGGAGACGCCACAGAGGCGCCACAGAAGGCGCAGTGCAGAGGCGCCATAGAAGGCGCAGTGCAGAGGCGCCACAGAAGGCGCAGTGCGGAGGCGCCACAGAAGGCGCAGTGCGGAGGCGCCACAGAAGGCGCAGGTGCAGTGGTCACGGCGCCACAGAAGGCGCAGGTGCGGAGGTAGTACAGATATCCGCAGATCTATACCAGTGAAGTTGCGATCCCTGCTTTAAATTTGTTTTAACTGCCTTTGACTATTCTGCAGGGTTTTGGGTGCATAACTGATGTTTGGTTACTGGTATTGAGTTCAGATAAGAGCATGATTAATGACTTATCTTTATTTACTAGATCTGGTTGATAACTCTCATAATATCATTGTATATGTATGGATCTGGTGATTGGGTGATTCAGAAGGTTGTTTGATTATGAGCTTCAATGTTGTTGTTGGGTCCAGTATGAAAATTGGATGAAAAGTGGCCTTTCAGATTATGTTTTGTGCTTCAGTGTATCCAGTCTGAAAATTGATGAAACTTGGTACCTGGAGGAGAGAAGATTGTATGCCAGCGCCTATGTACTAGTATCTAAGCTAGTACAAAAGCTAAGGGAGATCTTTGGAGCATTGTAGCAGGTAGCAGCTTGCGTACTAGTAAATGGATCGGCTAGTACAAGAGCAAAGGGGGTTGTAGCTCCCATACTGGTATAAGACTGCACCAGTACAAATATTGTAAAAGGATTTTCTTATTAAGAAGAAGATTGAGATGACTTGCAGCAGGTGGTTTTTCTCCCGCATTGGGTTTCCACCTTATATCATGGTGTTCATGTGTGTGCCTTATGTGTGATGATCTATTCTCTATTACTGCATCTGTTATCTGATAATATGGCTGATAATGTTCTAATGCACTCATTGAAGATCAATTAACTTAATCATAAGAAGTTGTGGAAGTAGCATATATGAATCTGATTATGGAAATGAAAAAGTTTTATTAATGTGATAATACGGATTCACCCCCCCCCCCCCCCCCTCTCAGTATTATTTCCAACAAGAAAGGCATTTTGGCAAATAACCGATGATTACAGTCAACTAGTGAGAGAAAGGCATGGAGTTTGGATTGATGAACAAGATAACCAATTTTATTGTGATCTAGGTCTTAGCACAATGAATTTGACCACTTATTCTCTCACCCTTCAAATGGTCAGGGAGAAAGAAAATATCATATTTTGCGCAGCTGATAATATCATAAGACATCCATGGACTGATTGGTTTGAAATTTTTCTTGATAAATTATGTCCAAAAAAAGATTAGGTACGAAGAAATAACAATTTCATCCTACACTTGCAGGCATATATGAAGGAAGCTTCCCAAAAATAATCATGGTTTAAGTTCAACCTCAACCATATTGGTGGTAAAATCACACCACTAGAGTCTTTACAATATATTCAATATAAAAATCATGTCATCAATATAAAAAGGTAAAGTGCCCAGGACTGTAACATAAGTAGAATACTTAATACTCCAAGTAAAATCCCTTTTCAAAGGAGATTTTTTTTGTGACCCTTGATCCCTCATGATGGGATCTCATGTTGAACAATGTTTTTCATAGAATCTTTACCCAATTCGAGACAATAACATAGAACCAACAAGTGCAGAACATTTAGGACCAAGTACACAGGCTAATCTTGTAGAATATTATTCATATAATTTTGATAGACCAATAGGGTGGTCATGTGGAGAACCCATGTGCGTCTCTTTCACTAATGACTCGTAAATTTGTACCTTGTCATACTCGCCGACTCATGTGGAGCCAATCTTTTCTCGTGGGATTTCAACAAAAGAATTCATTGTATACTATTTAAAGGTTTTGTGGCATTCCTAAAAATCTCCACTATGTAAGATCTTACTGGACAAATCTCTAAGACTCAGAGGACTTCTCCAACCTTTGGTGTGGATTGATCCACATCTCAAAGAATCAACATAAAAGAATGGCTTGTAATATCTACTTTTAGGATGATTCTCATGTACTTTGTTAGACTATCAAAGCTCGACGAGATGCCTTATTATCCCTCAAGGGAAGAGAAGCATCTTCTCCTCATTCGGAAGGATATTTAGTCTTGGATTTTCTCTTGCAGTGCAATTGTGCTTAATGGGATCATGTACTCATCTTGAGTAAATTCAAAGACAAATGGTGACACTTTTAATATATTGAGTCGTGATTCGTGTATTAAGATCTTGTTGAGTCTGTAATGTCTGTCTTCAGCTGCGATGATTGCAGAATTTGTAAACCAATTGTATTTTTGACCCACAGGAACATAAGCGAACGATTTGGAAATATCGATGTAATAAAATCACATCAATTTGCAAAATACCATGGAACTCTTGAAACAAAAATGAAAGAATGGTAAATCCCGCCATTCTTTGTTAGACACGTTATTGCACTCATAGAATCATACAATGATAAACGTAATTGTAAATATAACCCCCACACACTTTATATATTAACGAAAAATTATCCTTTCATGTCCATCCAATTAAGAATAAAAAGCGAGTTATCATCCATTAAGGAGAACTCACAAACTTTCATCTTAGAATACCGATGTTTTGTACGTAAGATCAAATAGGAGTAAATGCGAGAACGTAATAATTTTAAGTCGTGAAACAAAGATTAATAACATCAATATACAACTATTTTAAGTAAAGATGAATAAAACATAAATATATATATGTTTTAAATAAAATGGGTATGTTTTTGTTATAAATTTGAGAGATATCATAGAGAGATTAATTGCACACAAAAAATCACACTTGATACTTTTATTGATCAGTAGAGGTACAAATATATAACACTTAACACATTGACTTTGACATATCTAGATCATGACTCCAACTCATAACATAGGAATCATCACCTTCCTAGGGACTCATAATGACAACTACACATGACATGAAAGCATTACTTCCAACACCCTCCCTTAATGCTTACATGAAAAACATTAAAAACACATATTACAACAACAATATGATATATGTTTGACTGGCCTTCATCAGCACTCACATCCACTATGAAATCTCGTAAACACCGCTCTTTCTTCACACCACATCTTCTAGCTATGACTTAGCCACCATTTAAAACATAACCACTTCAGATCATCATTGACATGCTTTGCATAATTGACGCTTCTTGACCTCCCAGAGAACGGCAATTTAGTCTCGATACTGAACCATCCTATGAACACACCTCCATCTATTGAACACATGGTCTTCTATTGTATTCCACAGTTACCTAGGAAGGCAGTCTGAGTATTGAATCTATTCAGAGGTCAATTATACAAGATGACCTCTTAAACACATAATCAAATTAACCTCTAAGTTGATGCTCCCGCCTCCACACAAGGCCACAAACTTATAACATATTATACATAATCAAATTAGTGATATGTTCTTATGGCACCGTATGCAGCAAGAACCACCAATTTGAAAATATGTTAATCTATTCTATAATTTGTTCTTAATTTGATTTTTACAAACAAATTTTTTTCACCATTAAAATTTCTAGCAACAAATCCTTTTTTTTTTTCTAACACACAACTTAACTCACACTACAAACATCAACAACTTTTGGACTCTCTCGTTACAAAACCAAAACAAATCTTAAAACATAAACCCATAGAAGACATTAGATAAAACTACCACAATTTGGTCGTATGTCATGAACTGAAGAATCCATAGTAAAGGTTCTTTTTTTGTTTATGGGTTCATCTTTCTATTGTCTAACTTTTTTCTCATATTTGTCATTCTGAGAAGATCGCCATAGCTCTCTCCTCATGCAGTCATATTTTTCTTCTATAGGTAGAACAATTCTTAATCCTTTTCCTTGGAATATTTGTAGAATAGCTTCTCATTTGGATCCTATAGATCCCACTTGAAACCCTTCACAATGTTATCAGGATTTTCTCTCCCATCATCCATATTTGAGTTCCCATTTTGGGGCACGATGTGGATGAATTGGCCCAAGATTGAAATTTTGGCCTCAATATTCTGTAGGCGGTCGTACTTGATGGCATCCCAGGTGAGTTTGAGAGATGGAAAAGCTGAATTCTTTGACTAGAAGTATCCCCATCAATGATGGCCACAAATCAAACCTTGTTCTATGTGGACACTTGACTTCTCAACGATCACTTTTCATGGAGATCTCGTTCACAAGGGAGATCTGGAAATTTGCATCGCTACTTAACCTCAAGGATCGAATATGACATGAGATGAAGATTCAAGTTTTCAACCATTTTGCGAAAGAAAATATATTATTCTCCCATCAACCATCATCCAAAATTAAGTTAGAGTTTGCACTTGCACTCCACGAATTGCCCTTCACGCAATGTTTGGGCACGACAACCTGAAGAACGAGATGAAAGACCTCAGGAAGGAACTGAAAGACCTCTTCCTCTGGGTTCGAATGATCTACTACACTAACATGGTTATTTCACACATTTGTTATAGAAAAATAAATTCACTAGTGAGAACTTCACGCTGCAGGGATCTCACGCCTTCATATTGTTAAAAAGCGATGTTTGAATTAATAAAAAAAAGCCATTGGTCATCTCTACGACAAAGAGTTTGAGCCAGGAGAGTATGGCTCTGCAGAACGCTCTACATTGTCCATGAACATCACACATTATATAGCAATAATGGATTTATGGAAGTTAGAACCATACCCTAGGAAATAGAAACTAATTCCTATCCTGAGGTACCGTGAACCAATTCACTATTTTAAGATATTCTCCATTATTTCTAACAATCCCCCTTAATGGAGAAGTGGTTCAAAAATATGCCTAACATCTCCCTAAACATTTCAAACTTAATTTTTCCAAGAGGATTAGTGAAAATGTCTGTAGCATTATCACATGTATTACACTACAAGATGGACGTATTTTGATTGTACTTTCTCCCTGACAAAGTGGAATTGTGTATCAATGTGTTTAGTGTTCTTGTGAAACACCGAATTATTATCAAGTTTGATTGCACTCTGATTGTCACATTTGATTGGTGTTTCATCTTTCTGTTCTTCCCCGACATCCTGGAGAAGTCTCCATAACCAAACTGCCTCACACGTCATTGCAAACATGGCTTGATACTCTGCTTCCGCTGAAGACAAGGAAACTGTGTTTTGTTTCTTACTGCTCCATGTAATTACCCTGGATGCAATGTTGAATTCATAGCCTGTTATGGATATGCGGTCCTCTACATTTCCAGCCTAGTAAGAATCTGTAAATCCTATCAATATAAGATCATAGGAATCAGTATAAATAATACCATAGTCTATAGTACCTTGTAGATACCTCAAAACACATTTTTCTGCATTCCAATGAGACTCAAGTGGCTTGGACATGTATTGACTTAGCACAATGACTGCATAAGCCAAATCTAGTTTAGTAGTGGTTAGGTAGATTAAGCTCCCAACCAGTTGTCTGTAAAGTGTTGCATCTGCCTCTTTATAGCCATCCTCACTCTGAATTTTAATGTTATGTTGTAATGGTATTATTGTAGCATTACGCTGATCCATTATGAGTCTTTCCAGTATACCCTTGACATACTTACCCTAGGACAAAATAGTTTGTCCTGAATCTCTCCAAATCTCAAGACCCAAACAATATCTTAATTCACCAAGGTCTTTCATTTCAAACACTTATGACATTTGTTGCTTGATTTCTTTTATTAGAGCAATAGAATCACCTATCATAAATTAATCATCTACATACAAAGAAATCAACACTATGCGCCCCTGTTCATCTTTCATGGTATACAGATTAGGGTCGTTTTTACTTCTGTTGTAGCCAAGTTGCAGAAAAAATGAATCAATCTTTTCATACCAGGACCTGGGTCCTTTCTTTAGTCCATAAATATCCTTCTTTAATCTACAGACTAAATGTTCTTTCCCTTTCTAGACAAACCCCTCAGGTTGCTCTAAATAAACCTCCTCTTTCAATTCTCCATCTAAAAATGAAAACTTTACATCTAGTTGGTGAATCATCCAATGTTTATTAGTAGCTAAAGCAATTAACATTATGATGGTATTTTGTTTAGCTATAGGGGAAAAGGTTTATTCATATTCAATGCCTTCCTTAAGTGAATACCCCTTTGCTACCAATCTAGCTTTTAATTTATCTATGGTTCCATCTGCATTAATATTTGGTTTATACAACCATTTACAACCTATGGTTTGTTTCGCTCTAGGAAGTTCAACTAGCTCCCAAGTGTTGTTCATGATTATAGATTCATATTCTTGTTCCATAGTTTTTTTCCATTCACTACATTCATTTGCTTCCTTATAACTAGAAGGTTCAACAACATTCATCATACTAGTTATAAAAACATTTTCCCTGTATCTAGCAGGCAATTGAGTTTGCCTACATGATCTTATGAGCATTGGTGTAGCTTCTGACCTATTCTGAGTTTGCTTTGTTTGACTCGGCTTGACTGCTACATCATCTTCCTTTCCTTCCTGCTGCTGCTCATTTCTTTCACCTGATTCTTCACTTCCTTCTTCCACCAAGAATGAAATATCCCACTCCTCATTACGCTTATCAGATTCTTCATGATCCTACTCATGGAATATGCCATCTCTACTAACAAAAATCTTGTGAGTAGAGGGATTAAATAATCTGTAATCTTTATATTGTGAACAATACCCTATAAACGTACATCTGATGGCTTTTAAATCTAGCTTTCTTCTGCCTTCCTTTGGAATATGGGCAAATGCTTTCGACCCAAACACTCTTAAATGTTTTACTCTAGGTTTCAATCCATATAATGCTTCATAAGGATTTTTAAACTCAAGACTCTTTGTAGGACTCCTATTTTTCAAATAAACTACAATATTCAATGCTTCAAGCCAAAAACCATTCAAAATATCCTTACCTTTCAACATGCTCCTAGCACATTCCACCAATGTTTTTTTCTTTCTTTCCGTTACTCCATTCTACTAAGGAGTATGGGGTATTATGAATTGTTGTAATATCCCATGGTCTTTAAAATACTTGATAAGCTCATCCTTCCTATATTCTCCCCCTTGATCGGAGAGGAGAATTTTTATATGCTTCCCTGTTTTCTTTTCAATCATGTTTCTGAACTGCTTAAAGTAATCAAATGTGTGAATTTTATTACTCAAAAAATATACCCAAGCAAACTTTGTGCAGTCATCAATAAACAATAAAAAATACAGTCCACCTCCTAATGACATTGTTTGCATGGGTCCACAAAGATCTGTGTGCACTAATTCAAGTATGTCTCTTGTTTCTTCTCTACTTGAACAGGGAATTCCTCTCTATGCATCCTTCCTAATGTACAAGAATCACAATCATTATGCACTTGTTTTAACATAAGACAATCTCTTACCATTTCCTTTTTCTAAAGTAACAACAAATCATTGTAGTTGATATAACCAAATCTTTGATGCCACAGCTTTTCTGTAGTCAAACTCATTGCTGGCAAAGCTCGAACTAGTGCTGGTTTTACATCCAAATTGTAAAGACCTCTTGTTCGAATTCCTGTAGCAATAGTCTTCATACCATCTAACAGATCTTCAATATAACAGTTAGATTTAGAAAATTCAACTTTGAGATCTTGATCTGTAATCATGGATACATAAATCAAGTTCTTTGTAACATCGATCACATACATGACATTATGAATTTGTCTTACAGTACCATTAGGTAAAATGACAGAAATTTTCCCATACCCTTTGATCTGATGACTTCTATCATCACCTAGGTATATTTGTGCTCCATCGTTGATTTCTTTAAAATGTTCGAACCATTGTTTGTTACTCGTCATATGTGTTGATGCTCCTGAATCTACATACTAGATGTCGGCATCAACATTCTCATCAAAGCGTGCCATGAACAATCTAAAGTTCTTCTCATGATTATCATTTGCGAGATGACCTACATTTCATTTCTGCGTCTAATGTTGTTCATGATATTTCTTCTTCCTGAACTCCTTAGCTATATGACCAAGCTTTCCGCAATAAAAAAATTAATTTCAGAGTTGCTTCTATTCGAATGCATACCTTAGTATGATTTGGTATTTTCTGTGAGTTTCCTTCATTTTGTTGTTGTGGGTTTCCTTTTCCTTTGAAGAGGTTATTTTTCACCATCAACACAAGATTGACACTCTGGGGGTTCAGAGCCGATCTTCTTTCTTCTTCTTGCATTAATATTCTTGTCAGTTCTTCAAACTTTGGGATCTTCTCCCTCACATTTATCCCAATGATAAACATTTGGTAGTCATTGGTCACACCATGGTAATTGTTACTAAATCTGTATCTGAACCTGTTTCACCAATGTCTGCCAATGTGTTCTTCAGATCACTGATCATTGCTATGAAGGAAGCAATTGTTTCATTTCCCCCCATCTTCAGGGATAAGATCTTGCTCTTCAGGAACAGAAGATGATTTGTATTCCTAATCTCATACAAATCCTTCAAAATTCCCCAAATTTCACTTTCTGATTTACATTATCTGATATGTGGTATGATGTAGTCTTTCACTGACATCTTCAACAGCGTCCTTGCTTTACCTTCTTACTTCTCCCAATCTAGCATTGATGCTGATCTAGTTGTTGGCTTCTGCTCATCCCCATTTGCAATTGTCTAAGCACTCTGCACTTCTAGCAGAGTCTACATCTTGAATTTCCAATTCACTTAATTGGGCCATCGAGCTTGTTATGATCATTCAAGTATGCTTAAATCACTTGATTGTTCATCTTGTCGATTTAAAAAAAAACTTGACAGGAAAAAAAATATCTGTTAGATCTACCCCAAATATGAACGACAATGTTTGTGATCTTCGCAAGTCTTGGTTCTGCTCATGGATTCCTTCTCGGGTTGATCTCTTGTTGCGATCAATGCCAATCCACAGCTTATTCCCAAACAGAGACGCAAAGCCACCTATTCCTTTTGTTTGCACAGTCGGCGTGATTAGACAACACGGATTCGCGATAGTCGGCGCAATTATCCAACATGGATTCACGATGGTTGTCGAAAATAAAATGTGGGAAGTCTAACAGTGAGATCGGCATCATTTTTACCCCAAACCATGCGATGATTTCACCTTAGGCACGCCAGGAAAATCCTTCACTCAAGGAACAAGTTTCTCAGCCCTATCACTCTGATACCATGTTAAAAAATGATGTTTGAATTAATAAAAAACAACCACTGGTCAGCTCTACGACAGAGAGTCTGAACCAGGAGAGTCTGGCTCTGCAGAACGCTCTACATTGTCCATGTACATCACACATTATATAGAAATCATGGATTTATGGAAGTTACAAGCATACCCTAGGAAATAGAAACTAATTCCTATCCTAAGGTACCGTGAACCAATTCACTATTCTAAGATATTCTCCATTATCTCTAACACATATCTCATTAGCTTAAATAATTATAAAAAATTCCTTGCAGATCTGCCTTGACATATGGTAGATACTCAAGCTTGTGCCACTCTGGGTGGTCGTAAAATCCATAATGAGCCGCGTGCTCCTAACCTTCAGCTGCTCCCCACATTATGTCCAATTGTAGTGATTTCCACGTACCGTCTTCAAGGACATATGGCATCGTGTGAACATGACATGAGATCAACGGATAATGACCATTAGTAATGAGATAATTGAGATAAAGTCGACTTTTGCTAATATCTCAATGTGCATGTCATAAAAAGAAAATGAAAAATCATATTTCAGCTCCTCACAACCACAACAAAAAAATTCTCTTGGATTCTAGATATACCCAACAAATAGATAAAAACTCCAGATTTACACATAGAAATGCAGAAATAAAATACTAAACTAATCTATGTACGAAACATTAGGTCTCACTCTTCTCACATCTTCTTGGCCTTCAGGTGAGGGAGTCAGGCCAACACTCATTCTGATACCATGTTAGAAATTTGAGAGAGATGATAGAGAGATTAATTGCACACAACAAAACACACTTGATACTTTTATTGATCAGCGGAGGTAGAAATATATAACACATAACACATTGACTTTGACACATATAGATCATGAATCCAACTCATAACATTGGAATCATAACCTTCCAGACTGACTTCTAGGGACTCACAATGACAACTACACATGACATGGAAACATTACTACTTAAATTTTGAGCATGCACACTATATTGTTTCACATCAAATAATATTACATATAAATATATTTAGTGTTGTCTCCAAATAGGTAAACTAACTTGGACACACAATCACTTGGTTGAGAGAATATCTCAACCACACACTAATCTAGGAAGCATCTAGTTATAACAACCCTAAGGAATAGGAACAGACTCTTGTAGATAGAATAAATCACAACTAAGACAAGTAGTAATTACAATTTCCAAGTCACTTGCTTAATGACCACTTGTATCGATCTCAATTTACAATGTCTAGTTGTGGTCAAACAAAACAAAAGAATATGTTGACATCCATATAAGAAGCAACCATCCACCGGAATGCATGGGTGCCAATCACTGCAACCGCCAGTCTAGTAGGATGCCCTTCACATACATGGTTCTGTCGACCATTATCACTCCCTACATGTACATGTACCTGCATATTCCCCTCCATCATCATCATGGGTTTTATCGAATTACCCATAACCATGTTATGGGTTTTAACAGATTACCCTCAACCATGCTAACAAGGGCTCTCTGCCACCAAGGCTTAACTCAGCCACCAAGGCTCAACACACCCACCAAGCCTCAACTCTGCTACCATGGCACTCAATTCATCCACGAAGCCTCAACACATCCACAAAGGTCCAGTTCTGCCACAAAGGCACTCTATTAAACCACTCAGGCTCACCAAAGACCCAACTTAACTAGACCCAGGGTTTTCTCAGCTCACCCTCAACAATGCCAAGGGTTTTGTCAGCTTACCCTAAACCATGCGTACAGGAATCCTTTTCCACTTCACTCTCACACATGTTTTTTGGCTTACAACAAACCAATACTCCAATGTGGTTTCCCACTTACCACAAACCTGCAATTACAAAGTGGTTTTAAGATTACCACGAACTTTATGGGGGCACACATGCCTCATGAGGCTTACATTACACACTTCATTTCATGGAGTTACCAAGTACATACTTTATAAATACCACTACGAAACATCCTAGACTTGCTTACTAATAAAATGTGGGACTCATAATACAACATGCTAGTGAATCTATCCGACAAACTCACACAAACATTGACTTTGTTGTCCATCATCACCTAATTTCGAGTGTCGCTATTGCACAAAATTAATATTTGTTGCACTTCAACCTTATTATTTGAAGGAAAGTTTTAGTTTTTATTTTTAAATTGATTGAGATAGAAATTTATAAAAATATAAACATATTATATATATATATATATATATATATATATAATTTTTAAATTAATGGAAAATAGTTAATGTATAATTACATCATAAAAAAATAGTTATAATATTATTTGTTTTAAATCATGAAGTTACAAATTATCAAACATAAAAAAATTATGTATTACGGATAAATATATATGATGGGAAATTGATTATATAACTATAATTTTTTACTATTATATATATATATATATGATAGTATATTTTAATGTTTTTTATTATGTTAATTTTCATTTTTTTAAGTTCAACTTATTTGTATGGTATACACAAATGTGTGGGTCATTATTAATGATAGTACATCGAGTAATATGTGCATTTTATTTATTTATATGATGAATTTCAATTTGATCTTATCTCAGATTTTTCATATAGCTTAATGTTAACCACCACTTCCTTAAACATATATTATTTCTTAAATATTTATATTTGATGTAGATTTTGCTAATACCACTTAATTATAATAAAAAATATCATTATCTAATAATTAAATTAATATATAATAGCTTATATATATAGATAAATTTAAGCTTATTTATTTATATAATTGTAAACATGTTGAGATGATTCTCACTTGGATGTGGATATCGATGAGAAATCATATGGAGGTAGAGGATGAGAAATCATATGCAGGTCGAGTTTCTAGTTGACTTCCTCGATGGTGCAACTCAATATAGATGATGTGGATGTGGGGCTTTATTGAGGATCAATCCACAAGTTCAATTTCTTCTCTTTTGGTATGGGTGAGATGGGTGAGAGGGCATAAATGGCTCAGAGCGCACAGACTCTATAGCCTCTCTGGGGGCTATTGAATTTTTCTAGGAGGCATTGCCTAGAGCTGATTACAGTCTATGGAGAGCGCATATATGTTATTGATAAGGTCGCTAGGAGATCCTAGATCCGTTATTGATGGGTCACTAGGAGATCCCAGATCTGTTATTGATGGGTTCACTAGGAGATCTAACATTTCCCCTCCCAATCGGGTCAATAGGCTAAACCACATTGAGATCTCAACACAGTCCTTTGTTGGCATCTCCTTCAAGCATGTTTACAGGGAATTAAATAGTGTGGCTAATGGGTTATCAAAGAAAAGTCTAATAGCGACTCTAAGTATATTATATTACAAACTTAGAAGTTGGGATGTGGTGCTGGAAGAGGATGAGATTGCCCTATACTGAATTCTCTTAAAACTTTAAAGTTTCTTTTTCTATTGTTACATTTTTCTTTTCAGACAATGTTTTTTCGATGGGATAATTTTTTTGGTAATATGATAATTGCATTTAGATCTTTAATTTGACTACACTAGTAAAATGGTGGACATATATAAATTTCTCTTTTATTTTGAGTCATGTATATCTTTTTGATAGAGATTAAATATTTAAAACTTTACTTATGTACTCGACTTCCTTTTTAATAGATATCAAACATTTTTCCCTATCTAAAAAATTATTTTATTTAACTATATAATTTTAACAACATGACCACACTAACACTTTTATATTTTATATGAAAGCAATCGTATCATTTTAGCCCAAGTTTGCTTCTTCGTGTTCGAAAATTGAGCTGTCGCAATGGCTTGCACACCCAAAGTCAATGTAATTGTATGATGGTACACATAGAAGATGGGACAAGACTCACTTGCCTTTCGTTTAGTGGATGAAAAGCATATTGTATATGATATTAATTAAAAATGGGATTTGGCTTTTGTGCTCTATTGCGCTAGTTATAAATATATAACCATCCACGACCTCAACGGGGAAACTTTTTTATTAAAGTGATCAAATAATACCGATATACTAATATATTTGAACAAATGGATAAATTAATATGCAAGGAATTATATATGAATGAATGTATAAGTTCGAGATTTCATAACTTTGATTAATTATCTAAAATATCAAGAACCAAATAAATTGTCAGAACTGTATTATATTCCACTTATTATTTATTTGTACTTTATTTTTATTTTGGTTGCGCACGATAACATTGTTATTTTCCAGAATTTAAAATTAACGCTCTCTGAAATAATAAATAAATAAAGGTGGTCCTTTCTAAATAAAAGTTTTAGATATTAAATTAGATTGTGATTGATAAGGGGAAAATTTTAATAAAAGATTTATTTTGAATTTTAGTGATAGGCATAAATTTTTTTATGTAAATTATAAAAAATGTTTTGTAAATATATTTAAATTTACTATATTTTATATAGTGTTTTAAATTTTTTTTATCTATCTGTAAGATAAAACTATTTTATAGTATAAAAATTGTAATTTTATAATATAAAATTTAGGAAATTTATTTTAGGGATGGAAATCAGTAAATCTTAATTTTTAAAAAAGCCATAAAAAGTTAACAATTCTGTCAATATTAACTTTTAAAATTTCCCTTATCAGCAAATAACCTCAAAAATAATATATGGTTAATATGACTTAACTTTGTGTAACCTAGAAACTTGAATTTGCATATAGTAGATTTCTGAATGGAGTCCCTATCACATTTTCTGTGTACTCCTTGCATCTGATATTAATGATGTTCTACACTATTCTCTGGTCCTTGCATCTGATAATAATGGCGTTTTGGTGTGGGGCTCTGCTCTATTTATTTGAGTGCGCATCAACCCGGGATTGATGCTACTCTGCACACATCTTATGGATTAGGGTTATATCTAACGGGCCATTCGCATTCTTTTTGGATTCTTCTCGGTGAAATCCATTTTATATTTTCTCGATCTTGCGGTCGTTGGTAGCAGCCACACCTAAGGGTTTCACCGTCTTTTGCTATGGCCGTCTCCTCCTCTTCAGTGTTGGGTTCGTTCTGACCAGTCTATCGAGTGTTGGGCATGACTTTGAGCATGTCTTGTTCGTAGTCGCATACGTGTTGCACATTCTCTTCTCACGGAAAATATTAAACTCTTTTACAAATTCCAACACTTTTGGAAATTATTAAAATGTAATGTTTAAATTATTTTATAAATGAAGGAGCCTATTTTTAACCGGTTTACTGAATTTTCCTTGTAGTGATTGAAATTTGGTGATATTGATTTCTGTAACCATGGCTTTGATCATATTTGGTCATCTTTCTGCGAAATTAAGCGTACATATATATATATATGTATATTCACTTCACCGAGTGGGACTGAGAAAATAATTGTTTTTAGTTTAATAACCAATGGATTAGTATCTTTCTGCTCTCTAGGGTTTTTTAGTTAATTTATTAGTCTTACCTTGCTGTGGGCTTCTCTTATTTAATTTTATTTCAAATTTTACATGTGAAATATATATCATTTTAAGATATAAAATATTTTTAAAAATATTAATTTTTTGAAAAAATTTTGGCGAAAATCACATACCGTTCCCGGTCAAATCTAGCTGTTGTCATTTTAGCCATTAGCTTGTCTACAAAATTAGGTCATGGGATATTCTGCCTTGTCTATTTAATGTGCAAAGCTAGATCTGCTCATTCAACTTGTCTGACGATGAACCACACTGGTTAGTTCAAAAGGGGTCGACAAAAGTTTCTCTATGTGATTTTCGCCGAAAAATCTTGAAAATTTTGATATGGATCACAGAAGCCTAAATTCAATAATATCAAATTTATTTGTACTCTCATAACTTTAAATAATAAAAAATTATAATTTTGAATTAAAATTATGTAAAAAATATTATAAAAAAATAAATGTAGATTTAGATATAGTTTGCTAATAAGATAATGAGGAACTGATTACCATTGTGATTTCTTTTCTGTTATTTCAATTTATTTTATTACAAAATATAATAAGTATTGGGCACAATTTTGTTAATAAATGTGGTTGAGATACACAGATAAACATATATCAATTACATGTACAATCATAATCATAATCATATTAATAATTAATTAATAATCATTAATAATTAATTAAATATAAAAATAATAATAATAATAAAACATTAAAAATTAAAAATTCTTTCTGTTTTGATAAAAAATTACTAACTATGAATATAAACCAGATTCACATGTAAACCACAGCTCAGCTATTTAAATTCAATTAATATTTTCTTACAAATTCACCCATATTATTTAGACATTCAATCCATTAAAATATACCAGCTCCTTGGAAAAATAATTAGAATACATACTAAAAACCACATAAATTTTGCAGATTCCCTATATATTCTGGGATCCCACCAACGATCAATTTTTTGACTGTGCCCAATGTCCGTCCCATGCCGAAATATTCCGGGAACCTACCATCAACTTAGAGATGGCCTTCATTCATAACATAATTAAAGTAAATAATGCCAGTTGTTCAACATATACGTGTAAGCAAATGCAAAAAAAACCAAACTGTTAATCACTCGTGCGAAAAAAGAATAATGATGAAAAATTCAAACAGTTTTCGGTCCTTTCAATTCTAATTGATGGCTGAGATTGGCGTTGCAGTTCTATGGCTGACTCGCATTCTCGACCCCATTTGAAGCAGCTGTATTCTGAGCCATCGGTGAAGACATGTCACATGGAGAAGCCGGTACACCAACGACAAACATTAATTAAATTAAAATTAATTATTGTAAGGTGCAGGTTGCGGACGCGGAGCCAGGTGAAATCCATCTATCCTTTTAAACGTGAGACGAAGAATATTTGCTCATTCTTAAAAGATAGTCATTCATTTAAAAAAAATTAAAAACTCTATTATTTAAAAATCTGCAAGCCCACTGCCACTTGTTATTGTAATAATAATTATTAACTATATGAAAACATACTAAATAAATAATAGTAGAAAAAGTACTTTATTCATGTTTGAGTTGTCCACAGAATCAAATCCTAAATGTGTAAAACAGTGAAAGAGATTTAATTTCTCCCAAAATGATGTTAGGATTTATTCAACATGAAAGGCAACATACACAGAGGTAACAGAACAAGCCGTCTCTAATTATCGTATCTCCGCTGCTAATCGTTTTTTCCGGTTCATGGACAAATCCGTAGAACTACACGTTCCTTGGTTGGGTTTTCTTTGAGGAGTTTTGGCTAGGGAATTCATTGCTATCAATTCTCTACATTTCATTTCTGTATTTTTTCAATGTTAAATTTGTAATAGAAACAACGAATACGCACTGCTACTATGTTTTAGCAAACAAATGGATTAAGTAAAATGAGATATACTATTACCGAGTCCTAATTACGTAGTACTAATTTGACGACTTAATATACTTTTTTGTCACATAGTTGTGGTAGACCCATGTATTAACAATCACCAAGTCCAATTGAAATGTTGATTAAGTATTTATCAAAGAGAGTGCGAAGGAATCATTCATAAGGAAATATAAAATTATTTATAATGAAGGTAGATTTACTTTAAAAGTTTATAATGAGAGAAGTTAGGGATGGAATCACACAAGAAACTGTAGATATTTGTGGAGATATTGTGGAGGACGTTATGGAGAAGGTTCAAACAATTAATCAAATCGGTAATTTGTTATGACAACCTCAATTCTATAATACGAAGCTTCATGTGGGTAAATAATGTATCATTTTTTGTAAACTAGCAATTGCACCAAATATTGCAAAGGAATAAGATAGTAGAATAGAAAGTGGTATCGTAGAAGAAAGAAGTTGTGACCAAAGTAATCTATAGGGAAATGGGAAATACAGGCACCCTACCTACCTAACTAAATGTCTAAACCAAATGGTGGACGATTATGCGAGGCAGAAAAGGAAGTAGTATCATAGAAGAAAGAAGATGTGATGAAAGTAAAGGAAGTAGTATCATAGAAGAAAGAAGATGTGACGAAAGTATTCTTTAGGGAGATGGGAGATAGAGGAACCCTACCTACCTAGGTAAATGTCTAAACCAACTAGTGGACGGTTATGCGAGGCAGAGATTTTACGAGGAGGCACTGGATTTGTATTGTGATATGTAAAAAAAAAGGTACCCAACCTAACCATTTCACCTTCAGCTGTGTTCTCTCGACATGTGCTAATTTGTTAGATGTAGAACATGACAAAGGATTCCACCATGACATAATTTCCAGTGGACTACAGTGTAATTCCATTGTGGGTAGTGCTATTGTAAATATGTATGCTAAATGTGGTTGCATAAACTACATAGCAAGTGTTTGAGATAATGCTTGAATCAAATGTAGTATATTGGAAACTTATGATATTAGGATATGTGGAGGATGGGAACGTAGATGAGGCCATGAAAATTTTTCTTCAAATTATTGAATGGGACATGGTTTCATGTACTATAATACATGTTGGATATGTAACAATGCAAAGTGACAATGTAACAATGTTCACTGATAGAAAATGTGAATAATAAGAATGTAGTCAATTACATTCAATATTCGTTGTGATCAATCTCAAATTATTTTCTTCTATTGTTCTTATTGTCACACCTATTAGTTTTTCCATCTTTCTTATTAGTATTAGTTCTTATTTTCCACCTTTTTCTCTCTATGTTTTTCTTCATCCCTCCCTCTCTCACCCCCTCCAACTCCATCTCTCTCAAGTCCTCTTTCTCTTCCTTCCTCCCTCTCCTTTTCTCTCCCACCTCCCTCTGTCTCTCCCCCCATCACACACCATCTCTCCACCCTCCAACACTGTCACTATCTCCCTTCCTCTCTCCCCCCTCCATATCTATGTCTCCCTCTCTCTCTCTCTCCCCCCTTCTTTCCCTATCTCTATTCTCTCATTTTCTCTCTATTCCCTCATCTCCTCTCTCCCTCATTCCGTCTTCATCTCTCCCTTGTCACTCCCTCTCTCTCTCCACCTTTGTCTCTCTATTCGATCCCATTGTATTTTATTTAAGAAAATATCTAAATTCACAAAAACATAATTGGTTGTAAAATATTAAACCTATATTTTGGATCAATCATGTAAAAGAAAATACAATAATAAAAAATTTAAGGAATCATGCACTATCTTTCCTCTATCATTGTTAGTCACTTTTCTTTCTCTCTTCCTTTGGATCCTTGGTTAAGATGCACTTATCCCAGTTCTTTATAATATTATATATATTATATAAATTTCACATATGTATGTATAAAAAGTATTCTAATTTTTAATTTTATTAAAACTTCAATTTAATCTCAATGAAAATATTTTTGGTATTCCTGAGGATGGAGGGATAGAGGGTTAAGATAAATCTAAAAAGTAATTATAACCTTTTCTCTTTTATATTCAATTAAAAAATGTCATGAAATTAAATTAAACAAATTATTTATAAAATATTTTGACTATTTTCTCCATAATCTGAGCGTTTCCATGAAAGCAATGTTGGAAAAGAGTTAAGGAGACCCTCATACCTTCGCATAACTAGAACAAGTCATCATTGTTGCTTCCATGAATTAATCAGAAAATAAGTAGAGAAAACGTTTGTGGAAATGTTAAAAAGAAAGAAGATATAGCTATGAATAATTTCAATTCGAACATTGACGAGAGTCGACCAGGATGAAATGGAGGTACCTGAGCTCCATTGGAAACCGCCGCAATAGCGCTAAGGTCGAAGGTTGGAGCCGAGCTTTCGCCTGTCGAAACTGATTTTTGAATCTTAGACTTCCCTTTATTTCTTGGCCAGTACATGTTTGAAACAGTCATTTACTAATTCTTAAAACAACTATTCATTGGAAGATTCAAAGAGTGACAACGGAAGTATTTTTCCTAGCCAGGACAGTCGAACCCCTACTATCACAGAGAGCCAGGGTTTGGTTCGCTTCGCTTCTACTAACTTGCCATGACATAATCCTGTTGCAGAATCATATTCCCAAGGTGATTGCAACAGCTAAAAATGCAGTGGATGGAAATCGCCCCTTCACCGAAGCTGTGTCTAAAATCCAACAAAATTTACACCCCCATCTTGTGCAGTTACCCTGCTTGAATAAAAAATGTTGTGTTATTACTTCATGCATACATATACAGGTCCAAAATTTGTATTCAGTGCTTAGTTTTCCAAGCGCTTCAAGTGATGTGTGATGTGTAGACATGGAGAAACTACATGGAATGCTTCACCTATTTTAGATCAAGAAGTATGTTTAAAAAGAAAAACAAAAAGCTCTATTTTTTTCATATTGATTTATATGCATATTAGACCTAGTGCTCAGTCATGTAGAGACATGGAAACACTGAATAAACCTCTTCTTAATTTCGAAGAGAAAAATATGAACATAACACTGCCAAGATGAGAAACTAAATTTATCACATACGAGCAGAGGTGTAGTCTAGTGCACCGAGGCCGCAGTTTGAACCACTCCACCATGAACTTGGCCATTGGATGTAGTTCTGGGGGCAGAACATTGCATCCGAAGTTGCTCAGGAGCAAGCATGCTTGAAGAGACTAGGACGAGAAAGTTGGATTCAGGGTGGTTATGGTTATGAAAGTTTTCACCCATGCCTGTCGCAGTTCTTGCATAGTCTGCTGTGATTTCCAGTATTGAGGTGGGTAAACAGAAGCCAATTCTATGGTGTTTCCCTGAACTAAGAATTGGTGGCCTTCTGCCATGTTATTGCAAATGTCATAGTCATCCTATAGGCAATGGTTGAGCTCTCACTGGGCGTTGATGTGATGTGGACAAGAAAGGATGATCGAATGAATGTAGCCCAATTTTAAAGATTATTGTACATTTGTATAACTTCATATGGTAGTTTAGGCCTGTTTAGGTCAATTTATAGGTTTTCTTACCAATTCTTTGCAATGGTTTCGGAGGTATCAATCTGATTGTCGATGATAATTTTATTGTCTAACATATGAGATCAATGGCTCACAACAAGACACATTGGCATTAAGGAGAGTGGTTCTGAGAGCGAACACCTTACAGCGTAATTAATGAATTAAGAATTTGAAATCCTTTTCTCCCAAATATTTTATCTCAAAATTCCAATACTCTGTTTTATTATCTCACTTCAAGTTTTAATTGTGGAAAGAGCAAGGTGCCAAATTGGGCTTAGGTAGATTTATGTATAATTGATATGGTTTTGATTTATTATTTTTTATGAAAACTGATAAATATGTTTTTTTAATAGAGTATTATGTATTAGCACAAAATTATATAATTAAATATATTTTTTTGTAAGCTAAAGAAGGACCTTTCATTTTCTATTAACTCGGGTTGAAATATGTACATGCATTTGATGACCTCAACCTGCCCCAAAGGGAAACTTGATCTATTGGCCATCTTAAGCTTTTATATGCCAGCCAATAACAAAAAACAATAAGTCTACTTGTCGATGCCAAATGCACTAAACAGCCAAAAAAACTAATCTTATTTCCTATCCTCATAAAGATCTATGACCAAAAAGCGAGAGCTTTCTCTCAATGATCTAGCAAAGAAAACTTTAAACATAGCTAGAAAGATCAGTCTACCATGTTCCCAAGCGGAATGTCTTCTTCTTTTGTCCCAGGAACTATCCTCTTCAGCTGTTGTTATATCTCCTCTAGCTTTCTATCCTACATGAGTAGAGTTATCTGAAGGTTCTTCATTTCTTTTTTCAAATTTGGAATGCCCTGGGCCATCTCTGTCATCTCCATAGCCACCTGCTCCATTTCTTTAGCCAATGATCTTTTCATCACCCAATAAACATGAAGGGTCTGTTTATATAAAGACAGGCGACCTCTGGTGTTTCCTGGGTCTGGAAGCAAGTATTCCCAATCCTCCATTTCGGGGTCTGACTCCTCCTGCATGGCTGCTGTCTCTAATTCCTGTATTATCCTTTGAATGTTAACATTGGTTTCTTCATTTTACACTCTTTCCGCCTCCTGCACCTTATCCTTCAACGTTTTCCTGCCACGACGCTTTCCAACTGATGATGGGGAATTCCATTCCTGGCTGCCAGCTTGGTGGCCTCTCTCTCTGCCCCTGCGTCCCCTGCCCCGACCTAGACGAGCAGCTTTATTTTGGACCATTGTCTTTCTTTCCTGACCTGCTATGTCGGAGGAAGTTCCAAAGAATCCTTCACCTCCGTGCCCCTTAGTTTTCTTTCCCATGTTCATTGCCTCCTCTTGTTGCTTTTCCTCTAGATGTCGAACCTTCCCCACTCCACCTTTCCTTGTCTGAATATGATAACCCTGTTCTAGATTTTTCTCTTCCTCCCATCCTCTCCTCCTTTCCATACCCAGCTGCTTCTATTCCTTAACCTCTCGGAGGTCGGGCAAACTCTTATCCTGTCCTGTCCAACACCCTTCCTTACTCGAATCGATTTCTGCCTTTCTCATGCTTCCCTTTTCTATCTTTTGCCTGGTATTACAGTGGGTGGGTGGCCGGTCCCTCTCCTTTCGCCTACCTTCTTCTACTCTTAAACTGTCACCCGTTTCCTTACTCCTGTCTGTGCTATCACAGAGAGCAATGGATAATTTCTCTCCTACACACCTCTTTTCATACCAGATTTCATGATCTTGCTGCCAACCTCTACCCTTTTGCCCTTCCTCCCTCTGCCACATTCATTCTCCATGATCACCCTCTCCTCCCCTTCTTATTCCTGCACCAACTAACCTGCGTCCCATTGATAGATCGCCGCCCTTCTCCCCACCTCTTCCTTTCATTGTTCTGTTGCCACTACTTCTCGGAATTATGCCCTGTCGGCAATCCATCCTATCGTCGTGAGTTATTATATTAATGCAAGGTGGTCTGACATACCTCCTTCCTACCCTCGTAATAATCTCCCACTCCGCCGCCTTTTTCACCCCGATCGGGGAAAAATTATATAACTAAATATTGTAGATATATATTTTTGGGTATTAATTATTATTTTATAATTTGTATAATTTATGTAATTGGAGAACTGTTATTTGGTGATTTATTATTGAATGATATATAACATGTTATTTGTTATGTAATAATTTGTATGATAATTTTATAATTGTATTAGATAAATGTGAAAAGGTAAATATGGATTTAGAGATGAAAGATAATTAATATTTGAAATTCCATTTGTTTATGTAGAGGAGACAATTAGAATATGTCAACATATTTCATTTATCACCATAAGATAAAATATTTTGATTGAAATAATATCAATCTACCAATGTTGTGTTCATTGGTAATGTTGATATGCATCAATAAATAATAAGCATCAAAGCACTTATTTCATGATAAGTTCCTAAAGATTAAAAAAATAATAAAGATAGCTAAATTATATATATTTTTTATTATTATTATTTATTAGAAAAACATGGAACAAGATTCTTAATCATGAGGATTTTATTCCTTTTTACCATGGATATTCTTAAATTATAAATAAGTTTTGTTACAATTCCATGAACCAATGATATGACTTACCAATATCACATGCCCAAAAAACCATAATTCAATCCATATGAAACTTTGTTCATATGACAATTTTTTTTAATTAATCAACTTAAGCATAATATTAAAAAGAGTATAAGTACTTTGGAGATAAATCTCAATCATTGATTTATGTAAATTACCATGAACATTCTACAATATTCCATGAAGGTTAAATACCTTCCATCCAAATAATAATTATTGATAATTAAATTAAAGTTCGAAAAAACCTATTCCAAAATAAACACACATTCATAAATTATTTATGTCTACTATTAATCGAGAAATATTAAAAATGCTTAGATAAAAATTACTAATAGTCGAGAAATATTAAAAATGTTTAAATAAAAATTATTAATAAAAAAATGTTTAAATAAAAATTACTAATAAAAAATTAACAATTGTTGAACTAATAAAACTATTCAATTATGAAAATGTAACATAAGATAAATGATTAAAACTATTGAATTATGAAAATGTAACCTAAAATAAATGATATAATTAATATGTTATTTGTTTCTTCTATGAATATTAAAGCTTTTATAAGATTTGAGTTTAATCACAACAACCATTAAAGCCATTATAACATGTTACTAATAGAAGTAAAGCATGAGCGGGGATGATACATTCCATCCAACAATCACCCTACATAGATAGGTAAGTTTTATGGTTTTTATTTAATTTGTATATATCATTATTTTTTTTCAATTGATAGAACATTTTTTTTGGTTATGTATTTTCTATATGGATTTTGGTTAGTACAACTCCACAAAATTATACGAAATTAATGTTGGAAAGTTATTTACTCAATTCTTTAAATGGTTTTCGTATAATTTTGATGTGTTGCATACAAAATATGGGTTTTGAAGAAAGATAAGCATATTTGTAAGAACAATATTGTTATTGGAATATTAAGTTTATTTGGGAGTTCTTCATAAGATTTTGTTTTTATTTGTTCACTTGTTTTCCTTTCTCAGTTAATTCAAGCATCTTGAATTTATGATCCACAACTCCATTGTGTACTAATTTGTGAGAGGTTTACTACTGCAAAGATAAAATTATTATTCCTATATATTTTATTATCACATAGATATTATTTATTTATACATTAAAGTAGGCTTAAGATAAATTGATTATTATAGCTAATCAATGTAGTATTTAACTGAATATCTCAACTACACTTAAAACAAGGAACTAATTAACAATTTCTTAAGAAAACAACTCACATAGAGATTATATTAATCAATAAATTCTACGATAATAACTAGAAATTTCCCTTAAAGATGGAAAGATACACCGAAGGAATAAAACATGCTTATGATTTTACTGCAAAAATATTGCAGCAAAGGAAAGATAACAACCTAAAGGGTGGAGGATGGAGGGGAGGAAATGTGTTCAGGCTTGCAACAGTCTCACACTCGTGCCAATTCATGTACATATTATATCCAAGCTATAACATGTAGGGTAATGAGGAGGAAAATTAGTCTTTAGATATCTAATTAGTCTATAGGGTCTTGGATAGATGGTGATTGGGTGGGCTATTAGGGAACTCCTAGATGCTAGAAAAGTAGAGGGAGGTTTGGGAGTCTCAACCAAAATGGCATTGTTGTAACCACTATATTTGTAGCATGAAATTTTGACAACCATGAAGTGATGAAAAGCCCTCCTCTACCCCAATACCATGACCCTTCATTCAGGACAAACTGTAGGTCTTTTTTCATATTAATTTGAGCAATGAAAAATCATTTCTACCACAAATAGTGGTCATATTTTGATGTCCAAGTCGAAAAAATCCATTATGCAATGCATCATATTTGGAAAAAATCCATTAAACCTATAAATACAGGCATTTGATTGGAGAGTAGTGAGAAGAGAGTTTACCTCAGATGTTTACTTGCATGACCATAAAATCTTCCATTTTCTCCACGATATAGAGACTTGGAATATTTTGGATTTGTTCATCAGGGTTGGAGGCCTTCTGATGGGACTAGCCCACACTTCGGTGTACAACCCTTAGTTAATGTATGTTTGGTGATTGATTAACAATATGTGTTTGGTAGGATTACAGAATTATTTGGTTTATGATTAATCACTAATCACACACTTAATTGACTGATATTTTCTGACAGTGGCTGGAACATTTATGGTAACACTTTAATGAGGTAGTCGAGCTGTACTTACCTCGATCCTCGTTTCCCGCTTGTTGAACTTGGCAAAACCCTGGGCATTTCACATTCAGTCATTTTGGTTTTTCACTCTACATGGTGAATACAGTGAGGGTTTTGGTTTGTAAGTAGTTTTGTCTTCTTTCTGGATGTGGTTTCTTGGAAACGAGCCACAGGCTCTGTCTGCGCCAGCTATGGGCTTTGCTACTTGTTGGGTGGCTCTTTTGTCTATCTTGGTGACTGGTTTACTCGGCTCCTTGGCACAGAATGATGGTTATGTTGGCTTGTGTGAGTATAAGGTTACGATTCTTATGCGGTTGTTTGACTTATCTTTACTCCACGATTATTGTTTGTTATGAGGTCGTTCTACCGGTTAAACTTAATGGTATTGTGCATGCATTTAGGTTGCAAATGCGGTGGCTTCCTTCTCTTCACAACGTCTTTTTAGGTAATCTATTCGTCCATGATTTATTTTAATCCCTCTATTTTTCTATCTCTAACAAAACTTGTTCCTTGGTCTCAGTTGGTCACCGAGGTTTGTGGCTCAATGGCCTGTGCTTTGTCTGCGCTGCGAACCCTCCAGGTAAAGAAAAAGAAACTCTGTGTGTGTGTAGTTATTTGTTGCTTTTCCCTTTCACTATTAACAGCTGGGCTAACAATCCTGCCCTGGTTCAACTTGCAGGTTGGGGGTTTTCTAGTGGGCGAGCTTGGTATGAACGCCCCAGATCTTACCTGGTGGGCTCTACCATTGTCTTCAATTTGTGTGTAGGACTAGGGTCCGTAGATTGTTTATGAGTCCGAGTTTTCAACACTTTTCCATATATGTCTTTTTGCCGTCATTATGTGACCTGGGCTGATTCGATACAGTCCTTCCTTTTTATTTCGTTCCTTTGTAATTGTAAAACTGTATTTAAGGGAGGCTGACCCAAAACCTTCATCTAGGGTTTATTGGTTCATTTGGCTCTTTAACAGTTTGTAGGCTTGTACTTGGACTCTGTTATGTATGTACAGACATTTCATTTTTATAAATGAAAGAATTACAGTGGAATTCATTTGCTTTAGTTACCTCTGTCCTGATGTGGTCACGCGGCGTTTGTTCTCTTGTTCTGGTTTGAACTTCTTCGAACCGTGCTTGGTTATCTCGGTTATAGACTCTGTCTCTTGTTTGCAAGCCCTAGTGCTATGAGTTCTCGTGCGATTTCCTTGTCTGCTTTCAATTATTTAAAAGAGGAAAACAAAAGAAATATGCATGCACTGTGTTTGTTTACTATGGGTATTTCAACAACTAGAAAGCGTAGATAGACATATCAATGATTGTTACAGATGGATGGATTTGAAAATGAAATAAAATTATTCTCTTTCTTTTATTTCTGTGTGCGTATGTTGAACCTTTAGAATAATTTACTATTTTCGATTTATACTTTTTGTCCACAGTTATTTGAATTGTGTGTAGTTACTTTTTCAGTTTCTATTCTATTAGTTACACAATTGTTTATGCATTTGGTTCTTCTTGCACTGCAAGATTTTACATTCGACATATCTGTCTTCTTTTTTTTCGAAAATGAAAGAAACGGTTATAAAAATATTGTTTATTAAGACAAACAAAATAGTGACCCTAACTGACTAGACTATTCCTTAACCGATACTGACATTAAAAAAACAAAGTCCTACATTCTACTTTGACTAATTGAACATACAGAAAACAATCAATGATAAAACTTTCCACCTTGGCAGAGACCAACACCCGGTCATGGTGCCCTTAGCTGGATACTCCTACATCAGGCTCCCGGGGTAAAAAGAAATCATGACTCCGGTCCATGAGCTTCTCGATTGAATAACCCGCCTACTCTATCTGCTTCGCATCAAACCATGAATTTTCCTCGATAGGACGGTTCTTCCACTTGACTAGATATTGAAAATAATCATTCTGCCAAGTTCGTTTGGCCACCTGAGTGTCAAGGATTCTCTTGATCTCAGGAGGCTGAACATAAGGCACTTGTCTCATCCAAGTTTCACTTCCATCTTGGGTGTCTCATGTAAGCTGTGTTGTACTGTCTTCCTCTGAACCAGCAGTGTATGGAAATAGATCTGCTACATTAAAGATGGGTGAAATACCTATTCCTGGTGGCAGCTGTATTTCGTAGGCATTTGCTGAAAATTTTTGGAGGACTTTGCAGGGACCTATCTTCTTGTACATCAGCTTGTTGTATGCACCTCTAGGGAAGCGTTCCTTGCGCAAATGCACGAGGACTTCATTCCTCACATTAAACCGCACTTCTCCCCGTTTCAAATCTGCTTGATACTTATATTTTTTACTGCTATCTGACAATTTAATTTTCACCTACTCGTGCAAATCTTTCATCGCGTTAGTGAAGTCTTCCCCGTCAGCACTCCGTCTTTCCTGCTGTCCCATATCTCGCAGCTCATGCACTTTGCAAGGATGCATGCCATACAAGATCTGAAAAGGATTACAGCCCGTGCTGCGATTGGATGAGTCATTATAAGAAAACTCTAGCTGGGCAAGTACTCGATCCCACATCTGCAAATTTTCACCAATCAATCTTCATAGCAGGTTCCCCAGACTTTTGTTTGCCCGTCGGTCTGCGGGTGATAAGCAGAGTTGTAACTCAACTGCATGTCCATCTTCTTCCACAGGGTGCACCAAAAGTGCCCTGTAAACTTCATGTTCCTGTTAGAAAGAATAGACTTAGGCAAACCATGTAACCTGACAATCTCTGTAAAGAACAAGTGGGCCACGTAAGTGGCATCGCTGGTTTTTCTACAAGGGATGAAATGTGCCATCTTCTAAAACTGGTCCACTACTATCGTCACTGAGTCATAACCACGTTGTGTCCTTGGTAGACCCAAGATGAAGTCCAAGCTGACTGAGTCCCACAGTCTTCTTGGAATGGGCAATGGCATATAAAGTCAAATATTTTGACTGTGTCCCTTTGCCAGCTAACACAATTTACATCTATTCACAAATCTCTTCACATCCCTTCGCATTCTTAGCCAATAATAAAAATGACGGAGCTCCTCTAATGTCTTGTCTATGCCGAAATGTCTGGCTAGACCTCCACTGTGTTTCTCCCAAATGATATTCTCCCTCATCGAGTAGTCAAATATGCATGCTGTCCTCCCCTAAACAACAACTTCTCCTACAAATTATAGTCCAACCATGGACTATTGTCTCTCACCAAAGGATTCTAACATGCTTCGTAAGTCTCCTTAAAATCTGCGTCAGTCTGATACAAATCTTTCAAGTTCTCAAAACCCAACACTTGTATAGTACTCTCCTGCAAGAGTAGGGCTCTTCTGCTCAATGCATCCGCTACCTTGTTGGCCTGCCGCTGATGTGTTTCAACACAAAGGTGAAACTCTGCAAATATTCAACCCACTTAGCATGTTTGTGATTCAGTTTGTGCTATTGCATCACATACTGCAGTGCAGAATTATCCGAGAACAAAACAAATTCATTTCCCAGCAAATAGTGTCTCCAATGCTTCAGCGCTTGGACGATAGCATAGAATTCCTTGTCATAGGATGAATACTTCTGCCTGCTTTCATTCAACTTCTCGCTGAAAAATGCAACAGGTTTATCCTCCTGGCTAAGTATAGCTCCAATAGCCATACCACTTGCATCACAGTGAACCTGAAAAAGCTTTTTAAAATCTAGCAATCTCATGATCGGTCTCTCTATGATCTTCTTCTTTAGTAGCTGAAAACTCCTCTCTGCTGCCTCGGTCCAATGAAAAGGCTAACTTGCCTTTTTGATAGTGTCCAACATAGGTGCATAGATTTCACTGAAATTTCTTATAAATTTTCGGTAAAAACTCGACAGCCCACGAAAACTACGTAGCTCAAACAAGATTTTCAGGGATGGCCAATTGACTATCACTCCAATCTTCTTTGGATCCATCTTCAGATCATTTTCTGCTATTACGAAGCCCAAATAAACTAATTCTTTTTGCAGAAAAGTACACTTTTTCAGATTTATCAGTAGCTTATTCTGCTGCAATTTTTCCAGCACTTTTCGAACATGTCAAAAGTGTTCCTCCCTCGTCTTCCTGAAGATTAATATGTCGTCCAGGTACACTATCAAAAACTTTCTGACGTATTCTTTCAGCATTTCATTCATTAACCGCATAAAGGTACTAGGTGCATTGCTCAGTGCGAATGGCATTACCAGCCACTCATACAGTCCCTCATTAGTCTTGAATGTTGTCTTCCACTCATCCACCTCTCGAATTCGAATCTGATGATACTCGCTCTTTAAATCAATCTTAGATAAATATGCTAGCCCACTTAGGCAATCCATCATATCGTCCATTCATGGCAGTGGAAATCTATACCAAATGATGATCTTATTGATGGCCCTCGAGTTTGTGCACATCCGCCATTCTCCTCCTTTCTTGGGAGCGAGAACTGTTGGAACTGCACAAGGGCTCAAACTCTCCCTTATCAACCCTTTGTCTAGAAATTCCTGCACCTGTTTTCTAATCTTCTCATTCTCTTTGGGGCTCATCCGATATGCTTCCTTATTCGACAAACTTGCTCTGGGTATAAAGTCAATAAGTCATCCACCATTATATCACTAAACTCTTGCAACATCTATTGGATTTCTGTAGGCAAATTTGACACCACTCTGTGTAGCAACACCGTCTTTGCTCTTCTAACAACAGCATAGCTCACCTCGCTATCTTCAACTTGTTTCAAAAACTACTTTCCGCTCATTAACAACACTCTCGTCTCACTTGTTCTCGCTGTCTCTTCCTCTTTGATGGGCACAAGCGTATGCTTGATCCCATCTTTGACAAACTTATAGCAGTTTGTCTTCCCATCATGTACCACCTTCCTGTCATACTGCCATGGCCTGCTTAGCAGTATGTGACATACATCCATCAGCATTATGTCACAAATGACTGTATCCTTATATATGTGGATATGAAACTCCACTTCACATTGCTCATCTAACAGCAACTGATGGCCCTTTTTCAGCCATGATACCTTGTAAGGAGTGGGGTGTTTCAATCACTGCAACCCCAATTTTTCCACCATCTCCATGGCTACCAGGTTACCTCTACTCTCACTATCGATAATCAGCTTACAACACTTACCGTGTGACTTACAAATTGTCCAAAACAAAGCTTTCCGTTGAGTTTGTTTAGCTAATTCTTTGGCTGGTTTCAGCAATACCTTGTTCAAAACTAAAGCTTCCCTTGTTTCCGACACATTTTCAATCACTGAGGTAGGTGTGGGGTTAGCCAGTTTTTGGGATGAAAAGTAATTGTACACATGCTAGATGCGCTAGGTATTAATACTATAGGAGGTGGAACATATTAGGTACCTAGTAAGGTGGAGTCTTTCAAAACTCCGGGGCGCATGTTAGTGAAGGAGGATATGGTTTGGTTTCCATCAAGTGTAGGAATAAGATTGTTTGGATTAAGCTAAGATTTTGGATCATTAGGGAGGTGCCTCTGCTTCTTCTGGCTAGAAGACGTACGCACCCCTTTGTCCAGCTTGTTCTACCTCAGGACACTCAAACGATCTGTGTCCCCACTTATGACACCTGTAACATTGATAACCAACTCCTCTACCTCGGCCATTTCGCCTTCCTCGCTGATATGGCTTACCACCTCTCGTGTTGTCACCTTTTTCTGTTGTTTCGGAAGCTTTATAACTACTACCTTCTTCATTACTTCTAGTAGTTCACCCTCTGCCATAATTCTGTCCTCTTCCTCTGCCGGTTCCCCGTCCTCTCCTAGCATTTAGTTTTTTGGCAATATTCTCCTCTGCTTTCATAGCACTCTGATATGCTTCTTCAATGTTTTTCGGGGAAAGAATGTTGATTTCATCTAATATTTCTAACCTTAAACCATTTACATACCTGGTTGTTTTCTCCGAGGTGTCCTCTGTATAGCCAACCCTTAAATTTACTCTGTAAAATTCCTCAGTGTACTCCCTTACTGTCATCCCTTTCTGCTTCAGATTTTGCACTTGCCGGTGTAGTGCAATCTGGTAATCCTTAGGTAGAAATCTGCCCTTCAACTTGGCCACCATCCTTGACCATTTTTTGATTGGAAACTTGTTCAACCTCCTCCTCTCTGTTTGGACACTGTCCCACCACAGGGCTGCGTGTCCCTTCAACTTTGTCGCAGCGAACTTGACTCTACGGTCTTCACTGACCTCTTCACACTCAAAATACTTATCTAGCTCGCTGATCTAGTCCAACAGAACCTCTGTGGACAAGCTGCCATCATAATTTGGGAGTTCTGGTTTGGGCTTGTTGCTCGCCAATAGGACCGACCTCAACAGTCTCATCTCCAGCCCTTCTTCATCTGATCCATCTGTTGTCACTACAACTTCTTCTTCGCTATCATCTCCTACCTCTAGATCCCTTCTTCTCCCTGCTTCAACTACCTCCAAATGGGCAGTAAGGATCCTGATCTCCTCTCTCAATCCTTCCTCTGCTATCCTCCGAGCACCTCTTCCATGACCTCGTCTTCCTACCTCCATTTCTCAAGCCAATTCTAAATCCTGCTCTGATACCACTATGATGGGACTAGCCCGCACTTCAGTGTACAGCCCTTAATTAATGTCTGTCCAGTGATTGATTAACAATATGTGTTTGGTAGGATTACATAATTATTTGGTTTATGATTAATCACTAATCACACACTTAATTAACTGATATTTTCCGACGATGGCTGGAACATTTATGGTAACACTTTAATGAGGTAGCCGAGTTGTACTTACCTCGTTCCTCGTTTCCCGCTTGTTGAACTTGGAAAAACCCTGGGCATTTCGCATTCAGTAATTTTGGTTTTTCACTCTGCATGGTGAATACAATAAGGGTTTTGGTTTGTAAGTATTTTTGTCTTCTTTCTGGATGTGGTTGCTTGGAAACGAGCCACAGGCTCTGTCTACGTAGGCTATGGGCTCCGCTACTTGTTGGGTGGCTCTGTTGTCTATCTTGGTGACTAGTTTACTCGGCTCCTTGACACAGAATGATGGTTCTGTTCGCTTGCATGAGTATAACATTATGATTCTTATGTGGTTGTTTGAATTATCTTTACTCCACAGTTATTTTTTGTTTTGAGGTCGTTCTACTGGTTAAACTTAATGGTATTGTGCATGCATTCGGGTTGCAAACGTGGTGGCTTCCTTCTGTTCACAACATCTCTTTAGGTAATCTATTCGTCCATGATTTATTTTAATCCCTGTGTTTTTCTGTCTCTAACAAAACTCGTTCCTTGGTCTCAGTTGGTCACCAAGTTTTGTGGCTCAATGGCCTGTGCTTTGTACGCGCTGTGAACCCTCTAGGTAAAGAAAAAAGAAAATTTCTGCGTGTGCAGTTATTTGTTGCTTTTCCCTTTCACTATTGACAGCTGGGCTAACAATCCTACCCTGGTTCAACTTGCAGGTTGGGGGTTTGCTAGTGGGCAAGCTTGGTATAAATGCCCTAGCTCTTACCCGGTAGGCTCTGCCACTGTCTTTAGTTCATGTGTAGGACTAGGGTCTGTAGATTGTTTGTGAGTCCAATTTTTCAACACTTGTCCGTATATGTCCTGTTGTCGTCGTTATGCAACCTGGGCTGATTCGATATAGTCCTTCCTTTTTATTTCGTTCCTTTGTAATTGTAAAATTGTATTTAAGGGAGGCCGACCCTAAACCCTCGTCTAGGGTTTATTGGTTTGTTTGGCTCTTTAACAGTTTGTAGGCTTATACTTGGACTCTGTTATGTATGTACAGACATTTCGTTTTTATAAATGAAAGAATTACAGTGGAATTCATTTGCTTTAGTTACCTCTGTCCTGATGTGGTCACATGACGTTTGTTCTCTCGTTCTGGTTTGAAATTCTTCAAACCGTGCCTGGTTATCTCGGTTATAGACTCTGTCTCTTGTTTGAAAGCCTTTGTGCTATGAGTTCTCGTGTGATTTCCTTGTCTGCTTTCAATTATTTAAAAGAGGAAAACGAAAGAAATATGTATGCACTATGTTCGTTTACTATGGGTATTTCAACAACTAGAAAGTGTAGATAGATCAATGGTTGTTACAGATGGATGGATTTGAAAATGAAATAAAATTATTCTCTGTCTTTTATTTCTGTGTGCGTATGCTGAACCTTCAGAATAATTCACAATTTTCCATTTGTACTTTTTATCCACAATTATCTGAACTGTGCGTAGTTACTTTTTTAGTTTCTATTCTATTGAACAGTGCATAGTTACTTTTTTAGTTTCTATTCTATTAGTTACACAACTGTTTATGCATTCGGTTCTACTTGCACTGCAAGATTTTACATTCGACATATTTGTCTTTTTATTTTTCGAAAATGAAAGAAACAGTTATAAAACTATTGTTTATTAAGACAAACAAAATAGTGACCCTAATTGACTAGACTGTTCCTTAACCGATACTGACATTAAAAAAACAAAGTCCTATGTTCTACTTTGACTAACTGAACATAAAGAAAACAATCACTGATAAAACTTTCCACCTTGGCAGAGACCAACACCGGGTCGTGGTGCCCTTAGCTGGATGCTCCTGCATCACCTTCCCCTTCATTGCATCTTTAAAAGAGATAGTTACTCTAGGAAGGATGTAACCTAAATCTCCACCTCTCAGTCTTAGATTTAATATGATAGTACCATTCGTCATGATACCATATTACTTCATACAGAATGGGTTTTGTAGCATTTTACCCTAAAAATTTTTGCACCAAGTTTATTTCCTTAATCCATAGGAGTGTGTAATTTCCATTAAGGTTTTTCATGAATATTTAAAAGGGGATATCTTTTGTATTTGTTTGAACAAAAACATAGAAAAACCTTGGAAAATATGTGGAGGCGACATCCCTAAACATTGAGACCCTCACCAGAACGACCTGATCATCATAACAGACAGAACATACATACAAAAAAAATAAATTAGGAGACAGGAAAACAATCAAAGAACCTATCAACTACTCCCTCCATGGCCCCAATAGCTGGGAGGAGGTGTCTTTGTAAAAAAGGATTGAACATGTGTCTGCGATTTTCACATAAATTTTATGTAGGGAATGGGCCATGGTAGAGGAAACATGCTCAGAGCCACGACCACCAATCACTACAGGGTAAAATAAAGCATGGGAGAAAATATTCTTTTGGTACGACACCTCCAAAGGAAGCCAAAACCGACCACATCCAAAGTAAAACACTAGATTGAACATCTGTTCCCTAAGCCATTGGCCTCCATGAGCCCCAGAGGCGAACCAGAATGTGGTGGCGGCATAATTTTCATTGTTGAACAAACAAAACCTAGTGCTCCTCATTTCCCCCTCATTTTTTTTATATGACTATAAAGTATATTTAATTAAAAAACTCATATACATTTATTTTAAACAAAGGAATATTTACAATTTTTATAGTATTTCAATATTTTACTAAAATATTTAATAAACTTGAATTTAATTAAAAAAAAAAGATCCTTCTTTTTCACTATAAATTAAGTAAACAAGCTACAACCATATAGATCTTGGTTAGGTGGTCTCAACTTTCCCATTGGGAAACCAAGTTTGTTGACCACCTAACCGCATTATAAGCCATCCAGTAGCAAAAAATATTTATTCTATCTACCCAAGCTATATAAACTTGATTGTCATGTCCACAACCATATATATATATATATATATATATATATATATATATATATATATATATATATATATATATATATATATATATATATATGACTACAAACTATAATTTAAAATCTATCCACATGAAAACTAATAAAAAAAAGACTAAGAGCCAACATTCTATTCCTCCTGCTCGGTGGATGTCAATGTAACCGAGGCCGGATCTTTGGCAATGGAGCCTGGCATCTCAGTCGACATGAACAAGCATGAGAAATGTTTCTCTATACAATCTAAGTGGCCATCCTATTTTTGCAATTGAAATTGCAATTTTTTAAAGTCTTGTTTGTAATTTGGAAAGACCTAGACAACAGTTGTCCATATTTGTTCCATGGCCTTGCCCAAGAGGCATTTCATAAGCCAATACATATATAAGGTCTTGTATTGCGTCTCTTAGCCTCTAGTGTGTCCTGAATATGGAACCAAGAGCTTCTAATCCTTCATGTTAGCTGCCTCCATGCTCACTTGCCGATTTATATCTTCCTCCCATTTTGCTATCAGTCGTTTGATTTCCTCTCTAGTGTCATCCGCATAAGTACTTGCCACTTCTTGGATCAGGTTGGCCACAAGATTTCTGCCACGACATTTCTCTGTAGTTCTCGGCTCGACCTCAACCTTGCTCCCCGCGATCTCTTCCCTCGGCCCTTGGCTTTCGTTGCTTGATCCATTGCCTCAATTTTCCTCTACCTTACCATTAATTAATTTAGTTTTAATAATATACATTATTATATAAATTTTAATTTTAATAGGACACATATATGGAAAATAAGTTTAATATGTTGTTTGAAAAAAATAAATTTAAATATATAAAATATGAATATTTTTTCATGACTATCTAAAATAAATTTAGTTGATGATAGTAATAAAAATTATACATATATAAATGATATTTAATTTTTTATTTTATTTTTTATTATTAATTAATATTTCAATTTAATGGGAGGATAATTGTTTTAACTATAATGAGGTATTTTATCATTAAATAAAATATTATGACAAAAAGTAAAAACAAAATAACCATATACATAGATACATGGTAATGTTTAAAAAACAAAATAAAAAGATTTCATGTTAAATTTAATATAAAATTATCTTAATTTTAAATTTATAAATTAATATCGTTTGAAATATAAATTTTGTAATAAAATTAATATAAATTTAAATAAGTAAAAAATTTATATTAAATTCTTTTAATTCTTTTGCCCTATTAATTTGGTGTAGTCCATAATGCGACTTTTTGGAAAGTTGGCAAATGGATTTTTCTTCTTTCTCAATTGGTGTAGTCCATAATGCGACTTTTTGGAAAGTTGGCAAATGGATTTTTCTTCTTTCTCAATTGATGTGACATTGCTTAGAGTTTTCTCGCTCATTGTCGGAGTCCCTTGTCCATCTCCATCCTTTGACTACTGCTACGCTCCAAAGCATGTAATTCATGTATGATATACTAGTATAGATCCATTTGAGTATGGATTTAATATGAGTAGAGGGGGATTAAATTTTTTCCCGTGCAAATTTTTTTAGAATGCAAAATATAATGTGTTATTTTTCGTTATTTAAATTGTATTTGTGAACGCTAAATAGAATATATATATATGAAGAAATAAACATTTTAACCATAAAAACTTAATTTTTTTATAAACTTAAATATCTTACTCACACATTTATTTACTTCTAATTATTTTATAACATATTCATTCTGTTATAGCCAATATTATTTTTCTATTTAGAACATCATTTTTATTTTCAAAAAAATAAAAAAACCAACAAACATACACACGCACTCATATTGTACTGCAAAATAAATCTGTCCCCCAATCATTCACAATCCATGAAATTTGAATTTTAAACTTCTTTAGTTGTTGCTCAAAAACTGAAATGTGCTTTGATTTTGAATTGGGATAGCGCGCAGAGGCTCTAGTCTAGTAGAATTGGGACATCCGACAGAGACTATGCCTAAGTATAATGCATAAAGCATGGTTATACAACGAATGTGGATCTGATCCTAGACGACTTGCAATTCACGAAATTCCTTGTGCCAAAGACGGGACGAGGTGAGTTGTCGCTCTGAATCCTATCGACTTTAAGAGATTGGGAGAAATATTCACAGGTGTCGATTCCGATTTTCGGGTATTCACTTTTTGTTTTTATTTTAATAGAAACTACTTAACCGATGATATGTCATTCGATGAGCATGTATATATACTTATTTATTCCTTTGTATATTTTTCCATGGCTATTTTGTTTGATAGGGAACACTGTGCCAAAGACATGCCAGGGACATCTACGATATGAGTCAAGGGTGACTAAGGCTAGTTCTTGATATCAAAGCCAAACTCCTTCATAGGGTTAGGCGTTGCCCTGTTCTGTTTCATCGAATTTATTTTAAAAGTGTATTTCATTCAGGTTGCTTGCAGAAAAAAGGCCGAGGAGGATGACATTAAAAATAGTTCTGATCTTGGTGCTTCTTGGAGCGGCGCTTTTGCCATGGGTGATCTAGTTACTCAAGTTTAACACAATTGTTTTCTGTAATTTATTTGGCATTGCGAGAATCATCACATCATGAATATTGTCTGCTTTCTCCCATCGCAAGTAACTCTGTCGCGTAACTCATAATACGCTATTGTGAGTAATATAAATCATTTTAATATTGTCATTTATTGCGATCCTATTTGCAATACATGTGATAAATTTTAATAATTTGAGAATAAGGGTTACAACAAACAATGGGTTTCTTTTCTATTCCTTATTTTAAAAAAATAAAAAAATCCCTAAATTATAATCAGATAAAGGATAGTTTATTTAAGTTAAATTCTATTATGAAATTGCATTGATGGTTTAGGATCACTATAACAAAGACCAACACCGACATTATTATGTTTTTCAATTATAAGTTTTTTTAATTTTAATTTTAATTTTCTCTTCGTTAAAGCATGTGTTGTGTTTTTAAGCCTAGTAATGAATAGTGAATTTAAATTGTATTGATGGTTTAGAATCACTATAACAAAGACCAACACCAACATTATTATGTTTTTCAATTAAAAGTTTTATTTTAATTTTAATTTTCACTTCGTTAAAGCATGTGTAGTGTGTTTAAGTCCAGTAATGAATAATGAATTTAATTTAATATAAATGATTTATTTTTTTCATGAACATATTATTATAATTATTTTTAAATATAATAAATGTAATTTTGAAATTATTTGTTTTAAATATAAATATAAAATTTTAAATTTTAAAATCAATTCGATTTTAAAAACATTATATATATATATATATAAAATGTTGTGTTATTTTTATAAAAAAAATATAAATTAAAGCTAAAATTAAATTTATATATTTTATTTTACTATTTTTTTAAATATTATAAAATTTGTATTAATTATTATGATTAATTATTTTAATTTTTTATTTATAAAGTTTTTAGTTTTTTACCTTTTACTAAAATTTACTTAATTATTTTTATGGTTACAAGCTAAATGTTTTTACAATATCTGTCTCTTCATTAGTATTCAACTTAAAAATGAACTTTCAAATTGAAAATTTAATTGAATGAATAAAGTGGATTTAGCTTAATTGCATTTTTGGATGTACAAATGGATTTAATCTTTGAAACTTTCATGGACACTTCAGTTGTATAGACTATACGGTTTAAATTATCAATTCCAATAAATCTTTGTTTGATTTCAAATAAAATTGATTAACAGATATATCTCATAAGGGCCAAATTGTAGAATAATGGAACTATTTGAAATTTGTGTTTTTTTTTTCAATTGTTTTATATAATATATACATAGCTTAGTTTTTTTTCCCTTAACCATACATAATATTGAAATAGGTTACAAAGAAATTACTAATTTACATGGATGTTTAAATATTTTATTTGTGGACCATGTTGAAACATTCTTTTTTGTCCTCAATATATTTTTAGATATGGATATGGATGACGAGAACGAAAGGTTTTTTCTTTGCTTTGGATTCATGGTTTTCTATGGGCTTAGTTTCTTTCCATTTCGATGTCCTTGCAATTTTTTCTTCCTTTAGCTTCCTATAACTTCTACACATTTTCTCGATGATATGACCTATTGTGTGGCCTACAATATAGCGGTCCATTAGCATGGAAGAGGAACAACTAGATTTTTTAGGAAGTTTGATACGATCTCCTATTTTTCATTCTCAATCCAAGAATTATGTGTTAATCACTAGAAGATCTTCTCATATCCTGTCACATGCTCTGAATTGTCCTCCTACACCATAGTTGTATCCTCCCAGAAATTTTCAATCAAGTTCGTGTTCGGATTCATAGACTCTAGAGTCGATTGAAGGTTGGTATTTAATGGGGATGCTTGGCTTAATCTTTCCCCGTATCTCCTCTATTCACCCTTGGGTTTCATCGGCCCAACCTTTATCTCTACTCCTTTTATTCACCTATAGTTATAGTTATGGCTCGACCTACAACTTGACCCAATCAAGACTATGGGTTGGGGTAACTCCCCGCAGTGCTGCCAAGAATTATTCTCAAATGATGGAATTGTGAGCACTGGCAGGAGTTGGGAATTCCCCTCAATTAGTGGGCCTAATAGATGAGAACCATTCCCATTAGTTGTCATTACCACAACTTCCCACCAGTGAAGAGTTGAGGTCGTGGCGAGCATTAGGAGAGGGAGCATAGGGTAGTCCTTTTGAGTGACTGAAAAATAAGTGGGTTTTCCCCATTAATTGTTGGCTTGTTATTAGGATTAGGGACGATGAAAAAAATACCACTGTAGGAGCTACCTATAAAAGTGTGAATCAATAGTCGATAACGACTGAGTCACATGAAAATAGGATCAATGCCCAAATGTGTGCTTGGAGAGGAGTATGACGGAACTTGATCACGTAAAAGTGTCAACTTGAATAAGATGAGGTCAACTAGGCTTCAATGGAGACAAAAATTATAAATTATAAATTTAATTTTTTTCCTTTTGAAATGAGCATGAAGAACATGATTTACAACAATTTTCTTTTGACCTCAACATGAATAACATGCTTGAAAATAAATATATACACAAAAACATACATTATGAAAACTGACCATAGGTACAAAATTCAACACTCCCTCTTAACTAGGGAGGCCTTTATAATCACTTATGATGTTGTTATCAATATTAAAGATTCTACAAGGAAGGGTCAATATTGAGATTATAATTATCATTAATACCACAATCCCGAGTATCACAATCATAGAGGTCAACCCGCTTGACCTATAACAATCATGGCATCCACTCAATACCTATCGTACAACATCAATATCAACTATTAACCATGATCTCGATGGTGCCTCAACCTCATGTTATCTAAAATATTTCTCGTTCACCATCACACAAGTACTGCACATAGTCCACGTGAAACTCGAAATGTCTTCAACCTAAGAAATATGTCTAAGCATGATGCTAGGAGGATATTGTTGACTCTAAAAAGAGATCTCAATGGCCTCTAGGACTATCTCTAGCCAACATGTCTAATATACATAGGGAGAATATCCTCTATCATACCATTTTCGTATAAAGGTCAAAGTGACACAAGATTACAACCCTAGTGACATATGAAAATGTTTATCCACTTGGTCATTTTTCCTAATTCCACTCAATGTATTCGATATAGGGATAACATACCTAATTCTAATTAGAGTACATGACATGACAAAAATGTTTTTCCATGATGTTATCTAATCAATCAAACCATTCTCCCTAATTTGAGTCAATGTACTTGACACCTGGATAAAATTCCTAATTCCCATCAAAATACATGACACAGGTAGATATAATTTAAATGATGCAATCATCACTCCCTCTAAACCAAAGAGGAATTCTCCATAAACCCGTGCTTATCCAGGATGTACACAAACTTACCTCTAGAAAGAGGCTTCATTAGCATTGTTTGGGAAAATTAGAGACTTATAATTTGATAGTCATAAATCATCAACCAAGGGTACGTAAGCTTATGAGATGCTACGCAAAATATATGAAGGCTAATAACTTAAGTTATCTTCTAATTAAATCATTCATACACATAGCTCTAATGTCTCTTTTCTACATCAACACTTGGAAATAAAGGCTATTGAGTGGATTTGATCATCCCTCTACAACTCTTGATATTTCTGATGTTGATTAGAAAAGATAAAATATCAAACAAACATTCATAAAAATCAAGAGGCTAAAACTTGATTAAATGATTGGAACAAATTCATCAAATAAAATTCATTCATTCAACCATTTCACATATGCTGCTAAAGTTCAGAAAATAGAAACAGTAGTTGTGCAAATAACTTACCGATGCATAAAAATAATCAACAGAAATACAAATACTATAACAAATGGAGTTGTGAGCAAAGGGGGACCCCCTTACTCACAACCCCTCTATTGTTAAATGAGTTTACACCGGGTGATCAACAGAACATATAACTTTCTATTAATCTGAAAAGGATCATAGAGATGTAAAACTTTGATATGTTCGACCAAATAACCCCTTTGCAAATGAAACATAATGAAATTTATACAAGTTCAAAGTCATATGTTTTCCTGAATTAGGAAAACTACTATGTTATAACTACTTACTATCAATAAGTAAACAAAATGACAGAATAGCTCTATTGAGTTTAATCCATGACTAAAAGTGTGGATCAAACTAATTTCGTTACAACACTTGGAGATTTTTCTAAGTATGGCCATCGAGAAGAGGACTGAATATCTATGCAGTTCCAATGATGAATTCAACGCATCTAATGGTACAACGTCCATGTAGGTCGATTTCCTCATAAAACCCATGTTCTCGTTCTTCATGAAAGCAAGTGGAACATATCGAACCACCGATTTTGTTGCAAGAAATCTGGGTTGTTATAGGAAATTTGGATCTACAGGAAATCACGAAGTGTCTGCAGGAAATTGGCAACCATGATTGTCTCTAGGAAATCATAGAGATACTTCAAATCATGCCTAATCTGCATAAGATTTTGATCAGTAAAACTTGATAATTCAATTAGAAAATGATTAACTTCAATAAATACTTAAGAACAAGGTAAAATAATACTTTTTAAGATAATTTTCATAATAGGAGTAGTTAGAAATAAAAAAAGAGTTCAAAAATGGGGGTGGCAAGGTCTTAGGAGGCTATCAAAAAGTGATAAAAATGGGACTCGTCATCTCCCCCACACCTAGATTCTTGCATGTCCCTTATGCAAACAAAAATGTTGCACCCTTAAAAAAAAGATCAGTTTGTGCCTTGTGTTGTAGCTCCTGGAGCCATGTGGTCTAATTGGGCTCTGCTAGACTCTTCCTTAACCAGATTCTGATACTCCTCATTCTTTTTCTGCAGGTTCTCAATTTGGGCATGTTTCTTCTTCATAATCTGAGCAACTTTATGATGCCACTCATCATACTACTTTTGCATGTGTAGGCTATTTTCCCTCAGGGTTTCATTCTCTTTTCGAAGGACCCGCTCAGAAAAGTAAGTTCAACAATGGTTTCCTCCAATTTCTTTCGGGATAGTTTCTTCTTAGAAGTTCCTTCTCCAACATGTTGTCGTTGGGAGGGCTGGGGAAAACTCGATTCCTCTCCAACTGTTTTATCTCTGCTTCCCTGTAGCTATGAATTCTGAAAAGACGTGAACTCCACTTCTTCTCTGTTGGTAAATTTAGCCGATTCCACCTTCCCTTTCCTTTTGGACAGGTCTCAGGACCTCTTACTATTTTTATCAGTTTTAATTGGCGATACCCCTTTGTTTCCGGGAAAAACTAGTGTCTTTTCGATCTACTAGTCCCACTAGGATTGGTAGCTATCCTAGAAACAAACAACCAAAGAAAATTGTGATCTCCTTTATATATGATAGAAAAGAGAGAAGAAAAGGGACCAACCTGGATCTTCTGGTTGACTCCTTGCTTGATTTCTCTCCCTTGATAGAGCTTGCACCTCTTCTCCTACTTATCCCACTCAATGAATACCTGTAGAGACAAAGTAACAAAACACCATCAAAGCATATCGATCTATTATATCATAAACAATGCAGAATCAAAAATACATTGATCATACTATGGTATTCACAAATAACAACATTCGCAAATACACGATTGTATGGAGGAAAACTCAAAGAACTTTATTAATAGTAGAAGGGAGAATTACAACCTAGCTTTCTGATCTAGCATCATCCTCGCATCATCAAAGCCCTCTTGACCTCATGAAAAGCAAGATCACCCAACAATACAATGTCTTTTCTCAAAGATAAACTATCAGCACTTCCTTACAAATTAGAAAATTTCAGCCTCAGATCTCTCATATGAGGGATCCATTTATAAATGTTTGCAAGGGTGTGAGTCGTCTCTGGGTTTTTGATTAGTGTCATTCCACTTGTTTTTCTTTCTTCCATGTGGAGATTTCTTGGATCTCTTACTCATCCCTGGGTCAATTCAAAGAGGCAAGTGTCATAGGAGAAGTTTCTGGAAGATTCCATGAGCATCCACTTAGAAAATTGTCTCGGACATTCGTCCATCCTCACTCATCACACCCTACAGAAGGCCTCTTCAGTTTGCATTGCACCTGGCTAGTGTAGAAGTCAGTATGCATCGCACCTTGACAGTGGGGCAGTCAGTATGGTCTAGTTTTGGCCAGTTCTAAGTGGTTTTTCAAGTGGAACTTTTAAGGAATGATGTAATTAGTTGACCATGATCCTTTAGGGTATGAAACAACACTTTTAGGGGTTAAAGAGCCCTTGGTTTATGAACATATAAGATTGGGGTTGCAGTGCCCAAATATGTCTATAATAGTTTCCCCCTAAAGCATGAAGTTGTAAATCCTTTGATGTCAACTGAAGTGCTTTATCACGAGGATTCGAGGTATTTGAACTAGAAGGTGACCTGTATAAGATACAATACAATACATCATCATCATATTATTCTCATGATGTAGCTGAGGTGGGCATTCCCATGCTCAACTTTATAAATTCATTTTCATGTACATAGGACAGATAATTGTATGCAGTTGAAGACTGGTGATTCTTCATATGAAGATTCATCTTCCCTGGCTTAGATGACTATCTGTGCAGCTTTTGTGTACATTTGATGTCTTTATATTCTTGAATATCTTACAGCCCAGATGGATGAAACTAGATCCGGGGTCTTCAAAACTCGTTCAATATTTACCCAGTGTACAAGTCGATCCATGTGAAAAGATGTTCTGAAGTCGAACATGGAAAGACATCACCTGATTACCACCCAATAATATGAGTTGTTAATAGGAGTGAGAGGAATCACCAATAATGATAATGACCCTTAAGGTACTAGAGTATAATTCATGTGGTGTGAATATATGATCCGATGTCGAACACCATGCAAAATATTTCGGTCGAAGGCCATTGATGTAAACCTGTCGCCGAAAGTGAGAAATTTTCCATTGAGGCATGCGAGCTTCAAAGTACTGAAAGGATTGTTTCTAAGTCAACTTCTTGGATAATGATTTGATGTCGACAAGAAGTGACTTGTCATAGGAGGGCCTTAATGTATCCCACATCTACGACATGAAACGAAACAAATGATTTTATGGAGGTGAAAGTGATCTGATGATATAAGGTTCAGGAATGGCGATCATAAAAAATGTAGGTTGAAGGTATTGCAATAGATGAGGCATTGAATGGATGGTGAATTCTCTGAATGAATTCTCTTGAACAAATCAGGGACATTGAGATGGATTGGTAGCGTTAACCCTAAGAGATGGATGGTATGGAGGACCAATGGTGATATGACCAGTGAATGGAATAACCCAACCCAATTCAATCATGGCGATGGAGTGAAAGTGTCATGTTCAAGAGCGACCTGCTACCATAACATTATTCAAGTTTTCTTCCCTTTTTCCCTAGTCATCGCTGACCAGTACCTCTTTATTTTTGTCAAGCTTGAGGAGCATAACATATGCTTGTTCTATAATTTGCCCTTTGGGCAAACCTGTCGCTATGTTTTAGCGAGTCTAGCAACAGTGAAACTCATTCTTGTCTGGGTGGACAAGTTTGTCGCTATTGTTTTATCAAGTTTAAAGACAAAGATAACTCGATCCTTTTCATGTTTAGAGAGTTTGAAAAGGGATGAAAAGAAAAATCCAGTAGTTCTTTTTCGTCGCATAATCCCTTAGGTCTGAAAAAGATTAAAATAATACAAAAGGGATGACTTTTCCAATCACTTTAGCGAGCCGAAAAGACAAGCTTTTGGACTTTTTCATGAGATAATTCCTCAGGTCTAAAAAGTTTAAAATATACAGGAGGGATGGCGCTTCCAATCACTTTAGTGAGCTAGAGAGGCCAATTACTCAACAATATTTTCATATTTAGCGACTCTGAAAAGGGTTTAAAGTGGACTCGTTTTTTGAGGAACAAGTGGTATCCGTGGTAGAAACTGGTTCTGATTAATCTTGGAAATTCTCAAAACATGGTGATGTGAAGAGGGTGGCTAATAAGACCACTTGTTGTGGGGAAAAATGCCTATGCAGGACGATCCTATCCACCTAAGGTGTGACAGTGCCTTAGCAACAAACAGATACAACTATTCTGGTTTCTTCCTTTATGAAATGTGAAAGAGGGGAGATCGATAGACTTACCGTTGTCTTCCGTTTGTCCCTCGATCTAGATCCTCTTCTCTTTGGGTGTTCACAGCTACTTGCCTCCTCGCTTGCTCAAGAGAACAGCTACTTGATTCCCACGAGATCACAAGAGAACAGCTACCTGTGATAAGAGAACAGCTACTTGCGACAAGAGAAGAACACAACACAAAGGCAAATATTCATATTCATAAATGATTCAAGATTAGAAGTAAATCAAATACACTAATGCAATCATACAAATACACCAATATGTAGGAGAAAACCAAGATAGCTTTATTGATTGATAACAAGGTTCAGGAAGAGATACAACCCAGAGGGCTCCAATCCAACATCTCCTTCCCAGCAGAATGGAATTCCTTCTTCAGCTCCCTTCAAAGCATTAAGCACCCAATGTTTCCAGTCTCAAACCAACAACAATTCTTTGCAATAACAAAATTCCAGCCTCTAGATCTCATGGAGGAGAGATCCATATATAGATGTTTGGAGAGAGGATGAGTCAGCTTGAGATCTGACTAGTGTCCTCTCCCTCTATCAGTCCTTGAGTCCACTTGGAGGTTCTTGCTTCCACTTGGAGATTTGGAACCTCTTACTCATCACCAGTCGAATTCCCTGACGCAAGTGTCATTTTGGAAGCTTCCTGGCTTCTGACACCTTGAGGAATGAGTCTGCCACATGTCCAAACTCGCTTAGTGTAGGTAGCTAGTGTTGGAGTTGACATTCAACGCAGGTAGCCACTGTAGCAGTTGACATTCAATGCAGATGCTCAATGGAGCAGTTGACATGATCCTGAATTGACTTGTTTTTGAGCAGTTTCAGGTGGAGAACTTTTGTGAATCGCTGTGGTTAGTTAGCCTTGTTCCTCTAGGTGTAGGAACAACATGTTTAGGGACTTTGGATCCCTTAGATTATGGAAATTTCATGCTCAATGCTGTAAGGCACAAAAATGTCTATAACAGTTGCCCCCTAAAGTATGAGGCTGTTTATCGGGTGAAATTCTTTATCCAGGAGGGTCCGAAGTTCATCCATTTGCTGGGAGGAGACCTGTAATAAGATACAATACAATACATTATGATTGATACTGCTTTCATGATCTAGCTGAGGTGGGCATTCCTACGCTCAGCTTTATAAATTCAATTTTGTACATAGAACAGATGATCGTCTGATGGTAGACTGATAATTTTGGTGAAATTATCATCCTTTGAGTAGGATGATCATCTGCTGCAATGATGTACATGTCAAATGTCTTTATTTTTCCTGAATATATATCGCAGCCCAGATGGATGAAACTAGATCCAGGGTCTTCAAACTCGTTCGATCTTCACTCTAAGTACAAGTCGATCCATGTGAGAATTGCACTGAAGTCGAACATGGAAAGACATCGCTTGATTACCGGTCAATGATGTAAACCGTTAACAAGCGCGAGAGGAATCACCGATAATGATAATGACCCTCAAGGTACTGTAGTACAATTCACGTGGTGTGAATAAAGGACTTGGCGTCGAACACCACGCAAAATCTTCTGGTCGAAGGTCATTGATGTATACCTGTCACCGGAAGTGAGAAACTTGCCATTAAGGCATGCAAGCTTCAAAGTACTGAAGGGGTTGTTCCTAGATCAACTTCTTGGATAATGAGTTGATGTCGACAAGAAGCGATCCATCAAAGGAGGGCCTTCATGAATCCCACATCAGTGACATGGAACGGAGCTAATGATTTTAATAGAGGTGAAAACGATCTGTGGCATATGATTCAGGGTGGCGGTCATGAATGGATGAAGGATAATGTATGGCAGTGGATGGGACCTGGTTGACTCTTTCTGAACGCCTTCTCTTGAACATATGGCAACACTGATGCGATGGATCGGTAGCATTACCCCAAATATGGATAGTATGGCGAGACCATGGTGATGTGACCGGTGAATGAGACAACCCAACCCGATTGTGGTACGGAGGAAAAGTGTCATGTTCAAGAGCGACTTGCTACCATCAAAGTTTTCTTTAGTTTCTCCCAATTTTTCCCCAATCATTGCTGACCAGTACCTCTTTATTTTTTTCAAGCTTGAGGAGGATAGCATATGCTTGTTTTATAACCTGCCCTTCGGGCAAGCCCATCGCTATGTTTTAACGAGCCTAGCGATAGTGAAACTCGTTCTCGTCTAAAGACAAGTTTGTCGCTATTTGGTGATTTTAACGAGTCTAACGACAAGGATAACTCGGTCCTTTTCATTTTTAGAGAGTCTGAAAAGGTACATAAAGTTAACTCCAAAATTCCTTTTTCGTCATCTAATCCCTTAAGTCCGAAAAAGTATAAAACAATACAGAAGGATGAGTTTTCGATAGTTTTAACGAGCCGAACAAAACAAGCGCTCGATCTTTTTGTGCAATAATCCCTCAGGTCCAAAAAGATTAAAATCTAGAGGAGGGATAGCTTTTCCGGTTGCTTTAACGAGCTGGAAGGCCAAAACTCAGCAATCTTTTCATATTTTATGAGTCAATTGAAAAGAGCTTAAAGAAGACTCGTCTTTTGAGGAACGAGTGATGAACAGGGATAGCAGTTGATTCCAGGTATAGGTTGGAATTTTCCAATCATGGCAGTGTCACAAGGATGGCTAGGTGAAATCACTCTTCGCAGCTATTCCTCAAAATGGGTAAACAGTCATATGGAGGTGAACGATCGGCCAAATGAAAAGTGGAGGTGACGGTGCAAACACGACCAAGGCTTTTATGGCTGATAAATTTACGATCACAGTGGTTATTTACCGGTTCATTTTTCCTGGATGAGCTTGAACTCTAGGGAAAAGCTTGCTCACAATCGCTTTTCTATTTTTTAACGAGCATAAATTCCGCGTTAAAGCTGCTCGATTTTGCGTTTATTTTTTAACGAGCATGAACTTTATGCTAAAACTGCTCGAATACCTAGTCATAAGATAAGAGTGTCTCATCAAGATTCTATTTTTTATGGAGCTTCATCTCACTAAGCTTTGCTCCTTATCCTTTCTTTATGCAAGTTTGGAAACGAATAATCCTAGGAGTTTAAAGGGTTAGAGGTCCTAAAAATTTAAAAAATAAATAGTCGTCCCTTGCTAACACTCCAAAAGGTTTGCATGCCCCCAGGTATAAAGTACGATTTCAAGGTTACCTCTACTTCTTTTCCTTCAAAACAATTGTTTTAAAGAGAGAGGCTTACTTCTTTCAGGTTACCCAAAGATTGTCTCGTTACTCTTTCGAACAAAACACTTCCTCGACAATGTCTACCGAAATAGACAAGGGTGAATGACTCTGGCGCTAAACACGTAACTTTGACAAAAGAATCCTATTCTAGAACAACCCCTCTTCCAATCACGGACGGGGTACGGACTAGTCATATTCTCCCGTGGAAACCTACTCTATACCCAAAGTTTTCCTGCCGAAGCAGACCAGGACGCATGCCCCCTGGGTTCCAGTCATATCCTCCCGGATTACTCGCGCTCATCAGGAGGATGGATCGTGGGTTGAGACACTTCTTGCGTGAATAGACCATTTAGGGATGGTTCATGACTACTTGCGATGCGTGATCCGGGGAATGAATGTTGGTCCACGAGCTTGACCATTCTTCCTTCATGCGGAAAACACATTACTCTAAAGAGTGATGAGACGATGGCTCCCATGCAATATATGTAGTCTCGTCCAAGGAGTAGGTTATAATCCAAGGGTCCTTGAACGACCATCACGTTCATTTGAACGGTCTTCCCTTTCAATGTTATGGGCACATTGGGGAGGATCCCTAAAGGTCGACTGGTTCCCTTATCAAAGGGATGCTTTGAGAGGGTACTAAAGACTATCACAAAGGATCATCAAGTCATTTGTGAGTCCATTGTTCAGATCATAGACAAAATCCAGTGAAGGATCAAGGCAGCAACAGCCTACTTTACCGAAGCAGTTCGATTGTTGCTGTTGAGTCTATGAAGCAAACAATGATGTAAACACAAATAAAATGACTAAAGCAATCTCCCCAGCGGAGTCGCCAATTTGTTGTGGGGAAAAATGCCTATGCAGGATGATCCTATCCACCTAAGGTGTGACAGTGCCTTAGCAACACACAGATACAGCTATTCTGGTTTCTTCCTTTATGAAATGTGAAAGAGGGGAGATCGATAGACTTACCATTGTCTTCCGTTTGTCCCTCGATCTATATCCTCTTCTCTTTGGGTGTTCACAGCTACTTGCCTCCTCGCTTGCTCAAGAGAACAGCTACTTGATTCCCACGAGATCACAAGAGAACAGCTACCTGTGACAAGAGAACAGCTACTTGCGACAAGAGAAGAACACAACACAAAGGCAAATATTCATATTCATAAATGATTCAGGATTAGAAGTAAATCAAATACACTAATGCAATCATACAAATACACCAGTATATAGGAGAAAACCAAGATAGCTTTATTGATTGATAACAAGGTTCAGGAAGAGATACAACCCAGAGGGCTCCAATCCAGCATCTCCTTCCCAGCAGAATGGAATTCCTTCTTCAGCTCCCTTCAAAGCACTAAGCACCCAATGTTTCCAGTCTCAAACCAACAACAATTCTTTGCAATAACAAAATTCCAGCCTCTAGATCTCATAGAGGAGAGATCCATATATAGATGTTTGGAGAGAGGATGAGTCAGCTTGAGATCTGACTAGTGTCCTCTCCCTCTATCAGTCCTTGAGTCCACTTGGAGGTTCTTGCTTCCACTTGGAGATTTGGAACCTCTTACTCATCACCAGTCGAATTCCCTGAGGCAAGTGTCATTTTGGAAGCTTCCTGGCTTCTGACACCTTGAGGAATGAGTCTGCCACATGTCCAAACTCGCTTAGCCCAGGTAGCTAGTGTTGGAGTTGACATTCAACGCAGGTAGCCAGTGTAGCAGTTGACATTCAGCGCAGATGCTCAGTGGAGTAGTTGACATGATCCTGAATTGACTTGTTTTTGAGCAGTTTCAGGTGGAGAACATTTGTGAATTGCTGTGGTTAGTTAGCCTTGTTCCTCTAGGGGTATGAACAACATGTTTAGGGACTTTGGATCCCTTAGATTATGGACATTTCATGCTCAATGCTGTAAGGCACAAAAATGTCTATAACACCACTCATCACAGTTGTTCCTCAAAATGTTAAACAATCAAGTGGAAGTGTATGATCGGCTAAACGGATGGAGGTGATGGAGGAAACACAACCAAGGTTCAAAAGGCTAATATAATTGTGATCACAAGGGTTATTTACTAAAGGTGGGTTCATTTTTTAACGAGCTTGAACTCTGGGGGAACATATGCTCAGTGGTAGGTTTATTTTTTAACGAGCTTGAACCATGCGATAACATTGCTCATATCCTTTTTATGTAGGCTAGAAACAACCAAACTACAAAGCTAAAAAACACTAAAAAGCTAAGGAACTACTGAGGTTAGGTAGGATGGTTTCATCAACAGTTTAGACAAAAAGCCTTCCTTTGCCTTGTCCGTAGTGCAGACAATGCTGAATGGTGGGTTAGACCAATCACCTAACCTAAGAAGTTTAAAAAACTAAAAAGCTAAAAAAACTAAAAATCTAAAAAATGAAATTGGTCATTTTTTTTCTTGTATAACAAGGTTTTCATGCCCCCAGGCGTCAAAAAGAGAGTCTCCAGGTAGCCATACAGAAACTTATTGTGGTTAAGAAAGATGATTTTCTGTCAGCAGTTAGACAAAACACTTCCTGCACTTTGTCCGCAGAATAGACGAAGGTGAAAGGTGTCAGAGACCAATCACATAACTCATAGGGAAACTTATTTTTTTTGGTTGGGTTCGTCTGCCAAATAGACAAGGGTGCATGCCCCCTAAGCTTTGTTTCATTCACTGAATTACTCGCGGTAATTAGATGGATGAAATGAATGTTGAAGAGACATTCTTGACTCAAAAGGACCATTTAGAGATGATGTTTGACTTGAAGCTGCATTTGAACCGGGAAATGGAAGCTGGTCAACAGTGACAATTTTGCCTTCATGTGGGAAACACATCACTCGAAAGAGTGTTGAAATAATAGCTTCCATGTTGTAAATATAGTCACGTCCGAGGTGTATATTGAAATCTAATGGTCCTTGGACTACCATCACATTCAAATGAACGGTTTTCCTTCTCAAAGTTATAGGTAACTTGGGAAGGATCCCTAATCGTCGAGTGGTTCCTTTATTAAAGCTTGACCAATTCCATGTAACAGGCATAAGCGATGGTGAACCAAGTGCTTACCAAGCAGTTGAGGAAAGGATACTCACTAAAACCGCTTCATCTATGATAGTGCCAGACATAATCATTTTGTAAATTTGTACGATGATCCGGAATGGTACATTGTAAGGAAAGCGAGATCTTGCTAGTCGATTCCAATCAAAGGAAGTGAATAGACTGCTTGGAGGGGGTATCGAATAAACGGGTGAAATAACCTCTTGAGTAGCAGGAACTGGGGGATTTTCTTCTTGTTGTGAAGGAACAGGCAGATTGCCCCCAAGTTCAGCAGACTCTCAAGTGAAAAAAATAATTTGAACAGTATCATTCTCACTCTCTTTGGGAATGATATCATCTGAAGGTGGACCTTCTGAAGGCAAGTCTGGGTCGACTGTTACCTCGACCTGCTGACTTTGGTCCGATATAGAATTAGAAGATTCACTTTCAACGATAGCTGTTTCGACTAACGGTTCAATTAAGTTAGTCAGATTTTCAACTAGTAAAGGACTAGGGGAGAGTTTCTTGTATCCAGGTGGAAGTCACTGCGGTGAAGCAGGACGGTTATGCAAGATTCTTTTGACCTCACCCAAAAAGGGACAACGAGGAAGTATATGGTTCCCTTCACATAACACACATGGAAATTTGACTTTCCTTTCCTATCAGTGGACTTCACTATCACTAGTTGATGGTGTTTTATCAACACGATCAGCAGAGGTTGATGACACTGGTTGGTGCGAACAGGGGGACCATTCTCTCAAGATTCGAGGAATGCATAGACAATCTCGATGAAAATGGTTTCCTTTGCAAATTACACAAGGATATATAGGATATTTAGTGTGCAATTTTCACCAATTGATATATCAAAACCTATGGTTGCTTGGTTGTCCCCTTGCTTGACTGACTTTTTCTTCTTCTCCTTCCCTTTCTTCTTCTTCTCAGTCACCCGCTTACTAGCATCGCTACTTTCACCAAGAAAAGAGGAAGAAGGGGAGGGAGAAACAAACAAAGAAGAAGGCGAGGGGTCAATTTTAACATCAACTAGTTGTTGATTCGATTGCTGATGAATCATGTTATTTTGAACCACGGAGGTTGAGAATAGCCATACTGGCAAGCCAATAGTAAGTCCGGGTAGAGACAAAGTGGCCATATGAGGTGCACCAATATTTTCCCAAGATGTAGAAGGGCTAGGAATCCCCTCCAAAGGGATCCCTTGATTGGTGGACTCCATTATCTCAACCTAAGACCAATGAAGGAACAGGGATGGTACTCCGAATTTAGATAAATTTTAATGACATTTTGACACAACTTTGCTTTTTCAATTTTTAGGAGTCGAGAAAAAGGTAAAGATAACTCTAGTCCCCTTCGACTTTTAATGAGCCTGAAGTGACAAGTGCTCAAATGGACCTTTTCTTTTAAGGAGTCGAAATGGAATGAAAGTGATTACTCTGGAGATCTAGACAGAGGGACTACCAAACCAATCGCAAAACTACAAAATACACCTTGGTGATAAATTAAAGATAAATTACCAAGGACTTATGTATGGCAGCCAATCTTCCCAAATGTTGTGTTCAGTGCATTGCGATCGATAGGGTGGCAAACACGTCTTCCTATGGATAAAGGATATCAACCTATTGTGGTCTCCCAATATATACTCGATGGTACGGGGAGCACAAGTCCGTACTAGTACTTGTCGTATCAAAGAGGAGGAATTGCCCAACCTTCAATGAAAACGATAGTTACTAAATTTTACGATGTTGGAACACATCTCTAGCCTAGACCTCTAGATGTGTTGCATTAGGTTCCAAAGTGTTGTTAAGTTCATTGAAATTTATTTTACAGTTGATCTTGCTTAGAAGTTTGTCTTTCAAGGTTCACCGTGTGATGTAGATGTAAAATTCCTAAATATGCAATATAAAATGATAAACAATCGTTGTTTATCTTTAGCAATGAAAATCCTAGCTACTAAGGAAAGAAGGTTATGTTTCTTTAAAACAGAGAGCAAAGAGCACACACTAAATGCACTTTTCCTAAATCATTTTTCGCACACAAGCTAAGTGAAAATGCAAATGCATGTATTTGTTTTTCGTTCCCTTTAATGTGAAGAATGCCAAAAGGAAAACTAAGTATAGATCTGAAATATTTTCTTCAAAGCGACATTTCGAAAATTTCTCTTCAAAATGAAAGGAAGACTAAACGACGCTTTTTGATTTCGAATAGAGAATGTTTTCGACACCTCAAGATATCAAAAAAATCAAATCAAATACATGACAAAAAGTTCAATCGACCACCAAGGAAGGAAGACTCAATGACACTTCACTTTTTGATACAAAACGATAGTTACGACACTTTTTTGCACCAAAATGACAGTTCGATTTAAGCAACCTTTTGACAATGGATTGCAAATGATGGAAAAATACATAAAAACATTTAATAATCCTAATTAATGGAGGTTGAACTATGTAAAGCAAGGAGGCTTCAACAATGAGATATTGTTCATAAGCAGTAAAACAATTGAATAGAGCTGAAAACAAGGACAAAACCCCAAATTTCAAGGAGAGAAATAAGACTACTCAGTCATTGCACCTGTGCTTCATAGAAATAGGGATGCATCTCACTTGCTCCACTCAAGAAGTGCGATGCATACTGGCTTCCAGTGACAGATAGTACGATGGGCCAGGGAGCACAACTGAGGTGGGTTTTGGCTCAAATTTATTGCTGAATTCAGTGAGCTAAGATGAGCTATTATGAATAGTAAAGAAAAAAGTACAGGGGTATGATCTTGGAAGGTTATTAAGCTACCAACAGGGCATCTAGAATGCTTGTAAGTTAGATGTTCAAATTATAAACTAAACCGGAGATTGACTAAAGCAACATTCATCTATTTCGCAATTGCAGAGCAAAAGCGGTTCGAAGGCTATCTGGCTAACTTCAGGCTCCATCTATAGTTTATAAAACAAACAATCAACAATAAACAAACAAACTATTCTCTCCCCAGTGGAGTCGCCATTTTGTTTCCGGGAAAAAATAGTGTCTTTTCGATCTGCTAGTCTCACTAGAATTGGTAACTATCCTAGAAATAAACAACCAAAGCAAATTGTGATTTCCTTTATATATGATAGATAAGAGAGAAGCAAAGGGACCAACCTGGATCTTCTGCTTGACTCCTTGCTTTATTTCTCTCTCCCTTGATAGAGCTTGCACCTCTTCTCCTACTTATCCTGCTCAATGAATACCTGTAGAGACAAAGTAACAAAACACCATCAGAGCATCTCGATCTATTATATCATAAACAATGCAAAATCAGAAATACATTGATCATACAATGGTATTCACAAATAACAACATTCACAAATACATGATTGTATGGAGGAAAACTCAAAGAACTTTATTAATAGTAGAAGAGAGAATTACAACCCAGCTATCTAATGTACCATCATCCTCCCACCATCAAAGCCCTCTTCACCTCCTAAAAAGCAAGATCACCCAACAATACAATGTCTTTTCTCAAAGATAAACTATCAACACTTCCTTACAAATTACAAAATTCCAGCCTCAGATCTCTCAGATGAGGGATCCATTTATAGATGTCTGCAAGGGTGTGAGTCATATCTGGGTTTTTTATTAGTGCCCTTCGACTTTTTGTTCTTGGTTCCATTTGGAGATTTCTTGGATCTCTTACTCATCGCTGGGCGAATTCAGAGAGGCAAGTGTCATAGGAGAAGTTTCCGGAAGATTCCATGAGCATCCACTTAGCAAACTGTCTCGGAAATTTGTCCATCCTCGCTCCTCGTGCCCTACAGAAGGCCTCTTCAGTATGCATCGCACATGGCTAGTGTAGAAGTTAGTATGCATCACACCTTGACAGTGGCGCAGTCAGTATGGTCCAGTTTTGGCCAGTTCCGAGTGGTTTTTCAGGTGGAACTTTTGGGGAATGATGTAATCAGTTGACCATGATCCTTTAGGGTATGAAACAACACTTTTAGGGGTTAAAGAGCCCTTGGTTTATCGACATATAAGATTGGGTTTGCAGTGCCCAAATATGTCTCTAACACCATTCCTATCTATTCTCATTTGTTGTTAGCTTCCCACCCTAGCTTCTTGTAAAGTTCTTGGCATGGGTAGAAGGGCCCTTCAAGTTGGACTTTTTCCGTATGATCTCTCCAGTCACCACCAATTTATTTTTTGTCAACGGACCATGGGTTTGGGGTTTCTTTTTTGAATTTCTACTGGCTCTTCCTCCTTAGGTTCCGACAGACTAGGGTCCTTCTTATCCTCCAGGAAGTAATTCTCTAACTAGTATTGTTCTCATGTTTTATTCTTCTTCCGCAAAACCTCTGTCATGGTGATTTATATCAAGCCATGGTGATAGAGGTTTTCCTCTGTGTGGGCTTCCCTTGCGTTGGCAGTAGTGGACATTTTTATCAGGGTCACTCTTAGATAGTAGGTAAAATTAAAACTCCTATCTCACAAGTGGCCAAGAAGACCCATATGAAATAAAAAAGCTAGTTGAAAGCAGCCTTCACCAGTTATGTATTTTTGTAGGAAAAACAAAAGGTCTCAATACTTACTTCTAAGGAAATCATGTGGGATTCCCTTCCTCCAATCAGGATTTGCATTTTCTTTCCAGAGGAAGGGTGCGCAAATATCCTTGTTAAACCGCTGATTCTTGAACCAATGCTCTCTTTCCTATGGGATGCTGCTACATTGAGCTACTAGCTCCCCTGTCAACTTGAATTAAATGTTACCCACTTGCACTTTGTCGCCATTTAGATTAAGACAAAATGAATTTGTTACCTCTGAAATATGCCCACTAAATTTAAGAAATAGATGTAGCCACATGACCTTCTCTAGTCTTGCTTTACATCGGGGGTCAGCATCCAATAATGCAGGACCCTGAGGTTCAAACCTAACAGTAGAACACATGTTTGAGATACCTAGGGAAGGGAGAGAAAAAAGTTGATTTCGGTCAGAGAGATGCCTCTAAGGCTTTAGCGCAAGAAAAACCTTGACAACGATAGTTTAAATTTGCAATTATTTAGGAAATATGGAAATTTCAAAAAAAGCAGGACATGATCATGAATGTCATCATGATTTGTCCTCCAAGATAAATCTTGAAAAGATAAGTGAAGGACGTGTCAGAGTAATGATGGTCGGGAATGGAACTCAATTTACGACATAACGGCTCATAGCCGCCTTTTTCCGCAATGGTTACCATGACTTACATTCATGCAAATTTTAAGAATTAAAGTATCATTACCTTTTATCTTAAGGATCCTCTCTCTAATCGTACCTTTCCAACCATACATTTGATGGTCTTGTATGCAGACGACGACTGATCTTGGTCTTGAAACAATAACCCACCTTCAATTCACATCATATGCACAATTTTATAGTTCATGGTCTCGATTAATAATAAAAATGGCTAGTACTTTTTAGATTCTGTAGAATATGCTCTGTCTATTTTTTGTTCTTTAGGAAATCAATGGTTTTGTTGCAAGAAATAGAACCGCAACTACTGAACTTCTCCAAGAAATCCTTCTGCAGGAAACTATTTCTTCCCCTTTTTTTACAGTTCATTGCACATGAATGGAGGTGCTGATGTCGAATGTGCAATGATCGCATTGGATTACCAGCCATTAAGGTCATCATTTAACAAATGCAAGGCCCATCACCATTAATGAGAGTGAGGACCAAGGTACATTTGATGCATCCTATCGGGTGTGAATTTACGATTTGTTGTCGAATGCCCTGTAGGATCCAATAGTCAAGGAGCCATAATGAATCCTCATTGTTGTTGGTGAGATAGCCTGTCATTAATGCATACAAGCTTCAAGGCATCCCAAGACTATGATCTTGCACCCAGATAATTTGCTGATGTTGATGGGCCAAGATTTTTGGAAGGAGGGCCTTAAGAAATCCCACATCAGTCCAACACGAGAAAACCAAAAATTAACTGAAGACAAAATTTATTGAGAGGATCCCAAAGGATCTACTGACCTATGATTTTAATGAGCCCAAGGCAGTCCATGCTCGCCAGATTTCAATTTTAGAGAGTCTGAAATACTGAGAAAGAAGACTCCAAGGGGATCCTTTTCTGTAAATAGTCCATTGGGCCCGGAAAAAGGAATAAACTTGTACCCAATAGACATTCCTCTCATATTTTACTGAGCATGAGAAGGAACAAAGTAAGCTATGTTTATTATGGTACAAAATCAAGAATAGGTAGTGAAAGGAATGACTTCCTTCTCCACCATTTCCAACTCCTTTTTCTTCACAATCTCTTCTACAAATTCCTCCTTGGATTGGGGTTTTTGATATAGCTTGAGTCTATGCCCATTGACCAAGAAGGTAACATTTCCATCATCAATTATTTTAACCTGAATCGATCCATTATCAAAAACTTTCTTAACTTCATAGTGACCCATCTATTGTGTGTTGAATTTACCTTTAAAATTCTTAAATTTAAAATCAAACAACAATGACCAATCTCCCTCCTTGAGCTGCTTTTTCTTAATGTATATGTCATTCCATTTAGGCTATTGTTGTTGGATCAGATCAATATGCTGAAAGGCATCTTGCCTAATCTCATCCAACTCATTGCATTGGAGGATTCTTTGTTGTTGTGCCTCATCAAGGTTTATAACCGAAACTATTTCCATCTTAAAAGTCTTGATCTGAAATTCAATTGGCAGTAACACTTGTTTTCGATACACTAATTCATATATAGAAAATCCAGCGGTATTCCTCCATGTAATCTGATAGCCCCATAGTTCCCCAGGAAATCGATAAACCCAATCCTTCTTATGTAATTGCACCGTCTTAGTGAGGATTGTCTCCAAAACCTTATTTTTTTATTCGACCTACCCATTGGCCTGTGGATGGTAAGGGGTGGACTTACGATGAGTAATATGATATCTTTGTACAATCCCCTACATCACATTTGACACAAACTGAGTACCCTAATCAGTAACAATTTCCCGGGGTAACCCAAATCTTACAAAAATATCATAAAAAAAAAGAAACTCTACCACTGCTTTCTCCGTTGCTCTAGGTAGTGCTCTTTCTTCCACCCACTTCATCACATAATCAATACAAACCAAAATATACTTTTTATCTTTGGATATAGGATTGATGGGACCTACGAAATCAACATCCCACCTCTCGAATGGTTCTATGACAACTTGTGGCTGCAAAGGAATTTCATCCAATTAGACAAGTCACCCTATTCTCTGGCATCGATCACATTTACACACATACTGCTTTGCATATTTAAAGAGACTTGGCCAATACGACCTGAAGCGGAGGATCTTATAAGTTGTTTGCTTATCTACAAAATTTCCTCCACAAGGTTCATTGTGACAACCTCTTAAGATATCATACACCTTGTCCTCCCTCACACACCTGCGAATAATAAAGTCAGGTCCGGTGCAAAAGAGGTCTCCTTTTATCCAAGAGTAATTAGCACTTTTCCTAATAATGCTTTTCTTTTGACTAGATGAAAAGTAGGGGGCTAACCTTCCTGCAGCAAGGTAGCTGGCCATATCTGTGAACCAAGGTGTTTTAATAGATATAGAAAAAATATTCCCATCGAAAAACTTATCATTAACAGGAACATCCTCACCTACATGGTCGAGCCTAGATAGGAAATCAAATACTTGATTTTCTTTTCCGGGCATGTCCAATACCATGACATCAAATTCCTGCAGTAGCAAAAGCTACCTAACAATCCTGCCATTAGTGACTTTCTTGTTCATGAGATATCGAATAGCAGAATGATCAGTATGTACAAAAACTTCATAACCAGTGATGTAATGTCTAAACTTATTAATAACATAAATTACAATAAGAAATTCTTTCTCAGTTATGGTATAATTCAGTTCTGCAGGAGTTAACTTTTTACTGACGAAATAAATAACATGAGTTACAAGATTTTCCTTTTGGCCTAATACCACTATTATATCAGAATCAAATGCATTAGTGGAAATATGAAATGGAAATTTTCAATCTGGACCTCTCAAGACAGGTGCTGAAATTTTTTTCTCCTTGAGTGTATTGAATGCAGCTTGACACTCATCACTCCAATGAAATTCAGATTCTTTGGTCAACAATTTGAACAAGGCCAAGGCTATCTTTGTGAAATTTTCAACAAACCTTCTGTAGTAACCTGCATGTTCGAGGAAACTTCGAACTGCCTTTTGACTAGTTGGTGGAGACAATTTTCCAATTACTTCAATCTTATCCAGATCAGCTTTAATTCCTGCAGCAGAAACATAATGACCCAAAATAGTACCTTTAGCCATAATCATGAAACATTTTTCATAACTCAATGAAATATTAGTTTCTCTACATCTCTGCAAAACTTTCTTTATATTATGTATAGCTTCTTCAAATGTATCACCCATTACTATAAAATTTTCCATGTAAACCTCTACGCAATCATGCAAAAGATCACAGAAAATACCAAGTATCGCCCTTTGAAATGTGGCTGGTCCGCTGCATAAACCAAATTGTAGTACTTTATATGCATAGGTTCCCTAGGCGCATGTGACTTTTGTCTTCTCCTGGTCCTCTGGAGCTATCCTAATCTGGTTATACCCATTGAATCCATCTAGGAAAGAAAAATACCTCTTCCCTACTAGAGTGTCCAACACATGGTCTATAAGATGCAAAGGAAAGTGATATTTCAATGTAGATTTGTTTAGTTCCCTATAATACACACACACTCACCATTTACCATTTTTTTAAGAACGATAACGAGTGGGGATACCCACTGGTTGTCTAAAATAGGATGAATGAACCCTACATTTAACAATTTCTGCAACTCATTTTTTACAATTTCTCTCGAAGCGGAGTTCATTACCCTTTTCGGTTGTCTCACAGGCTTGGAATTTCCCTCTATACAGATATGATGAATGCATGTATCTAGTTTGATACCCGTCATGTCTGTTTATTCCCAATAAAATGTATCCGAAAAGTGTTTCGATGTCTAAATTAGTTTCTCCTCCTGTACAAGAGTAAAGGCATAATTGATATTTAGGGTTTTTCCAAAATAAATTTCAATTACCTTGCGTCCACATTCAGTCATTGAATATGGAGGAAATGCAGATAAGAGGGTCAAATGTAATTCAATTGATTTATCATATTTATAAGAGTTCTACAGGTTAGTAATGACATCTATATTTTGACTAAACTTCCCCTCTAAATGCTAAGAAAAATCAGGATTTGAAATATGACAATTCATCAAATTTTCCTCTGAATTTTCCTTAAGGCTCATGGCTTGGGTTATTGCTAATACTGGGTGAATATTTCTTAATCATGTTCTTCATCACCCCAATAGGTATTTTCCGACTTTAGGAAAGGTTTGCCAGGGGGGTATAGATTGATATGTTTACTTTCAGCCCCATGAGCAATGGTCATGTTTCGAGACCTACACCCTATGTAGGCATTAATCGTAGCCAACCAAGTTCTCCCCAAGATCAAAGGATTCCCTCCCAATTTGGTCGTAGGTTTAAGAACATGGAAATCTATAGGGTATTCATAGGAATCCAATGAAATGACAATGTCTTCTAATATGCCCTCTGGCTTTAGCTTAGACCTATCTGTCAATTCTAACATGGTAGGAGTAGGAAGTAAGTCAAAGGATCCTATGGGAGACAATGTTTCCATGGTCATCACATTAATGGTTGCACCTAAATCAATTAGAGTGTTTCTTATTATATACGCATTGATAAAGGTGGCAACCATACGGATCCTAGGGTCTGCATATTTCTCAGTAACAAATCTGGTGGACATAAGACTTGCAAGTTTTGCACCTACTTGAATTGTAGAAGGTTCCTTCTTTTGTCTCCTTGGTTTCTTAGTACATAGCCCCTTAACTGGTTTGGCATAAATAGGGATATCCTTAATTTCTTGCAGTAATAGAATCTTAATTCATACATTTCTCATTTCACACACAAGATCGAACTCATGCTATTTTATTTTCATCTCCAACCTCTCGGGAAAAGGAGGCTAGACAATATGTGACGTGGAAGCTTCTTGTGAATTTAAAATGATTTGTTCATCTAGTTCTAGTGTGATTTCTACTTCAGGTGTTTCCAGAGTGTCTTCCTCTATAATATCTTCAATTTTTCTAGGCTGGGTTACCACTTTTCTTGATTTCAGCTTAATTTCCTGCACCGACACAGGAAATTCCTATAGCCTAGGAACATAAATTTCCTACAGAGGCTATGGTGTAAAAAAATAGGTAGAAAAAGTGGGATAGGTGGCCACTACAATATTGCGAGCAGATTGGACGACTTTATTTTTGGGATTGGGTAGCGGCTGGGCAGGAAGTTGTGTAGGTCATGGTTGATTTGGTGGGGCAGGCAACTGAATTTGTTGTTGTTGTGGCTGACACATTTGTTGTGGCATGTGTTGTGGTGAATAAAAAATTTGAGGTGGGTAATTTAATGCAGTAGGATAAGGAAAACTCCCCTGCTAGGGTTGTTGCAGAGGCTAGGGCTGCCAAGGCATTGGAATGTTCCACATTTGATTTTGAGCATAAGGAAATCGAGAATATTGTTGTGACATACCTGTAGCACATGACTGGCATGGTTTTTGAGGTGCCATTGCATAGAGTGCACTGACAGCTTCCTAATATGCTAGATATGTTGCTTTATTATAGAGAAGAGAAGAACAATGATTAGTAGAATGATCAGTTTCACAAATTCGACATACCTCTATACTATCTGCAAGACATTCCATCAAGGGATGTTTCTTCCTACAATTGGAGTAGAATATAGCCAAGGATTTCTCCAGTTCCTATTGCTTCTTCTTAGCCTGTAAAACATTTAATTGTGAAGACAAAGTTCTAAGAATTTCAGTTTTAAAATTTTCAAATAAGTTTCCCATTTCAACTTTGGTTACCCCAGCTCCTGCAACTGATTTAGTGAATCTAGAAGAGGTATCTCTTGATGCTTTACCAACCTTAGAAATTCCCCTTGAATATCATCGATACAACTCACACACATCCCCATAACTCAATTTTGATACATCACCTTCTCCCATAAAGTTTAGAACCTTGAGATATTTTGGTCTTATGGCTCTTAGTAAGATTGTTCTCAGGGTTTCGTTGTCCAACTGGTTCATCTTGGATATTTGCAAATTATACTGGAATCTTTCCAAGAATTCTTCTAGGCTTTATTCCTCCTTTTGGGTCATGCCAAATATTTCTTACCTGATGTACTTGTTCTTACGATAATCTTGGTACTTTTTCAAGAACACATTGTTCATGTCATCTCATGTTGACATGGAATTCATAGTTATTCCCATGAACCATTTGAGAGTTTCATCCTTTAATGTGGCAGGAAAAAACTGCAACTTTTGAGCATTTGAAGAGTAATCAAAGCTCCTGCACAATACATTAAACTCGAATAAGAAAGCATCTAGATCTTCACCAGAGGTACCATAAAAACTAGGCAAAGCAGAGGGAGGAATGTTTTTCATCTGACTAGTCCCAATAGAATATTTGATAGGAAATTTGAATCTACATGGTTCCCCTTCCTTCTCATGATAGTCCCCATCTTTAGTACGGTTACCCTCCCAATGATCCATATTAAACCAAAAAGGAATGGGACCTTGGTAAACTATAGATCCCTTAGTGTAAGCTACCTGAAACTCGGGTTCTTGAATAGGATTGAAGTGGAATTATTCTTGAGGCTGACCACTAAGCAAAGACAATGTCCTCCTGGTGAGAGGAGATTCTTGATTAACATCAATAGAGGATTTTCTGTCAGAAATATTCTTCTCTATTGTGGGTTTTATCTTTGCTTAGGATTAGTTGTTGATCCCTATTCAGAACTATCACTCCTTGGTTTAGATTCCCCCTTTTTCTTTGCAATCTTATTTTTCCCTGTCATTTTGTTAGTGAACGAAATGGTGCTCACACAACCACCAAAAATTCTTGAAATTTTATATAGGCCGCTAAAAAAAATTCAAAACTTATACTAACCAGAAAATCAAGACACGACTTTGGTGAATTATTATCTCTGCAAGTGCATAGGCCCTACCCCACATCTTACCACTTCGACTCCCCCACTCCAGAAAAACTAAAAAAAATAAAATAAATCATACTAAAACAGACTTCAATATTATCCCTTAGCACCTCCTCGGAAATGGCACCAAAATATTTGGGCAAATGCTACACTTATAATTTGACAGACATAAATCATTAGACAAGGGTAGGTAAGCTTATGATATGCTTCACAAAATATGTGCACACTAATACCTTAAGTGTTTTTCTAATTAAACCATTCATAGATACAACTATAATTGTCATGCGGAAAGAGTCGTTAGTGCGGACACAACCGACCTCCCTAGAAGCAAAAGCTTTCTAGTGACAAACAAGACAAATAAAGCTACTTTTCTCTAAACATATATTGCAAATACAAGTAATCAGGGGATCTTTAACATACCTTTAGTCCAACGCTTTGTAGTAGTCTAGCCTCGCCGACCCAGATGAGCTCCTCCTTCTCTTCGAAACCTGCATTCACTAACAAGCCAAAAGATTAAATAGTAGCTGATAAACTCATAAAACAATACATATCTATCATATAGACCAAGGAGTATATGAAACAAACCATGAATAACAATCTGTTGAGAAAAATAAGTTCATTTGCATTAAAAGGTAACAAAAAGAACCATTACAACCTGAGCCTTGGTGTTGTGCAAGTCCCTCCTAGGGTCCAGCAAGAGTTTTCCTTTACTTTGATCAGCTCACCCACTCTCAAATAAGGCTAGGAAAGGATGGGAATCTCTCCTCTCAAGCTTTACAAGGGAGTCCTAATTCTAGCAGCATCTACCCTTAGGAATGTTCAGCTTTCAACTTCCCTCCCTTTGGCCCAATTCCTGTATTTATAGTGCTCTAGAGGAATTTATTCAGGTCCACCATCAATGGGATAAGCCCCTCTTTGGATGGGATAGCTCCCCTCTTGATGGGATAAGTTCCTCTTTGGTAGGGATACATGAACCATCTGGAGGGGCTCCATACACGTCAAACAAGCTTCTAGAAGGCTCTAGAAATGACCACATGTAACTTTTTGGAGTGAAACTTGTGAATTTTGACCTTTACAGGAGTACGCACCCATTGCTTTACATACAAAGCGTACAAGTACGCAGGTATTGTGAACTTGGAGTGCGTACACGCAGGTAAGGCTAAGAGAAACTGCGTACCTAGAGATATATAGATATTTAATGACTTTCTCTCTTTCTTGAAGTTTGACATGGAGAGCAGAGGTATGAGGCTTGCCAAGGAGGATAGTATGACAGTTGATGGAGCCATACTAACTGCAAATAGTCATGGTGACAAATTTTAGTGTCACAGATTGCCCCCTAAAGTGCGAAGCCTAAAGTAGATTAGGGATTCATATCATCTAGGAAGGGTGAAGTACTTTATCATTTCAAGGATTATCTTGTGGAGAGCCCAGTCGGAACCTACAAGTATTCAACACAAAATACATATAAAAGATCATATCATCGTTGAGGTAGGCATTCCCATACTCAGATTGGAAACTTTAACTAATTGACTATCTACTGCTCTGATACAGGAATGATTCTGCAGTACATCATAATCATAGACTTTTGTAGACACAGTATGGACGCAGCCATCTGTTTATGATTAGTCTACTGTATAATGAATACAAAACTCCTCGCAGCCTGGATGGTGGAAACTAGATCCAGGGTCTTCATTTCTACTTCCCGACAGGTACGATTCTATCCATGCGAATAAATGAGTTGATGTCGAACATGATAGAAACCACTTGATTACCAGTCAATGATGTAAACTGTTAACAAGCGTGAGAGAGACCACCAGTGATGTCAATGGTTCTCAAAGTACCCAGTACAATCCATGAGATGTGAATGAATGAGTTGAAGTCGAACATTTCACGGAATCCTTCGATCGAAAGTCAATTATGTAAACTGTCGTCAAAGGCGAGAAACCTGCCATTGATGCATGCAAACTTCAAGGTACTGACGATTCCTAGGTCATCTTCCTAGATAATGTGCTGATGTCGATAGAAAGCAACCTGTTGCAGGCAAGCCCACAACACGAAATCATAGATCAAGTTGAAGAAATGTAACTGTAAGGACTGACTCAGGGATGGTCAAAATGGATGACGAGTATTTTGCAAATGAATGTTTATTGCAGAGACCTCTTGAACACATAACGACACGACAGATGGCTTGGTGGCATTTGACCCAAAGTTAATACCCGGCTAAATATTTTCAATGTGGCTTGATCAACTATGAGGCAAAGGATTTCCCAACCCAGGTGAATGAAAGTGTCGTGTTCAAGAGTGGTAATAAGGCTTCTTTTGAGATAAAGGATAACAAATGGGCTCATCTTTCTCTCTTTTCCCCCACCATTTATGGCAAGTACCTCTTCATTTTTTACAAGCTTGAGGATAACATATGCTTGATTATAAGCTCATCCTTCGGATGAGTCCAACTTAGTTTTGATTCGAACCCTAAGAAGGAGCGGTCCGTTCCTGTTTGTAATCGAACAGGTCCTTTACTGTGAAATTTTAACGAGTCCAGTATAGGAGAAACGCGGCGTTTTTCATTTTTAGAGAGTCTGAAAAAACTAAAGAAGACTCCAGGTTGAACTTTTTCGTAAAGTTGTGTCTCCCAAGCCCGAAAAAGTATAAAATAATACTTGAGAGAACCGCTTAGTCTTGCGACCAAGGAGTACTTTCATCATTAGTGCCTCTGAACTGAAAAGTAAAAAGCAATCAAGGACACGTCGTTTTATTTCCGTATCGAGTTTGAAACGACTAAAACCCGGCAATCTTTTCCTGTTTTTTACGGTCAGATAAGAGCTATAAGGGGACCGTCTTTTAATTCCGTTTTAACGAGTGTAAAAGAAACTCTCGGCAATCTTTTCATGTTTTAGGAGTCAGAAAAGGGCTTAAAAGATGACTTTGATGTTTTGGTTCGTAAAAAATGATAATTTTCCTTGAAAGTCCTATTGTCCTGCACAAAAACGACACATTACTCATACCTGTTTAAGATAAGCAAAAATGCATTGAGAAATATCCTTCCATGGTGAAAAATAAACAAATTTAGCACTCATTTATCCAAAAAACCTATAAAAGGACCTTTTACCATGTCATTTTTACCATTTTACTGTTGAAGGAGAGAAAAGGGCTTTTGGCAAGAAACTTCCCGTGGACTTTGCGGAGAATCTGACCGTCGGAATCGAGTGCCGTCTCTTTCAGGTATTTCACAACATCCTCCTCTTTGTTTTCATCTGTTTAGAATTTCATTTTAAGCCCTATTTTGATTTTTTGAGGGCTTTGGGGTTTTAGGATCCGCCTTTCGGGGTACGCAAGTGCCCCATGGGTGACCTGCGTACCCCGACATTTTCGTTCATGGGAAAATGGCAGGAGTACGCAGCCTACCTTCAGAACAGCTGCGTCCATACGCTCTGTTTCTGAACGCGGGGTGCGTACCCCACGCAAAGCAATTTTAGAACCCCAAATCTCAAAACCTAACCATTAATTTTTGATTTAATGAATTCTAATGAATGTTTTCTGGTGTGTAGATTACCCACCATGCTTGATTGGCACGAAAGAGAACAAGAAGATGTCGATTTGGCCGCAATAGATCATCAACCCTCCATTGATGCTTTGAAGGCATGTGGTCTCTACAAATACTGGGCCATACCTGGCATGAGGGCCCAGGTGCGATTCTTAGAATGGCTGGTTGAAAGGTGGAATGTTCAGTATCAATGCTTCTACATCAGAGGGCACGAGCTCGAGATAGAGCCCTCTGACATATATTTTCTCACTGGTTTGCCTAATAGGGGCGAGCAACTGACTCTGTCCGGGACTAGGCCGGGTGGCCAATCCCTTGCTAGCCTCCAGCTAGAGTGGTGCAACAATCAAAACCAGGATAAAGGGATAGAAATCAAATACATATCCCTGCCTGAACTTATGGTAATTGCCTTTACAGTTACTAGACTCTGCGGCGCAGCCGCCTTGCACATTGCCACCGGGTCCCAAATGTGGATGGCGATAGATTGCTACCGAGGCACCATTTTCAATTGGTGTGACGCTGTGTTGACCAATATGAAGGGCCAACTGACTAGGGCAAAGAACGGGCAATTAAAGACCTTTGGGTATGGGCCTCTAGTTGTGAGCTTTGCCCTAGAGAGGGTTTCGATGCTGATCCCACAGCATCTCACTGTTCCAGCTGGGCCTCCTCGGGAGCCAAAGTTGATGCGATGGGTTACGGTAATGGCCCGGCATCTTGATGAGGGAGCGGGAGTTGTTCAATTTCCTGCGGGTTACTTTCACTGATTGGAGGACCAGGTCTTTGCGATCCAGGATTTTACTTATGCCGGAGTAGATTTTCGCGGTGATCTGGACATGGTTCTTCTACAGGGAGAACAATGGGACGACAGAGGTACTTCATTTTTCACAAGTTTTTTAAATTTCTACTTTTTATTTGTTTTTATATCGCCTCAAAAGTGACAGTGACAAATTTCAAAATGCAGATGTAGGTCCACAGCGTCCGGCCAATCTCCGGCCATTCGAGAGAAGAGTACCAGTTGCACCAGCACCGGCCCCACAGGATGCGGCCGCAGAGACCTTAGCCGAGCTGGAACAGGACCTAGAGCGTCTCATGGCGGACATACCAGAGACGACTATAGATGATATTCCTATCCGACTTCAGCGCTATGTGGTCGCAGTCCCAGGACCTTTCAGGAGGTTCCTGTGTAGGGTAGCGCGGGCAGTGGTCTCGTATAGAGAGCACCACCAGTGATTGGCTAGTCACTTTTTGTAGACACATATGACATTTTTGGTTTTTTGTACTTATCATTTTTGCCGATCATAAGGTGTTTTTCAACCTATGATCGAAGACGATGTATATTTTTGACACACTCCTATCTATATATATATCATTATTACCGGCTCATCTTGTTAAACATGTATGATGAAATGTTTTTTAAATTTACATTTATGATTATCGCAAATGTCTGTATAACATTCGAGAAGCAATTGCATCTGCTAATGTATTTAATGACCTTGGAATATGCTGATATTCAATGTAATCAAATTCACGTTCCAAGAGGCGCACTCTCAAAAATAACCTTAATAACACTGGATTTCTAATGTCATATACTCTATTAAGATGTAATACAACGAGTTCAGAATCTAACCTCACTATCAAACTCCGAATCCCAAATGAAATAGATTCAGATAATAACTCAATCACTGCACTGTATTCTGCAATGTTGTTTGTTGTTTGACCGAGGCTCACCCCATGCATAGAAACTAACTTGTCAGAGGGCGAATAGATAACCCAAGCTGCGGAAGAGATATTCCGTGTATTACGACAAGCACCATCAGCAAATCCAATGTACGTTTGGAGAGGCGTCGACATCTGCAATATCAAGAGTAAAACTAAGATAAGCCAGAATAACGACGAAAAACACACTCTCTAAGCTAAGCACACTGTCTATACTAACAAACACACCAGCTAGAAAGAAAAAACTAACCTAACTAAATCTCCATACCCATCGTTTAAGCATAATACCTCTTTAGGTAAAGTCCATTTCTGGGCTTACCCAAAGAGTCCCCATCAAAATCTACAACCTCATACGCCCCTTTTGCTAGCTTTCACTTAACAATGTAGGGCCCATGCCACATTGGAACGAATTTACCAGAACCTAATTTATCGTTAGCTTGATCATATAATAACACTAGGTCTCCTTCCGAAAAATTACGAGGGGTCACGTTGCGATCATACTGAGCTTTCATCCTTTTTGCATGAGTCTCTATTGCCAATGCAGCGTCACGTCGAGTCTCATCTAATTTAGCTAAGTATAATAGACGCTTCTCCTCTTCGGAAGTAGATGGAAGTAATTCGATAGCCATTTGAAGTGATGGGATTTCGCATTCAATGGGCAACACTGCTTCCAAACCATAAACTAGTTGGAAAGGAGTGAACCCTATTGATGTTTTCACTGAGGTTCGGTATGCCCAAAGCGCTGAAAATAACATGTTGTGCCAATTCGACTGATGAATACCAATGATTCGTCGGATCATGATACTAGAACTTTGTTGGTGGACTCAACCAAACCGTTTGCTTGGGGATAATAAGGAGTAGAACTATCATGACGCAAACCAAGCTGGCTTGTAAGTTCTGTCATCATAATGTTTCGAAAATGGCACCCATGGTCAGTGATTATCGCTTGTGGGACAACAAACCTAGCAATAATATGATTGAATATGAAAATCGCAGCTGTCTTGCCGTCAGCCTCGAATATAGGCATCGCCTCGACCCACTTAGTAAAATAATCAACCGCAAGGATGATATACGCATGCCCCCCGGCCGAGTGAGGGTTACATGTAATAAAGTCGATACCCCATTTAGCAAAAGGACCAACGACAATTATAGGGTGGAGAGGAGTAGGTGGTGCGTGCATCTTGCGATCAAACACTTGACAATTGTGGCATTTTCGGACCGCAATGATACAATCTTTAAACATGGACAGCCAGAAGTAGCCAGCACGCAACACCTTCTGGGCTGTGGCATACCTAGATATATGACCGCCACACGCTCCAGAATGACAGTTATTCATAACCCTTTCTGCCTCTTCATGAGTTAAGCAACGACGAAAAACCAAATCTGCCCCACGACGATAAAGAGTATCTCCAATAATGTTGTACTGTTGGGACTGGAATCGAATTTTTCGGCGTTCCGACTTTGAAGCCTCGGGCCGAAAGGATTGGGTTTGGAGATAGAAGATTATATCCCCGTACCACGGATCTAAAGTGTTGATGAGAAACAGAGATTCATCCACAATGGGTTCCTCTACCACAGTTTCCGTGTCAGCACGCGGGAAGTCACACATTAATTCCGCAAAAACTAAAGATTTCTTAGACTTAGATTTTTCAAACTCAAAGTCGAACTCTTGCAAAATAACAATCCATTTAGAGTACTTGCCCCCTAACAATTGTTTAGTCAAAATGTAAATCATAGGGTTACAATCCGAAATGACTGTAGTTTTACGGAGAAGAATGTAATGACGAAAACGTTGGACAACCTGAACAGCTGCCAGGGCCAATTTCTCCACATGCGAATATTTTAGCTCAGTGGGATTTAACGTCCTACTAAGATAATATATCACATGTTCCGTGTCGAATTCATCTTCCTGTACTAAGACCATTCCAATAGTGGAATGAGCGGCGGCGAGGTACAAAAAGTAATCCTGATTGTAGTTGGGAGGATGCAGCAATGGTGCATGGGTCAACGCGTGCTTTAGCGCATCGAAAGATTTCTGAGCTATCTCATCCCAAGAAAATTGAGCATTTTGTTTCAACAACCGGGTAAAACCCTTGGTAATCTCGGCGTAGTTAGGAATGAATCGGCGTAAAAAATTTGCTTTCCCTTGCAAACTTTGGAGTTGGCGCAAACTCGAAGGAGGAGGCAATTTGATGATAACTTCGACCTTCGAGGGATCGACGCGAATGCCGGCTTTTGAAACTACAAATCCCAGCAATCGTCCCACTTCAATGCAGAAGACACATTTGTGTGGGTTCAACCGTATACGATAATTCCTACACCTCATAAAAATTGCTCGTAAATGGACAAGGTGATCAGCTCGACGTAAAGAGTGAGCGGGCAAGTCATCGAGATACGGTTGCACAATGTGCTTGATGTCATGAAATGCATAATACATCGCCCTTTGAAAAGTGGCTCCGGAATTCTTAAGCCCAAAAGGTAGTTTGCAATAAGCAAATGTCCCCCATGGACAAATGAAAGCCGTTTTTGGTTAATCGGCAGGTAGAATATTGATTTGGTTGTAACCGGAAAAACCATCCATAAAGGAAAATATTTCACTCCCAGCACAATCATCAATTATTTGATCGATATAGGGCATTGGATAGTTGTCCTTGGGACAAGCATGATTGATATCCCTATAGTCGATACATATTCTTATTATTCCCTACTTCTTGTTAACTGGAACAATATTCGATACCCAACTCGTTAACGGGATCGGATAAATGAAACCTGCTTTCAACAGCTTCTCAACTTCTGCTTTAATTGCAGTCGCTTTCCGAGGGTGGATCTGACGCAGACGTTTCCGAACGGGTTTAGCGTCCGGGTAAGTCTTGATCTCATGAACAACAATGGAGGGATCAATTCCTGGCATTTCCTCATAGGACCAGGCAAACACGTCGTGGAATTCTTGAAATAGGGCCTTGTATGTTTGAATTTCGTCATCTGAACACGAGGCACCTATATGAATGTGTTCAACAATTCCAGGCTTCACTGAAATGTCAATGGGAATAGTGCAAGAAACATTTCCCAAATTCAGCTCTAAATCAGGATGTTTCATTGGACTCTGAGCGTCTTTGACATATTCAGCTGTAAAAATTGATGAGAAATCATTTTCAAAACGATCATCCTCAGGTAAAAACGAAGATCTATGATGGAGATCTTCCCATGGTAAATCATCTACGCACAGGACTTCACAAAGTTGCTCGTCAGATGACACAACTTCGGGAAATGTTATTAACTCCGAGGATGACGCGAAAAGGGATTCCTCGCGGACCACATTCATTTGGTCGATTTGGGTTGAACTTGGGTCGGAAAAAGACTGCACGGCCTCATAAGCAATTTCATATGGACTCAAAGGCATTGCATCACCGAATGAGTCTATCTCAGTTTCAGATGGGACAATCAAAGGATCTGAAGTAATCATAGTGTCTTAAGTAATCATATGAATGGATGCGAATGAAGGGTCTGCGTTGATTGGAGGAAAAGGAAAAGTTCCCAGTAAACTGGAATCTTTAACTAATCCTACGCCAACATCCTTATAAGGGATAGTCATTTTACCGACATGCTAGATACTCTCTGAAGAGGCTGGGTCGGATGAAAAATAAGCCAGCTGGTATATTTTCACGATCTTGCCATTATGTGGAAACTTTATGACTCTGAAGACCGATGAAATGACCACTGTCATAGCGTAAGACCAACTTCGACCCAAGAGAAGGTTGTAGTCTAGAGGGGCATCAACCACCTCCACATCGAGACTAACGGTTTTTCCTTCAACCCCTATAGGCAAATCCTGTAAAATGCCAAACAGATGGAACCCACGGCCATCAAAGGCCTTAAGAATAGTCAGGGATTGGTTCAGCGAAGGAGAACCAAGCGATCTCCAACACTGAATCGACATAATACACGTGGAAGCTCCCTCGTCAATTACAGTCAGATGAATAGGCCTTTTTTTTACTATCACTGGAATTTGGAAAGCCATCTGATGAGGGAGACGCGGTGTACTATTTTCTAGATCAAAGATTATTAGGTTCGGGTCCTGAACATCAACAGCTCCTATAGCCGACAAAAGTAATTTTCGTTGTGCTAGGCATGATTGTAGCACTTCTAAAGCCGACATTGCTGAGGGTGAAACAGCTAAATCCTCAACAATTGTAATTCTGGGCCGCTCTCGCATGTGGATTGAAAGCAGACCTTCGAAGTACACCCTTGGCGGGCGGTTTTATTACTAAGTCAGGGTTAGGTTTCTCGATCTGTAGTGGATCGGAACCGAGAGCTGAGGTTGATGGATTTGAACGAGAAGATTCTTCTTCTTTCAATCCATCAACAGGACTTTTACTACCATAATTGTGAGATCGAGTCGCAATCCTTACATGAGACATCATCAATATGGGTTCTTTAGTGGCACTCGAGGAAGAACCTATCATCTTACTCTCCTGCTTTGGAAATGGATCTTTCAAAACAACAGGAGTTGAGGAACCTTTGACAATTTTCACAACCTCGGCCCGATGGGGGCAATCTCTTGTAAAATGATCCTCTTCACAAATAAGACAAGGATATCGAGGTTTGCGTTTTTCGTCATTGGATTCCGACTTTTTTGTTTTCTCCTTTGGAGTCTTGTCTGCTTTACCCTTCTTCTTACCCTTCTTTTTCCCACCGTTTTTTGATTTAGCCGTAGATGACTCTACAACGTGAATATCGGCGGAAATTTCAGGAGAAGACTCTCCTGTCGGGGAATCTGGTAAGGTTATAATGGGCGAAGAATTCTTTGAAGATTTATTCTTGCTTTTAGTATTTACCGTACCAATCATGCCATCAGCAGCATGAGATCTCGAAGGAGCAGCAGCGATTTGATTTGACTTTGGAAGATCTGGGATCTTTTCATGTAACGTACCTGACTGAGTGTAGACTAAGTCAAGGTACTGCGCTTGAGAAATTACTTGCTCTTCAGTAACTACTCCGGCCTTAGCTACATCTTCAGTAATCTTCGGTAATAATGATTTGACAAACCATTCAGCTAAGATTTAGTCTGGAATAAAAACTTTCACTAATCGCCGTCGACGTCTCCATTGATGTATATGATCGGAAATATAAGTGGAGGTCGACTATTTTAATGAAGTTAATAGCTCCGTGTTGTTATCGTATCTGACCGGCAACTGAAAATGAGTTAGGAGCGAGGTAGCTAACTGACTAAAATTGTAAAAAGAGGCCCGTGGTAACTCAATGTACCACTTGGCCGCTAGACCAATGAGCGTACGTTGAAAAATACGTAAGCGGATCGAATCATCCGAAATGGAATTTGAAGCACACCAGAGGTGGTAAGTCATCACATGATTGGATGGATCCTCTCCAGACTTACCTTCGAACTTGGGTATATCACTGGGCAACTTATTTGGCATTGGCGGCCAGAACGGAAGATATTGTATTGGATCGTTCGTTAGGTGCGTCAAGTCTGGTAAATCCAAAGTTGCGATAAACGGTAATTGCCGATTATGATCCCTAAAACTTTGGGTCACAAGACCAGTCCCAGGAGGAGGATATCCAGGATAACTTGGAACAGGAATCGCATTCGGGATATTATATCCTCCTGGAAAACCATGATTAACCGGACTGTACTAGGGTTGCTGAGGTTGTTGATAAGTGTACCCAGGATACAGTTGATATTGGTAAACCGGCTGTTGGACAGCAGGCCCGTATTGGTACTGTCCCTGGTACGGTTGATAAGCGAATTGTGGTTGACTAGTGACAACCGTACTTAAACCAGGTTGTCCTGCAGGCATCTGAACCGTAGTTTGAATCGTAGATCCAGAAAATGGTAAAGATGTCTGAGGAGTAGTTGCAGAGACAGTAGAAACCGAAGCTGTCGATATTCCAGAAGCAAGTGTGGTGGAAGGAGTAGATGTTGCGGTAGTTGCAGCAGCCGTTGTTTGAGATGGAGTACTAGGTGCAATTGGCGGCTGAGTAACTACCGAAGCTACAGAAGTTTGAACGTTAGACTGGACTGGTTGCTGGGATGGACAAGCAACTAAAGGTTGTCCAGCTTGAGATGACAACTGTATACTTGGCTGCAATACCTATTGAACTTGCGATGGATCCCACACTATGTTCATTCCGGGGTATTGACCCATGACAGGTTGAGGATACTGAGATCCATAACCGGATTGAGGATAGGATTGATAATTGAAAGGCATAGTTCCCGTACCTTGAACATATGACTGACGTTGAGGTGGTTGATAACCTTGACTTGAGTATTGTCCTTGAGGTTGATAACCTTGAGGTAAATACTGATACTGGGGTTGACCTTGACCTTGAGGTTGATACCCTTGAGGTAAATACTGATACTGAGGTTGACCCTGGGGTACATATTGAGGCTGGGGTTGACCTTGAGGAATGTATTGTACTATGGGTACATACTGTCCTTGAGGTTGCCCCCCAGACACAAGTTGTGTACCTTGAGGTTGCCCCCCAGGCGTTAATTGAGGCTGCCCCCCAGGCGGTAATTGACCACCTTGAGGTTGAGAACCGGGAACTGAACCTGACATCATGTAAATGTCTCCTACACCCAATGGTTTATTACCATTGTTTCCAGCTAATAACCCATGATCAATGGGTTGAGGAGATGCCCCCGCAAAGGTACCAGAAAGTGACTGATACCTGGAGGGAACAGAAGGACCGCCGTACAAGAAATATTCAGGAGATTGAGTGAACATGGACGACTGACCAGACATATTTACAGGAGTATAAATACCTCCTGGTAGAAAAGGAGTTCGAGGTGGAGAAAAACTTATCCCTGAGTTGTCTAAATAATTGGTTAACGAAAGGTACCAAGTAGTACTTCTAGGCGGACTGTAAAAGATAGATTCACACTCCCTTAGATCAATAGTAGGTTGATCTTCAAGGATAGATACGCCTAATTCTTCCTCTGGAGCAAGTTCTTCAATAGCTATCAATCCAGCCGGAAGGTTTTCGGTGATGACTCTTTCTACCCTAGGTGAATCTGGTGCACTAGAAGTTGGAGTAACAGGTTCAGATACTTCAGGTTCTTCGCCTATATCACTAGTAGATGAAAAACTACCAGCAAGCCCAGAAACTGCAACTGCTTCAGGATTATAACCTGTTTCTAAACCTTGGTAATCTGGATGGACTACCAATGACGATTCTCCTTCTTCAGGTGATCCTACTTTACTGCCACTAGGAGTTACGAGGACCTTTAAACCTTTGTAATGACTTGGGACGTCCTGAGGAGGTTCACCTCGAAGTCTACGAGACTTCCTCAACAATTCGGCCACGGAAACAATCTCAGGAGACTTGCCTCGAAGTCGACGGGACTTTCTCGGTAATTCCGCCACAGTTAAAAACTTTTTAACTACTGCACACACAAGCAAAGTAAAATCTCAAAGCAAACCACCTAAAGTCTCTAAAGAACCAAACAAATTTGAATCACACGCCTAAAGAATCTAGGGCATCAAACCATGCACAAACAGTAGCCTTCCGGACCGAAAACACTAGTTGGTGATGAAGCCCAACATCGCCGAATTCAGTACAGAAGTGGAGGGTGGAACAATTACCCCGGCAACCTACTTAATGAATAGACCGGCACAAGTTCCTCCACTTTAACTGTCTCGAGTGAAGTGAACCCCCCGAAAATCCAAGTGAGTCTAGCCGACGTCTGCTCCAGGTACAGTGGGATCTTCCCTCCACCGTCACCTCGGTAGAATCCTAAAGATAATTGTCACTAAGGTTACCAACAACAACAAATGCACCTGGGGGAACAGTCTACACTCCGACAGCACGCAAGGGAAGAGTATCAAGCTCAATCCCCTTGCCGGCTCCTTGACAATAATCCAAGGTTTACCGACAAGTGACCCCTGGCTCCTCGACAATGGTTAATCCGAGGTTTACCGTTTGTAATACGTGTGTGTCTGGCGTCATTCCCAACGAGGGAGGATTGATCCCCTCACTGGTTCAGACACGAGCTCGTGCTTCTCCTTTAAGAGGAGATTTCCCAGAGTACAAATGAAACAGTTGGATTTATCCTACCACAAGATGAGCTACTTTTCTGGTTTTGCTGTCTTGGAGAGTTAATTACTTTCCTACTCCAAGACACTAGCCTGATCTATATTGGTGTTTCAAAGCCCTAGTAAATAAAAGTTACTAAGTTGATTTTACTTTAAGCGTTAATTTTATGGCTTTTTAAGACAAAAGGTAGTGGAGATGAAACTGGTGGTGTGTAGACTCAATCGAAATCCACTAAAAAGATGCACTTAGGATGATTTACACTAATTTTTCCTTTTTCAATGAATTTCTTAGCTAAGAGAGTTGGAGAATGCAAATTCGAAATAAAAACAACTTTCTTGGCAATGAAATCAAAGAAACAAACTCTTTTTCTTATCAAAACATACGACACATGACCACTATTCACTTCACGAAAATTCCTTTTCTTTCAAAGACACAAATGCTACCAAAGCAAACTTCCTTCAAAATATATTTTTGTATTTTTTCCTAATTAATAAACCATGTAAAACTTACTTTAACAAAAATCAAAGTTAAAAAAGCTATAGCAATCAAATCAACTCAATTTCACTCAAAAGCAAATCTAAGAGAAATAAATATAAAAGTAAATCTAACGAGTCAAAAGCTTACTAAATATGATTCCTGGATGTTTTACTCAGTCAAAATGTAACTAAGGACTAGTGAATGCAGAACCAAAAACTAGTCAAAACAAAAATCAAAATCTTTTTGTTCTTTTCTCAAGAATAAAATCCAAAGTTCAAAGGACAAACTTTTCTAGATTCGCAAAGAGAAGACACAAAGGTAGGTCTCTCACAAGGGTGATTTCTATGACAGGCCCGACTCCTAAGAGGACTGAACAAAACCAAGGAGATCCAAAGTTCGACAACCTCTAACGCCAAAGTCACTACAGGACCAGTTAAAAATCAAACCCTAAGGCAAAATCCCTATGAATTTCACTAAAACCCTCGACACTGACGAAACAAGCTTAGGTGAAGATTTATGGCAGAAAACTAGTGGATCTGGGTAGAAAAACAAATTAAAAACAAAAAGTAAAAGGCAAAAAAGAAGGAAAATGAAATTTTCTTAGTTTTGACATGGGTACGCAGGCGACCTGTTTGCACAGGTGCGGGTACGCTCTGTGCACAAAGCAACAATGCGTACAGGTACGCACTGTGCTCAGCTCAGAGGCTGCGTACTTCGAGCAAAACAAATAAAAACTAAAATCTAATTGAACCCTAAGCTAGCCCACCCAAATACACGGTCAGACAGCCAAAAACCAGAAAACAAATAACTTTTCTCAGATCAAAAGTTCATTTAAAGGAAAAAACATTCACATTAATGGATTCCCCAGCAGAGTCGCCATTTTGTCATGCGGAAAGAGTCATTAGTGCGGACACAACCGACCTCCCTAGAAGAAAAATCTTTCTAGTGACAAACAAGACAAATAAAGCTACTTTTCTCTAAACATGCATTGCAAATACAAGTAATCAGGGGATCTTTAACATACCTTTAGTCCAACGCTTTGTAGTAGTCTAGCCTCACCGATCCAGATGAGCTCCTCCTTCTCTTCGAAACCTGCATTCACTAACAAGCCAAAAGATTAAATAGTACCTGATAAACTCATAAAACAATACATATCTATCATATAGACCGAGGAGTATATGAAACAAACCATGAATAACAATCTGTTGAGAAAGATAAGTTCATTTGCATTAAAAGGTAACAAAAGGAACCATTACAACCTGAGCCTTGGTGTTGTGCAAGTCCCTCCTAGGGTCCAGCAAGAGTTTTCCTTTACTTTGATCAACTCACCCACTCTCAAATAAGGCTAGGAAAGGATGGGAATCTCTCCTCTCAAGCTTTACAAGGGAGTCCTAATTCCAGCAGCATCTACCCTTAGGAATGTTCAGCTTTCAACTTCCCTCCCTTTGGCACAATGGCTGTATTTATAGTGCTCTAGAGGAAGTTATTCAGGTCCACCATCAATGGGATAAGCCCCTCTTTGGATGTGCTAGCTCCCCTCTTGATGGGATAAGTTCCTCTTTGGTAGGGATACATGAACCATCTGGAGGCGGTCCATACACGTCAAACAAGCTTCTAGAAGGCTCTTGAAATGACCACAAGTAACTTTTTGGAGTGAAACTTGCGCCTTTTGACCTTTACAGGAGTACGCACCCATTGCTTTACATACAGAGCGTACAAGTACGCAGGTATTGTGAGCTTGGAGTGCGTACACGCAGGTAAGGTTAAGAGAAACTGCGTACCCAAAGATATATAGATTTTTAATGACTTTCTCTCTTTCTTGAAGTTTGACATGGAGAGCAGAGGTATGAGGCTTGCCAAGGAGGATAGTATGACAGTTTATGGAGCCATACTAACTGCAAATAGTCATGGTGACAAATTTTAGTGTAACAGTAATGTCTCTTTTCTACATCAACACTTGGTAGCAAAGGCTATTGAGTAGATTCGATCATCTCTCTACGACACTTGATATTGATGATGTTGATCAAAAAAGATAAAAGACCCAACAAACATTCATAAAAATGAAGAGGCTAAAACATAATTAAATGATTCTAACACATTCATCAAACAAACTTCTTCATTCAACCATTTCAAGATTGAGGTCACATTTCGTATATGCTACTAGAGTTCAGAAATGATAAACAGTAGTTGTGCAAATAACTTATCGATGCATAAACATAATCAACAAAAATACAAACACTATAACTAATGGAGTTGTGAGCAAAGGGGGGCCTCCCTTACTCACAACCCTCTACTGTTAAAGGAGTTTACACCAGGAGAACAGAAGAACATATAATGTTCTATTAATCTGAAAATGATTACAGAGATGTACAAGTTTGATATGTTCAACCAACCAAACCTCTTGTAAATAAAACATACTGAAATTCATACAAGTTCAAAGGCATATGTTTTCCTGAATTAGGAAAATTACTATGTTGTAAATACTTGCTATCAATAACTAAACAAAATGACAAAATAGCTCTACTGAGTTTGATCCGTGACTCAAAGGATGGATCAAACTAATTTCGTTACATCGCTTGGATCTTTTTCCAAATACAACGATCAAGAAGAGGACTGAAGATCTGGGTGCTTTCAATGATGCAATCGAGGCAGCCAATGGGACAACGTCCATGTAGGTGGATTTCCTCATAAAACCCATGTTCCCATTCTTATTGAAACTAAGTGGAACATATCCAACCACTGATTCTGGTGCTAGAACTCTGGGTGGTTATAGGAAATAGCAGAGTGTCTCCAAGAAATTGGCGACTACGGTTGTTTGCAGGAAATCACAGAGCTACTTCAAACCATGACTGATTTGCATTAGATTTAGGTCAGTCAAACTTCATCATTCAATTAGGAAATGATTAACTTCAATAAATACTTAAGAACAAGGTAAAATAGTACTTTTTTAGATAATTTTCATATCATGAGCACATAACACCCTTTTGGTCAAAAGTTTAGGTAATATAGGTGAAATAGGAGTAGTTAGAAATAAAAAAGAGTTCAAAAATAGGGGTGGCAAGGTCTTCGGAGGCTATAAAAATGTGAACAAAATGGGACTCATAAAGAATATCATCTATCATCTCATTAGTGGTGTTATATTCGAGCTTCATTTCCACTTTCATCACAATGTCTATCATGACATAATCCTACATGTAGCCTCTGAATCCATACTTCTTCTCAACTTGTGAATCCAACTGTAATATACTCGAACCTTGCCATATAGGGTGAATTACTCATTCAAGAAATTATAATCAAACCCAAAATGAGGCAATAAACTCAAACTGAACCTTGTAATATTTGCAACTTCACAAGATCCATTATGAAAGATGCTTTCGAGTCACCTTGACTAAGTACTCCCTCTTACACTAACAGACGATTATCTAGGAATCTAACGTCAATTTTTTGTGAGGTCATAACAGGGATTTTTTATTTCTCCCTCCATTGTTTCTCCCTGTGAAACATGGGTCCTTCATATTTTGTCAAAGGTAAACCATATAGTATCATTAACTGAAGAAAATGACTTGACATGGTGCTCTTTCTCTTTCTAGGAGAACCTTCTCAAATCTTGTTTCCATGCTACCATTTGTTGCATGCTAGATCATTACTCCTCCTTTGGCACAATTAGAGCATACTTTAAGCAACCCACTCCCTCTAATATTGGGTCTTATCTGGTATAATATGATATATCCTTCAAGTAGAAATTATAGAAAATCATCTTGCTTTTCTCCATTCTTCCACTTCTTCCATTTGTTAGGAATTTCTTGTCGTTGACTTGCAATCCTCACTAGGAAGTAATGGAAGAACAATTACAACCAAGTAAATGATATAAATACTGATAGAATAATAAAGACAATAATAATAGTAATAATCATAGATGAGAGATATAGAATACTTATGTTTTGAGAATTATAAGAGAAAGTCAAATACCTCTCAATCTTAGCCTTCTTATGAGGCATTCTCAAAAATTTGTGTTGATTGAATAGTGTGTGTGGTTATTCATTACTATAACGCAAGGGATGATGTAATATGCAACCCTTTCATTCCACCACTAAGTAGCATACACTGTGTAACAACAGTTTGATGAGTGGCATGATATAGCATAATGGTCTTGGTCTTACGTTTTACTGCTAATACACATTATTTCTCCTTCAAACGTTGGTTGGGAAACAAAAACCAAGGACAATACCTTACCATATTTCTATGTTACATCAAAAAAATATGTTCATCAGTCCACCATCCCTAGCCATTTACATGTTGATGAAATCAACCTTCGTTTGGTTCAATAGGTTAAAGTTGTTCCCCATATTTCAAATTTTCGAAAAACATTTTAGAGGACACTATACATATGTTTAATGGTTTCCAAGTTGTATAGTTTCCTCTAAAATCTTTGTCCAAAATGTTAAAATAAGGGGATCATATTTAACCTATGGAACCAAATGAACGAACATTGATTTCCTCAACTAGTCAATGGCTATGAATGGTGGATTGATGCACATATTTTCTTGATGTAACATAAAAGGATGGTAAGGCAGTCTTCTTGGTTGTTAGTTCATAGCCAACGTTTGAAGGGAACATACTGTGTACTAGGAGTAAAACACAAGACCAAGAGAACTATGTTATATCATGCCACTCATCAAATTTTTGTTACACATTGTATGCTACTTGATGGTGGAACAAAGGGGTTGCATATTACAGCATGCCTTGCATTATGGTAATGAAAAACCACACACAATATTCAATCACCACACATTTATGACAATGTAATATTCCATTTTCTTTAGATGGTCAAAATGGAAAAAATCTACCCATGGTATGTACCATGGTATTTTCCCATGGGATCTGCCCATTGTATTTACCATGGTATTTGTCCATGGGATGTTCCCATGGTAATTGTGTTTGTCTTTTGAGGGAAAATAATAAAATAAGATTTCCAGAGAGTCCATCAAGCTAATTAAAGGGGATAGGAGCTAGCCATTTGGATTATCTGGGCAAATCCAACTAAAAAGGGTTCATTTACTGTCAGTAGCTAGGTAAAATCGAAATGGTAAGGGACTACATCAAATTCACTAGTTAAAATCTAAATGGAAAGGGTTAGGGTTCATCGACTAAAACATATGACCTTTCACAATGCTTTATCACTACTGGTGATGTGGAGCTTGTGATGTTCCTGAAATCCTCCCAATATTATCATGTTGTTTTCCCCACTTGGCCAAAATTTCTTATAAACAATACCTTATATTACATATATTATTATATGATATATTAAACCCTTTATTCCCCCATTATGACCCTAATATATCATTTTTTATTTTCTACAATTTTAATTCACTAATATGAATGGATGTGATAAGGGATGATATCAAATTAGATTTCTCCCCTATTTTCTCCTATCATAATTTCTTACAATTTCCAATACTTCTTATCATAATTTTGAACAATCACTACAATTTCTCATAACATTTATGTGAATTAATCAAAACTTGTCAAAAATATAACCTTGTTTATATGCAAATAGTATAATGTTGGTCTTTCTTATAGGGTTTTGGATATTGGAATATCTAGGGTATATATACCTTAACAAGGGCTTGAATAAGAAAACAATAGGGTTTGTACACAGAACCATAGGATTGATTGATTCCATTGAAATATGAAATCCTAGTCCATGCAAGGAAGGTATGACATCATGCTGATATTGAAGACAAGAACGATGAAGTTGAAAGATGAATGCAAGAAGGCTAAGATTAATAGAGATATGACATTCTCTTATAATTCTCAAAAGATAAGTATTATATATCTCTCATATATGATTATTACTATTGTTAGTGTCTTTATTATTCTATTAGTCTTGATATCCTTTCCTTGGTTGTAATCGTTCTTCCATTACCTCTTAGTGAATATTTTAGGACAACAACAAGAACTACCTAGCAAATGGAAGAAGTCGAAGAATGAAGCAAAGAAAGAGGATTTTATAGAATTTCTACTTCAAGGATATTGTACCAGATAAGGTGCAAGTTTAGAGGGAGTGGGTTGTTTGAAGTATGCTCTAATTGTGCCAAAGGAGAAGTCAACATCTAGCATGTAGAAGATGGTTACATGGAAGCAATATTTGAGAAGGTTCTCCTAGAAAGATAAAGAGGATCATGTTGAGTTATTTTCCTCAGTTGATGATCCTATATGATTTATCTCAATAAAAATGATGAAGGACCCACTTGTCATAGGGAGCAAATGTCGAGGGAGCAATAAAATATCCCTGTTGTGACCTGATAGAAAGTTGACCTTAGATTCCCAGATGATCATCTGTTAGTGTAAGAGGGAGTACTCAGTCAAGGTGACTCAAAAGCATCTTTCATAATGGATCTTGTGAAGTTGCAAATATTACAAGGTTAGTTCTGAGTTTATTGCCTCATTTTGGGTTTCATTATAATTCCTTGAATGAGTAATTCACTCTATATGGAAAGGGTCGAGTGTATTACAGTTGGATTCACAAGTTGAGAAGAATTATGGATTCATAGGCTACATGTAGGATTGTGTCATGATAAACATGTTGATCAAAATGGAAATGAAGCTCGAATATAACTCCACTTATGATCATATAGAAGATATGCTAATGAAGCCTCTTTCTGGAGGGAAGTTTGTGTACGTCCGAGACAAGCTTGGGCTTGTGTAGAATGCCTCTTTGATTGAGAGGGTTTGGTAATTGCATCATGTAAATGGTTTCTCCCCATATCATGTATTTTGGCCCGAATTACGGATGTTATCCCCGTGTCATGTACATTGACCGAAATTAGGGAGAATGGTTTGATAGATTAGATAGAATCATGGACAAACATTCTTCCTATGTACTCAACTTATAATTAGTGATTCTATCCCTATATCAAGTAATTTGAGTGGAATTAGGAAGAATTGTTCGGTGGATAGATATTTTCCTATGTCATTAGAGTTGTAGTCCCTCTGTTACTTTGACCTGCATACGGAAATGGTTCGACAAAGGATATTCTCCCCATGTCTATTAGACATGCTGGCTAGAGAATAGTCCTAGAGACCACTCAAATCTCTTTCTAGAGTGAAAAAGAACCTCCTAGCATCATTCATAGAGATATTTCTAGAGTGGTCTTGTTTTGGAATCTATCCTTAGTTGACGCCATTTGGAGTTTCACCTAGACAATGTGCAGTACTTGTGTGATGGTGAACAAGAACTAGCTTAAATACCATGAGGTCGAGGCACCGCCCAAATCATGGTGAATAGTTTACATTGATTTTCTACCATAGTGTTTATGGTGTTGGACCCGCCAACATGTCATGGGATCTCCCTGGTAAGAAGTACCAATTAGACCTCTGATCGTTTGGTGTAGGAGTCCTAGCAGTGGGTCATATAGTATCATCTTGACCATGGTTTTGCATAGAGGCAAGTAAGATGTCCCTATTGGTAGCAAGGTTGTGACAACTGTGACGAGTCAAGGAAGGTGCATGAATGATTCTAACACAGAGAAAGTGGGGTGAGTGCACCCATTAGAAACCTATAATAGTACGTAGCTTGGAAGGGAACACACGAATGAAGATGCATCACAAGCTGGAAAGAAAGATAGCGAGAAATGCAAAGTGATGGTTAAACCACTCAACACATTTAAGTAAGATTCATACATGTACTTATATAGAATAGTCCATACATGCATGCGTAAGAAAACAAATACATATATTATTTAGAGTAAACAAGATAGCTGGAATATAATACGACGTATGCATGAAACGTGTTGTCTCTGTTATATTAAGAAGTGTAAGTTCCCTTCATGCAATAAATCCATGTCCAACCACTAGCTTTGATAGCAAAATGTTACAACCACAACCACCTACTTCTCCAAGAGATATATGTTGGAAATAATACTGAGAGGGGGGGTGAATCAGTATTATCAGATCAATCAAACTTTTTCAATGCTCAGAAACATATACGCTACTTCAGTTAAGTGAACCAGCGTGTACACGCTACTGTGACTAAGTAAAACAGCGTATAAGAATAAAACTCACAATTTAGTTAGCTTATTCTTCAGTTAAGTGCATCAGGACATTATTCACCACATTAACAGTAAACATGTGAAGTATAATAGAACAGATCAAAAGCCACACACATGAACACCAAGATATAAGGTGGAAACCCAATGTGGGTGAAAACCACCTGCTGCAAGTTGTCTCTATCTTTCTTTAATATGAAACTTCAGTTTACAATCTTTTGTACTGGTGCAGCCTTATACCAGTACGCAGGCTACAACCTGCAGAAGGCTACAACCTTCTCTCGTTCTCCAAACTTCCTTGGAAGGGAGCTCCAACCCCCTTTGCTCTTGTACTAGCCAAGATACTAGTACGTAGGTGCTGACCTACAATCTTCTTTCTTTCAGGTATCACTTTTCATACATTTTCAGACTTGGATATTCCTGAAGCACAACATTACAATTTGAAGTCCACAATTCATTCAATTTCCACAATAGATCATTGAAGCATAAAACAACCAAACTTTGAATCACTGAACCACTGAACCCTGTCAATCACAGAGCAGACTACAGAACTCTGCAATAACAGTCAGACCCCACTGTAAACCCAAAATCAAGCTTCAAAAGATATACGCTACTTCAATGAGCAAAACCCGCGTATACACGCGCTTTTACCAAAGCCAACCTGCGTACAGATCTAAAAATAGACTTTCTCAATTTGCAGCTGTACCAGACATTAGTTAGATCCAGAACATAACATTGCGACAATATGCAGATCTAGAAATACGCATAATCAACCATATCATGATAGTGCATTTCAAACCATTAGATCCCGATCTATCCTTAGATCTAGTCTTCCATCAACCGATGTGATCTCTCCTTGGCTTAGATCAAGCAACCCAGAACCTGCATATCAGATCTCTTTCACTCTTAGATATTCAAGCCTTGTCAAAAGATGTTTTTGCCTAATGATCTTCTTCTCCTTATATAGTCTTAGGCCTAGCTCAATACCAAGAGCCAAAACCATAGTAACACAATACCATCAACTTCAAAACTAGGGATCGACACGCCCGTCGAGACACAATGGTCCGAAATCATAGGCACAACTTCCAAGGACTAACCACCATGGACCAAAGATACTTTTCCACATACACGCGCTTTTTATGAATCCAACTAGCGTGTACACGCGACTTGGGCTTAACGAACATGCGTATATGAACTTCCTTGGCATGCTGTACTAAGATCTGTCTTCTGATTAAGTTGCCATCACCTGTACCAACCTCTGAGCACCTGAACCATCCTTTGAGTGAGTTGCCATCAAGGACAACACTTGAATCATAATGCCAACAATCTCCCCCTTTGGACTTGATGGCAACCACCACACCAAGTCACTCTCCCCCTTTGACATCAAGGGCAAAGGGCTGTGCTCCCCCTGAGGACATGCTGATACCTCTGCTTGGCTGTGCTGACTCGTGCTCCCCCTAACAGTAGGCCAGATCTGCAAAAGATGTTCTTCAACAAGAACCAAGACTTATACACCATAAGGGACCGTCCTATCACCAAAAGACTCAATACATACATCCATACTCCCTACCAAGAGGGGACATATCAGAAACAACCAATTATATTACAGCATTCATCCCAGGCATAGTGGGGAAACCAACATAGGCCGTTACATGACCTTGACACCATAAAAGAGATATGACAAGAGAGATACATGACATAAAGACAACAGATCTAGACCAAGACTTAGGAAAGGCACCAGCAGCATCTGATAAACATCTTGTTAGATCAGCCATCAGGATTTCTTTCTGAGCTCCTTCTCCTGAAACCAACAACCAAAACATCTGAATGCCAACAATGCTTTATGAGACTTTTAAGCTGCTCCCCCTGAACCTGTGCCTGTTGCACTCCCTGAAACTGTGCCTGAAGAATTCTGACATTCCCATTGCTGTTCAGAACTCCAGAGTTTTCCCTTGCTGTTCAGAACTTCATATACACGATTTGTCCTGTATAAAACATCGTATGTACGCGGATATACTTTCTGCAACAAGCGTCCAACATACACGCGACTTACCCATCATGAATCCGCGTATATACGCGCATATCCCTTCCGTAACCTGCGTATACCAACTTTTCTGTAGAACAAACAAACTTCAACAACAGGATGAAGCATCAACTACTCCCAGCTTTTGTCTGAGATATTCAAAAGTTTCCCTGGGCAGTGGTTTTGTGAGAATATCAGCAACTTGCTCCTTAGAAGGAACATACTCCAACTTGACCTTCTGCTCAAGCACTTGTTCTCGAAGAAAATGGTACTTGATTGGTATGTGCTTGGTCTTTGAGTGCATGACTGGATTCTTTGAAATGCTGATTGCACTTGTATTATCACATAAGATAGAGACAGGTGGAGTGCAAGTGATTTGAAAGTCCTGCAAGGTCTGCATCATCCAAAGAAGTTGTGTGCAACAAGATGCTGCAGCCACATATTCTGCTTCAGCTGTAGATAAGGCAATCGAACTTTGTTTCTTGCTGAACCAAGATACTAATCTGGAACCCATGAAGAAAGCACCTCCACTTGTGCTTTTCCTATCATCCACACTTCCAGCCCAATCTGCATCTGTGTAAGCATGAAGAGTGAGATCTGTATTTCTAGGATACCATAAGCCATAGTTTTGGGTCCCTTGAAGATATTTGAAGATTCTTTTGACTGCCTGAAGATGAGTTTCCTTTGGGTTGGCTTGAAATCTTCCAACCATTCCTACTGCATGTGTAATATCTGGTCGAGTACCTGTCAAATAAAGCAAACTCCCAATCATGGATCTATAAGTGGGTTGGTGAACTGCTGCTGATTCATCATTTGCACTGAGGCTGCATCCTGTAACCATGGGTGTACATACTGGCTTTGACTCTTCCATGCCATACTTCTTCAAGATCTGCTTGAGGTATTTGGTTTGAGACAAGAAGATACCTCCTTCATTTTGTTGGATTTGCAATCCAAGAAAATATGTCAATTCTCCAAGAAGTGACCAAGGCAAAGTTTTGACTCATAGTCTCTTCATTGCTGCCAAAAATAATATCATCTACATAAACAACAAGAATTAGCAATTTGTTATTTTCAACTTTTATATAGAGATTGCTATCTGCTGATCCTTTTGAAAAGCCTTGTTGGTGAAGATATTTGTCCAACCGATAGTACCAAGCCCTTGGAGCTTGTTTGAGTCCATAGAGTGCCTTTTTCAATCTGCATACAAGGTTTGGATCATTCCCAAGAATGAAACCATCTGGCTGCTCAATATATACTTCTTCTTCTAAGTCTCCATTCAGGAAGGCTGATTTCACGTCCATTTGAAATACCTTGAAGTTTTGAAAGCTTGAGAGAGCAAGGAACATTCGGATGGCCTCTAGTCTTGCCACAGGAGCAAAGGTCTCTTCAAAATCTATTCCTTCTTGCTGTGCATACCCTTTACAAACAAGTCTGGCCTTGTTTCTAATTACTTCTCCATTTTCATTTAATTTATTCTTGAAGACCCATTTTGTTCCTATTACATTCTTATCTTTTGGTCTAGGAACTAATTCCCAAGTGTTGTTCTTTTCGATTTGCTCAAGTTCTTCATCCATTGCTTTGACCCAACATTCATCTTTGCATGCCTCTTTCACATTTTGTGGTTCAATGGAGGAGAGTAGTGCCAAGTAGCTTGAAGCTTCTGCAAGTGTCCTTCTTGTTTGTACTCCTGCTTCTTTCTGCCCCACAATCTGAGTTTCTGGATGATTCTTTTGGACATATCTGGATGGAGTCTTCTCTTCTATTCTTGTCTGCTCCTCTGGTTCTTCTTGAGATTCTTCTTCTTCTTGAGGTTCTTCTTCTTCTTGAGGTTCTTCTTCTTCATCATTTCGCCTTTGAGAGTAACCTTCATCTTCTTCAATGTCTTCATGATGAACTTGCCTAGGAATATATCCCTTCTCATCAACCACTATATCAATACTGTCAACAATTCTGCCAAGTCTTTTATTGTAGCACTTGTATGCTTTGCTATGTGGAGAATAACCAAGAAGAATGCCCTCATCTGCTCTAGGTTCAAGTTTGCCAAGTTGCTCATCAGTATTCTTAATATAACATTTGCTCCCAAAGATTTTGAAATGCTTCACGGAAGGAGTTTTACCACTCCAAAGCTCATGAGGTGTTTGAGTGCTGTTTACTCGGACATTTGTTTTGTTAAGAATGATAACAGCAGCATGTGCAGCTTCACCCCAGAAGGTTGCAGGAGTACCTGATTCATCGAGCATAGCACGAGCCATTTGTTGGATAGTTCTGTTCATTCTTTCCACAACCCCATTTTGCTGAGGAGTTCTAGCTGTAGAGAATTCTCTTCTTATCCCATGTTCATCGCAGAAATCGAAAAATTCATTTGATGTGAACTCCCCACCTCTGTCAGATCTGAGGCACTTAATTTTGTGTCCTGATTCATTTTCAGCCAATGCTTTGAAGGATTTGAATTTTTCGAATGCTTCATCTTTGTGCTTCATAAGCCCTAACCAAACAAACCTTGAGAAATCATCAATGAATAATATCAGATATTCTTCTCCTCGAGGTGTCCTTTTCCTAAATGGACCACATACATCTGTATGGACTAGCTCAAGAGGCAAGCTAGCTGATCCTTCCTTCTTTGGAAAGTTAGTTCTGGTTTGCTTTCCAAACTGACAAGATTTGCATATGGTGTTGTCTGGAATTTTGATATCTGGAAGATCGCGAACTGCCTGATATTTGCATGCTTTTCTTATTTGTGAGAAGCTTAGATGTCCCAAACTTCGATGCCATAACCAGTGCTCTTCATCCTTGCTAAGATAGCATTGTTGTTGTCCTTCTTCAAATATGTACAGATTATTTGGAGTTCTTTTGCCTTTGAGAACTGTTTTACCTGTATCAAGATCACGAACAAGACATCCATTCGATCTGAAAATAACCTCGGTTTTTTTATCACACATCTGGCTGACACTTAGTAGATTATGCTTCAATCCATCAACATACAAAACATTTCCAGCCTTGACCTTTTCTTTCAAAGGAGCAATACCTTTTCCTTTTATAGTTGCAGGAGTATCATTTCCAAAAGAAACTTTCTTTCCCTTTTCTAAAGTAGAATAAGATTCAAGTTTTTCTTTATCACCTGTCATATGTTTCGAACATCCACTGTCAATGTACCATAGATTTTCCTGTCCTTCTGCATAAAAATCTATCCCACATCTTTCTGTCTGAGGTTCCTTTATTCTCCATTTTTTGGTGCTCGTGGCTTGTTCCTTTTTCTCCTGAAACCTGCTCCTGCATTCAGATTCTTTATGACCAAAATTATTGCAAATAGAACATTCAACTTCATTTTCAAGAACCGAAAAGTTGTTATAGGTCCTCTTTGTAATCCCTGTCATACTTCTTTGTTTTTGAGCTTCCCTAGTCATGATTGTTTTATATGCAACACATTGAGCTGCTTTGTGACCAAAGTTATGGCAAGAAAAGCATTGTCCATTGAAGAAGCTTCTGCGGTTATTGAATCTACCAGCCAACTGATTGTAATTTCTATTTTCATCTATTCTTGTGCCAAACTGAGAAGATTTTACCTGTGGTTGGTTGTAGCTTTTGTTCACTCTTAAGAAGGATTGTCCCTGATAGTTTCTGTTTGTAATTCGTCCCTGCTTTACCTGATTATCTTCATTGTTCTTCTGCTCATTTCTTCTTGCTGCATCAAGATAACTTTTTGAGGTGGATGCTTGAGAGGTTTCTCCATTATAGCCCAAACCTGTCTTGTTTAGAGGAGACCGCTGCACATTGATAATCTCATCCAAAGTTTCAGATCCTTTGACAAACTTAAGATTAATAGCTTTTTTTTTCTCAATTTCTTTTCTGAGACCAACAATTTCACCTTCTAGTTTTTCAAGATGTTTTTCCTTTTCATCAATTTGAAATTGCAAAGTATCAATGATCACACTCTTTTCTTCTATGCATCTCTTGAGTCTAGTAATTTCATTATAGAGATTATCCACATCTACAGCATCCTCATAATCATCATCTTCAAATGCCATTAACAGCTTATATTTATTACCTTGTTCATCTTCATCACTGTTTGATAAGCCATCACTATCTTCATGGGTGTAGTAGCTTTTCTTATTTGCACTTTGTTTCTTGTTCCATCTAGCAGGTTCTTTTCCTTTATCCTTATAAGGACATTTTGCAGCATAATGACCTACTCTTCCACAAGCAAAGCATTTGAAAGGTAGCTTACCTCTGAACCTTCCAGCACCCCTTTGAAGATTTCTGACAAAATTTGATTCTTCTTCCTCTTCTTCTGGAACATGGCTTGCTTCATAGTAATCTTCTTTTCCTGATGCCTTAAAAGCAGCTTCCCTTCTGTCTGATGGACCTCCCTTTCTCATTTCATAAGCAGTTAGAATTCCATGTAGCTGAGACATAGTGAGAACTTTGAGATTTTCCTTTTCTTCTATTGCAGATACTTTAGATTCAAACTTGGGGGATAATGATCTTAGAATCTTTTGAACTACTATAGTCTCTTTTATTTCTTCACCCAAATTTTTCATACAATTAACAATCTCATCTACCCGAAGAAAATAATTAGCCACACTTTCATCATTATACATCTTGAGAGTCTCATATTGAATCCTGAGAGTTTGAAGTTTAGCTTGCTTTACCTGTTCATCTCCTTCATAGCTAGTGATCATTTTGTCCCATATCTCTTTTGCTGATTTGAAGTGCATGACCTTCATGAATTCTGTTTGGGATATACTTCCTAATAGAGTACTGACTGCTTTTGCATTTGTTTCATATGCCTTTTTCTCAGCTGGATCTGTAGGAGTAGCTGAAGGAAAAGCATAGCCTGTTTCTACAATGTTCCAAACTTCTGTACCAAGAGATTGAAGATATGCAGTAACTCTTACCTTCCAATAATTGAAATTTGTTCCATCAAAAACCGGTGGCCTGATTGATGCTTCTTTCTCGTAGTTGCTCATGATGAATGATCTACCTTCAAGCGATCAAGCTTCTCTGAAGGACCTGCTCTGATACCAATTGTTGGAAATAATACTGAGAGGGGGGGTGAATTAGTATTATCAGATCAATCAAACTTTTTCAATGCTCAGAAACATATACGCTACTTCAGTTAAGTGAACCAGCGTGTACACGCTACTGTGACTAAGTAAAACAGCGTATAAGAATAAAACTCACAATTTAGTTAGCTTATTCTTTAGTTAAGTGCATCAGGACATTATTCACCACATTAACAGTAAACATGTGCAGTATAACAGAACAGATCAAAAGCCACACACATGAGCACCAAGATATAAGGTGGAAACCCAATGTGGGTGAAAACCACCTGCTGCAAGTTGTCTCTATCTTTCTTTAATATGAAACTTCAGTTTACAATCTTTTGTACTGGTGCAACCTTATACTAGTACGCAGGCTACAACCTGCAGAAGGCTACAACCTTCTCTCGTTCTCCAAACTTCCTTGGAAGGGAGCTCCAACCCCCTTTGCTCTTGTACTAGCCAAGATACTAGTACGTAGGTGCTGACCTACAATCTTCTTTCTTTCAGGTATCACTTCTCATACATTTTCAGACTTGGATATTCCTGAAGCACAACATTACAATTTGAAGTCCATAATTCATTCAATTTCCACAATAGATCATTGAAGCATAAAACAACCAAACTTTGAATCACTGAACCACTGAACCCTGTCAATCACAGAGCAGACTACAAAACTCTGCAATAACAGTCAGACCCCACTGTAAACCCAAAATCAAGCTTCAAAAGATATACGCTACTTCAATGAGAAAAACCCGCGTATACACGCGCTTTTACCGAAGCCAACCTGCGTACAGATCTAAAAATAGACTTTCTCAATTTGCAGCTGTACCAGACATTAGTTAGATCCAGAACATAACATTGCGACAATATGCAGATCTAGAAATACGCATAATCAACCATATCATGATAGTGCATTTCAAACCATTAGATCCCGATCTATCCTTAGATCTAGTCTTCCATCAACCGATGTGATCTCTCCTTGGCTTAGATCAAGCAACCCAGAACCTGCATATCAGATCTCTTTCTCTCTTAGATATTCAAGCCTTGTCAAAAGATGTTTTTGCCTAATGATCTTCTTCTCCTTATATAGTCTTAGGCCTAGCTCAATACCAAGAGCCAAAACCATAGTAACACAATACCATCAACTTCAAAACTAGGGATCGACACGCCCGTCGAGACACAATGGTCCGAAATCATAGGCACAACTTCCAAGGACTAACCACCATGGACCAAAGATACTTTTCCACATACACGCGCTTTTTATGAATCCAACTAGCGTGTACACGCGACTTGGGCTTAACGAACATGCGTATATGAACTTCCTTGGCATGCTGTACTAAGATCTGTCTTCTGATTAAGTTGCTATCACCTGTACCAACCTCTGAGCACCTGAACCATCCTCTGAGTGAGTTGCCATCAAGGACAACACTTGAATCATAATGCCAACAATATACTAGCTTTGTGCAGTGGATAAGCCAAGGCTCATTACAATACTGTCCAAAATTTCTCTAAGACACTCCTATTGGAAGCTTGGCTAACCAAAAGCCTATAGAATGAGTTATGCAGGACTATATATAGAAAAGGGTTGGGTGGCCCTTGACATTCCCCTTTGTGACAGTTCAAATACCCTCATGACTCTTCATCTACTCTATCACTGTTACATCCAACTATCAACACTTGAACTTACACTTGACAAGACATTACATACAATTTTCACATGTACCCATGTGAGACAAAATTGGCTTGAGAAATCAGACAACTATGAGAAGACCAGCTCTTTGACATCCTCATGGTTTTCGACAGTAGCGAATTGATGCCAAGCTCAATAATTTGCGATGGTGTCCGTGTACTCTAAGGTGACATCTTCGTGGAAATGAACTCTTGCCTCCATAACATCTATATATACTACTCGATCCCCTCTGTCCAACTCGTCTGATAGCATGAGCATTGTCGTCTTGAGTTCGGCCAAACCAGCAACATACTTGTGCATGGTGTCTACACTAATCACCAAGTTTGGGTTGGTGGCAATGCGCATCAACTCATCAAATTACAATTCAAGCTCCAATCGAGCATGTGCCTTTGTCTTCGCCTAGGTGAGTGTCCCAATAGATGGGATTGCATGTGCATGCACAACAACAGCCATACTCCTGAATACCCATTCATGGGTAGCCGATAGATTAGTGATGACATGTGCGAGATCTTGATAGTTCCGGATCTTACTCTGGATGCAGGCCTTCAGCTTGACTACTCTAGGCTTCATCATCTTGGGAAAGTGTAGCGGGGCTCCCTTGTATCTCATTGTCCATGTCTGCATGTTATCAACAACATGCGTGTATGTTTGAAAAGATATATGCTCTCCTAGCACATCAATGTTGCCAATCGTTAAGATGGACAACTGCCTTATGCACGGTACCAAACTTGCAATACAATGCCTGCATGACTGTGTCAAAGGACAATACTTCATCCAGTATTTCCTTCTTCAGCTTTACTCGAGTAGATGTTGTAACCAATTCTCATCCCTGCTTGGTCGTCTTTAGCTCCTTAGCCATTCGCTCGTTTTCAGCTTTCAGGAAGCGAAGACTCAATCTAGTGGCTTCGTCATCTGCTCTAGAAGCATCCACCAATGATGTTGGATGTTTGTGCATGTCAGACGCGATCTTTTGTTCCTCAAAGTTCACAGGAGATGTGTGATAATCTGAAGTCGACACTCTGCGAGATTCCATAACTCTATCTTGGGACTCCTCGAATGAGATGTTGTGCATCTCTCCCTCTGGATTGTCTCCAAGTATTTCAGTGTCTCCTTGGTCACTTGGGACTTCCTCCTCTTCTGGATGCAGTGAAGCTGGCGGGTTGACCTCTTGTTGATGAGGCATGATGTGGATATTTCTCTAACTCGTGTTTCTTCATGTTCGTATCCATCTTCTCAAGTGCTTGTCCAATCTCTTGATAGAAGTTCTACTCTTGCGATTGTTCACCCTGTGTGCCTGATGCTAGTTGTTCAGATGAGTCGACTACCTGTATGGGTGCATTTTAATTTGTGTATACATGTTGAACCCCCTGTTGTACCTGTTCTAGTTGCACTTCCTTCTCATGTCTGCATACCTTCTGGTCCTTCCATATTTTCTCCTTTTGCTCATGCAACTCCTTCTTTGTTTCCTCCATTCTCCATTTTTCTCTCTGCCCTTGTGCATTCGTCTTCTTGTGTTGTTTCCTCTTCACCTCTATTTCCAAAGATGGTTTATGCATAAGTGGGTTTGCTCGGAACATGCAGCTTTGTTCCTCCTCCATGCTGTCGACAATCTTCCTCCTACCCATGTCGCACACTCGTATGTTTACCTCTACTGCTGCTTCAGCCAGTGCTCTCCAGGATTGTGCTTCATGCTACTTCGCTAACCATTCCACAAAAACACCGACCAATTCATTGGGTCTGGAGAAGCTATGACACTATCTCCATGGGTCTTCCTCCACCCAATGACATTCCTTGTGGATCCAAGTAAACTGTACTCTCGTGGAGTGGTATTTCACAAGACAATGTGAGTCATACGGTTTGTAACTTCGAATTTTGAATGGATATTTATTCATCTCCTCTGCTTCGACATCCGCATGCTTGAAATTTTGTATCTTGTAGAACCCGATCAACAACGGAAGAGTGCAGCAAGGTGCCTTCTTCTTCCAATGTAGCCTAGCTGACAATCCTGTCGAGATGTGATATGATACTTCCTGCATGATGATTTTATCTAAGGAAAACTTTGGTATAACATGTGGAGGCTTCACCATGCTATACATCCATATGAAGGTGCCAAACGGCGAGGCATACCAATATGCTATATCAAACAGTGCCTCCATTGTTGCCTTCGAAATGCAGGGTGGATCCTGTTCAAATATCATCTTGTACACCTTGGTGACAAAATGATAGGATAGATGTGTGATAACTCCTATGAAGCTACATTCAGACAACATCTTACAATAAGTGTTCACAGAGGTCTCCCCCGATGTCTGTTCCTACTTCAATCCTTGGAACTCCTTACGGGCATAGATTTAACCTAAGATGTAAGTGGACATGTAAATTTTTTCTTCCATACCTTTGGGCCACTGTCGAGCTCTTGCTACCTGTTTCTTCAGTTGGTGAGCCAACATGTCAGACCAGATGTATGCTTTGCCTTCTTTGGCCAGTTGGTCCAACACAATCACCCAACTTTGCAGGAACGTTTTCGTGCTCTCTTGGCTATACAAGCAACATGAAAAAATGACCAAGTATTGATATGCCTTCCATAGTATCTTTTTCTTGTAGACTTGGCTGGGTGTCATCCTAAATTTTCCAGGCTCCTATGCCCAGTTCTTTAAGATATCTCTAGAGTTGGCATTGTGGCTGGGTATGCTAAAGGGTGTCTCCATGGTGATCACTGGCTTCGACATATGATACATTTGCTCATAATCCTGTGCCCTGAAGGTTGCAATCTCCATCCCACTGACACTTCACAAAGTCATCATCTTGGGGTCAATGTGCGAGATGATCCAATGTATCATGTCTGCGCATGGGAGCATGGGTTACCTGCATGCAATCCGGTACAAACCCGACTTGTGCATGTTTACATAAACCTGGCGGTCTTCGAGATCTTCCCCAAATTTTCCTGTGAATGCATCATTGAACTCTTTCCATTTCAGCATGATGTCCTTGACTACAATCAGCTTGGTGTCTTCATAGATCGACATACTTGTATACACTCGCTCAACTACTGCTCCAGTTACACTTCCAGCAATGTCCTCTGATCCTACTCCCTTGGAGGTCATTGATATGAACTACTATGAGGCGGAGGAACACCTGCTAGATAAGGAGAAATAGAGACATGCATGGCAAGAAATTTGTCAGCTAAAACCAAAGAAAACTTGAGGAAAGACATCCAGCATACCTAGGGATTACTTGGCAAGGATTGTGCAATTTTTCCTGGGAGGTTTGGAGACTGGCTGCCAGAACTACGTAAAAGGCAGTCCAAGCTACTAGGAGGCTAGCTAGCTACTGGAATTGCACAATGTGCAATCCATACTGGCCTGTTGGCTGCTGGAATTGCACAATGCGCAATTTCAACTAGCAAGGGTTGCAGGCCCAATGACTGCATTACGCAATTTTCTGGGCCATCAATCACTTTCTCTAAGAATTGTGCAATGCAAGACTGGAGGATAGTCACTGAGAAAAAATGCACATTTTCTGAGAGGAAGGCAAATCCTTCCCTCTCAGGATTTCACAATGCTGCCTTGGTGAGGCAGAGTCCAGGCCAAGGCTCCCCAGACCCGCTGAAAGGAAACTAAAAGAAAATGTGAAAGTGAATGCATGGCGATATTGAGTGTAAGCTGGAGTGAATGATCATTCATGCAAGCAGTGAATGAAAGATTCAGGAAATGAAATAAAATGCATGTGTGTGAAGCGAGTCACTGAATCGGCGAGCTTTCATGCAAAACAGTGTCATGCATTTGACAACGGTGAGATCCTAACGTAAACTAAAATGGTGCTATTACAAGCTAATATGCATGCAAATGATAACAAGTATTCACAAAAATCAAGCAAACAACACTCACACAAGCCAAAACACAAAAAGCGACAGAAATGCTGCAAAAGACAAGTTAAGAGGACTTACTCATAAACAACTAAGTTAGATGTGTCGAAGACTCTTGGATGTGTTGTGGGATGTTAGAGCTCCAAGATTGATGTGAATATGTCAGCTCTGAAGCATCGAATAAATAAGTTTGGAGCTCAGACACGCATGCCAAAAATTAGGAAAAAGCAACTCTTAAAGGAAAGATTCTAAAACAATATTTCCATGTAACCTCTAACAGCTAAAAATAGATCCCTAAAATCTAGGGATGCTTTTTGCATGTTGCTCTTTGCTATTTCAGGAAAAAGCAAACCATCCATGCAAGTCAAGTTTTCTTGGTCCCGGGTGGAATTGTTATACCCAATGTCACGTGCACCAAGCTGCTTGACTGAGGGGAAAATTTGCACATTTCTGGGAGGGAGTTGGGCGGCCTACCGAGAAGGATTGCACAATTTTAGGGGTGGGCAACTGATTGTTGCCTAAAATTGCACAATTTCTGGGTTGAGCAGCCTTGGTGGGATAGATTGTGTAGTTTTCCTAGTGAACGTTGACAGGCAGAATTGTGCAATTCTAGAGCCCAGTAGGCTGCCAGACATGATTGCATATTTTCTGGAGGGAAGGTTGGTTCACCTCTAGAATTGTGCAAATTCTTGAGGGAGATGCTCATCCTGTAGCTAGACTAACTCCGAAGAAACCACCTGGGAGGGGGATGCAACAAGCTATCATGCACAGGCTGGAAATCTGCTAGAAAAACACTGAAGCTTGTGTACTTGACCATGCAAGACATGCTTCCGAGGATGGTTGGTAGGGAGGCTCCAAAATGAAGCTAATGAAAAATTTTGGATGGTGGTTGTAGCCTCTACAACACTTGGTGACACAATGGTAGAACTCCAGCTATATGAATGGACCTTGTTCGTGAAAAGCAAGTCTAACACCTACGGAAGTATTTGTCAGTTCTCAGTTCGTCTTGGCTTCCACACTTGCTTGATTGTAAGATGTAGCATCTGCCAAGCTCTTGGTTGGTTGACACACATTCCAAACCAATACAACACATTTTTTTCGATTGGAGTTGAGGGGTATATCGGTTCACAAGCACTATAGTTGTCAGAGTCTTAGTTTCTACACTACCGGGAGGCCTGAATAGTATCCTGAGGGAGTCACGCGGGAACACAAGCATCACTCCACTTCCAGCGAGCCTGGTCAGTACCCTGGCTGAGCTGCTTGTATCACCTCTCTGTGCAAGAAGCCTTTCTCTTCTTTCGCCTTATTCATTTTTCATTTTGAAATTTTTTAGTTTTCATTTTTTTCATTTTTCATAATTGTATATAGCACTTATTCATTTCATAGGCAAAAGAGGGATCCTGAATTATTAAGAGCAGAAGAGGTTATTCCTTCAGAGAAGTAGTTTATTATATACCTTTGATGTGCTTGTTAAGGTTTTCCCCCTCACCTTACTCTACTTGACCGAGCTGCCAAGGGTTAACCCAAAAACAACCAACTAGAGTAGGTGACACTAGTTAGCACGCAAGCGTTGTGTTTTCACCAAGGTTCACTTCAAACAATACATATTTTCCATTGGAAAATCATGGACTGAAGATAACAAGCTCTTCATACATAGGTAGGACGACACATAACCAAGTAGTGATAGCTGTAAAATTCCTCTTGTACTTTACCTATATTGTTTCAAGAGTCACACATAACCTATATGCGTTACTAACCTACAAGCGCAAAAAAAGAAAACAAACATAAAACAAAGGAGAAGCAGAAGTAAATGCGAAAGCAAAGCAGGTAAGCAAACAAGCAAGCAGACAAATAGACATGTGAATAAAGTAAGAAAAAAACTAAAATCAAACACTAATCCTACTCCTAAGCTAACAGTGCATGGGCCTGATCACGTGAAGTATTACTTCCAATGCAGTCACCGACACATTGGTTGACCCATGTTGGTGAAGACATGGTCCGCGAGCAACCTGGTTGTGCGAACCAACAAACAAGAAAGATATAACAATGAAGACAAACATACTCTATGTTTCAATGTGTCCACAGAATATAAGTGAGTGCAAGTACAAAACATACAGTCCATGGACTTGTCGTGGTTTTGTGCGACACTACGTGCAACTATTAAGAATACGCATACTCTTGACTGTGACATGCAAGCAAATGAAAGAAACAAATACAATTTGCGTCGTGCATGTGTGCTTGCAATCTAAGATTCCTCCAATGCATGAGCAATGGGATTGTGCAGTTCGAGTGGATGAAGTATGATCTGTGTGTGAGATTGATCTTCAATGCATAAAGATGAGTGATGAGGAGCCTTGGTTGTCTCAAAAATTTCCTGATCGGAAGTAAAACCAACCTCAGGACAGCGAGGGCCTGACATAACCATCAGTTCCAGCTAAAGTGCCTCGACAATCTGGGGGGACTTCGAGTTCATCGACAAATAGATCATCATAAACAGGTGGATTCCAAAAATCAACTACGATAGAATCATCATCATGATCAAATACGGAAGTAAATAGATCAAAAAATCTATAATCAGTAAAATCAATGATTTCATTGACATCCTCATGATTTGATAAATCAAACAAAGGGGTAGATGAGAAGCGGACAAATTCACCCTCTATGTTTTTAGAAAAGGAATATGAAAAGTCAAGTGGATTTTTAATGAGTAACTTATCCTCTCCATTTTCAGATAATGGACTGACATCTGTTGTGTCCTGTGAGTGGTCAACAATGGGTGCAGCCGTAGATGGAGATACACATGTGAAATCATGGATGGCAAGTTCACCAAAGAGGTCAGGGAAGAACGGGGAAGGCTCAGATAGAAGGGAATCATCCTTCACCGAGTTTTGATGCTCAAGCTCCCAGTCCTACTCTTCATGAATGACATCGCACGTTGGTTGTGCAACACCAACTCCATCGATGGCTTGATCCTCATTCACAACAAGTGTAGAGTCCGGAATGGAAGAACACAAGACAATATCATTCAGAGCATCATCCGAGTACAAATATGGAGGTTGTTGTACAAAATGCATGTGAAAATGCGATGGACTCACAACCAAATATGTGCAAAAATTAAGTGAAGTGATGTTGGGAAGATGTGACAGTTGAACAAATATGGGTGCCTGTTCTCCCGCATCAATGTACAGTGGTGGATCTGTTTGATGAGGGGTTGGCGGACAGTCACTTATGACAGTGACTGTGTCCGTCTATGATTGCACAGCTCCATCACTAAAGTATGCTGAGCAAGGCTCGGGCTCATATTTCCTTTTGGGATTAACAGACTTGATAAGATAGTACTCAAACCTGTCAATGAGATACTGGAATTTCATCTTGTTTCTCAGAGCTTGAAAGTGCAAAACACGGAAGCGCTGCCAAAAATCATCAGGAAATTCATGCGGGGCCTTCCATTGTTGTAACAGGTTTTTGTCAAGATTTTATGGATCAAAATGATGGGAAGTATCCTCAATGAGATCACAAAAATTCTCAAGTGAGTTCATGTTATCAGCTACTAGGCTACAACACCATCGTCATGGGGATTCGCGAAGTGCGTGTGCAAGTAGCAGATTGGACTGTTCATAAGAAGCATGGAAAGGATGTCATGTATGAACACAGGCTAGGTCACTTCGTCTTCACCATCATACGTGAATTTGGACAAGAGATCAAAAAACTCCCTCGTGATGTGGAGAGTTTCGCGATGTGGGTGGAGGGATGAGTGTGCAAGACTCCCTATTAGATGTGAAAAGGTTGAAAACAGGATGAGAGGACAGAGCTTGTCATCTTCCCTCCTTCTAGTGCCAGAAATGTTGATGGTGCTGAACTCGCCAACATGTCAGGGGATCTCCCGGGTAAGAAGTCCAATTAGACCTCAGACCGTTTGGTGCAGGAGTCTCAATAGTGGGTCATATGGTATCGCCTTGACCGTGGTTTCACACAGAGGCAAGTAATATGTCCCTATTGGTAGCAAGGGTGTGATAGTTGCGGCGATTCAAGGAAGGTGCATGAACGGTTCTAACACACGGAAAGTGGGGTATGTGCGCCCCTTCGAAACCTATAATAGTATGCAACTTGGAAGGGAAGACACAAGCGAAGATGCATCAAAAGCTGGAAATAAAGATAGTGAGCAATCCAAATTGATGGTTAAACCAATCAACACATTTCAGTAAGATTCATACATACTTATATAGAATAGTCCATAAATGCATGCGTAAGCAAACGAATACATATATCATTTAGAGTAAAAGATATAGTTGGAATACAATACGACATATGCATGAAAAAATTTGGCTTTGTTATATTAATAAGTGTAAGTTCCAGTCATACAATACATCCATGTCCAAACACTAGCTCTGATTGCGGAACTTTACAACCACAACCGCCTGCTCCTCCAAGAGATATACTAGCTCTGCGCAGTGGAGAAGCCAAGGCTCGTTACAATACTATCTGAGCTTTCTCCAAGATACTGCTATTGGAAGATTGACTTACTAAAAGCCTATACAATGAGTTATGAGGGACTATATATAGCAAAAGGTGGGGTGTCCATTGACATTCCACTTTGTGACAGTTCAACTACCTTTATGACTCTTCATCTACTCTATGACTCTTACATCCAACTATGTACCCATGTGAGAGAAAATTGGCTTGAGCAAGTCATGCAAGACATCACTATGACTGAGACAACTATGAGAAGACCAACTCTTCTACATCCTCATGGTGGTCGACATTAGCGAACTGATGCCAATCTCGGTAGTCTGCAATCGTGTCCATGTACTATGAGGTGACATCTTTATGGAAACGAACTCTTTCATCCATAGAATATGGGTATACTACCCAAGATCCTTTGTTCAACTCGTCTGATAGCATGCACATCATTGTCTTGAATGTGGTCAGACCAGAAACATACTTGTGCATGGTGTCTGCACTGATCACCAACTCTGGGTTGGTGGCTATGCACATCAACTCATCAAAGTACGAGTCAAGCTCCAGTCGAACATGTGCTTTTGTCTTTGCCTGCGTGAGTGTACCAATAGATGGGATCGCATGTGCGCTCACAACAACATCCATACTCCTGAATACTCATGCATGGGAAGCCTATAGACTAGTGATGAGTTGTGGAAGATCTTCATAGTTACAGATCTGACTCCACATGCGAGCCTTCAGCTCAATCGCTCTGGGCTTCATCATCTTAGGCAAGTGTAGTGGAGCTCCCTTGTATCTCATTGTCCATGTTTTCATGTTAGTAACTGCATCATGCATGTTCGACAAGGTACGTGCTCTCCTCGCACATCGCTACTGCCAATCGCTAAGATGGACAACTGCCTTATGCATGGTAACAAACATGGAATACAATGCCCACATGACTCTATCAAGGGACAATATTTCATCAATTATTTCCTTCTTCAACTCTACTTGAGCAGATTTTCTAACCAATTCTCCTCCCTTCTTGACCATCTGTAGCTCATTAGCTATTCACTCATTTTCAGCTATCAGGAGACGAACACTCCAGCTAGTGGCTTCACCATATGCTATGGTAGCATAGGTCAATGTTGCTGGACGCTTTCCCACATCATACACAGTCACCCATTCCTTAAACTGCGCAAGAGATGTGTGATCATCCAGAATCGACACTCTGCGAGATTGCACAACTCTATGTTGGGACTCATCGAATGAGATGTTTTGCATCTCTCCCTCTAGATTGTCTTCAAGGATTTCAATGTCTCCTTAGTCGCTTGGGACATGCTCCTCTTATGGATGTGGTGAAGCTGGAAGGTTGACCTCTTGTTGATGAGGCATGAGGTGGATATCTTGCTCTAACTCCTGTTTCTCCATTTCCGTATCCATCTTCTCAAGTGCTTGTCCAATCTCTTGAGCAAAGTCCTACTCCTGCGATTATTTACCTTGTCTACTTGATGTTATAGAAATTTTTGGGCACTACAACCCCAAGCATAAATGTCCATAAACTAAGGGCTCCTAAGTCCCTAAATGTGTTGTTCCAACCCCTAAAAGAACAAGGTCAACTGATTACAGCTTCTCCCAGAAGTTCTCCATGAAAAACTACTCAGAACTGGTCAAAACTGGTCAAAACTGGACCATTTCACCTGCTCCATAGGCAAAGTGCATTGCATCTCACCTGAATACACACAATAGGTGCGTTGTATTTCAAAAATCCCTTCTATGGGGTGCGATGGGCGAAAAGGGGCAAATGGCAGTGTCAATCTGCGAGGTGGAGAAGCATGGAGTCTTCGAGAAACTTCTCCTGTGACACTTGCCTCTCTGAATTCGACTAGGGATGAGTATGAGATCATCAATATCCAAGTGGAAGCAAGAACTATCAGAGGGAAGACACTAATCAAATCACAAGCTGACTCATCTCCCTTGCAGACATCTATATATGGATCCCTCATCCTAGAGATCCAGGGGCTGGAATTTTGCATCTTGTAAGGAATTGCTGTTGGTTTATTGAGATAACATCATAGCGTTGGGTGATCTAAGCTTTTCATGAGGTGAATAAGGGCTCACTTGCTAAGAGGATGATGTTGGGTCAGAATGATTGGTTGTAACTCTCTTGGCTCTTTCTTGATTATCAATAAAGCTATTCAAGTTTTCCTCCATACTCTTGTGTGATTTATGTTTTATGCATTTGTATGGTCAATTTACATATGATCCTAGATTGCTTATGATAATAGATCCATGTTATCGTATAGTGTTATGCTACTTTGATTCTACAGGTACTCTGTGAAGCTGGGTATACAAGAAAGCAAGTAGCAAAGGACTATTAGAAGAGAGAGGAATCGAGCAAGGAACCAAGCGCAAGATAGAGGTTGGTCTCCTTTATTCTTCTCTCATCTATCTTTCATAAAGGAAAACGAAAGTAGTTTTACTCTGTTTGTTTCTAAGGTAGCTACCAGCCTTAGTGGGATTAGCAGTTCTGCATAGACACTATTTCCAGTAACAAAATGGCGACTCCACTGGGGATTGAGTAGATTGTTTGTTCATCTACATTTGTTTACTTTATAGACTTACGGACGGAGCCTGAAGTCAAGCTAGCTAGCCTTCGAACTGCATTTGTTATGCAAGTGCAAAGTAGATCAATGTTGCTTTAGTCAATCTCCGAGTTTTGTTTATGATTTAAACAATTGATTTGCAAGCTCTCTAATTGCCCTTGTGGTGGCTCTAGTAACCTCCTTAGATCTACCCCTGTGATTGATTTACTGATTACCACTTTCTCGGCCAAAATCCCTGAACTGAATTGCAAAATGTGACCCGGAACCCAATAAAAGTCTCGTCCCTGGTCCAGCGCACTGTCTGTTCTGTGAATCTCAAATTCAGCGCACTTCCCGAGTGTAGTAGGTGCGTTGCATTTCAAATTCACTGTGTTACAGGTGCGCTGATCAGACTAGGCATTGTTCCTAAATTTTGGTTTCTTTGTTCACTCTTTTCAGATCTATTCAGGAGTTTTGCTGACTGTAGTCAGTACACCTCTGTTTTAAACCCCTTTCCTTGATGTTATTCCGCCTCCATTGCGCAAAGAACTGTAAATGTTTTTATGTATTTTTTGAGTCATTTTCAGTTCTCCTTTACAAAGAAGTGACGTAATTGTACTGTCGTTTCTTGATTTGAAAGTGTCGCAAGTGTCATTTTCAGTCATAGAAGAGAGTCTGATTGCTCTTGATAGTCGATTACCCTGTTACTATTTTATTTGATCTGAATTAGTAGTTTTTCTAGTGTCGAAAGCAAGTTTTCAATTCCAAATCGTAAAGTGTTGTCAATGTCCTCATTTTGTTTTAAAAAGAAACTTGTTAGTAATTGTCGCTTTGAAAAATAATTCATATTTGTGCGTTAGCTTTCTTTTTACCATTTACACGTTCAGAAGGCTGAAAAACAAACACATGAATGTGCATTTGCATTTAGACGATTTGTTGGTTTGATTTAGGACAGTGCATATAGTGTGTGCTCTTTGCTCTTTGTTGAAAGAACGCCATATCTCTTTCCTTAGTAGCTAGGATTTTCATTGCACAAAGAAGATAAAACGATTGTTTATCATCTTAGATTGCATTTTAGGAATTGTACATCTACATCACACGGTGAACCTGAAAGGAAAATTTCTTAAGAAAGATCAACTATAAAATAAATTTAATGAATCTAACAACGCTTTGAAACCTAACGCATAACATCTAGAAGTCTAGGCTAGAGAAGTATTCCGGTGTCGTAAAACCCAGTAACTGTTGTTTTCACTGTTGGTTGGGTGATTCCTCCACTTTGAGATGATAAGTGCCAATACGGACTTGTGCTCCCTCGTACCGTCGAGTATATTTTGGGAGACCACAATAGGCTTAATACTTTATCCATAGGAAGCTGTGTCTGCTGCCCTGTCGATCGCAGTTCACTGAACACAGCATTCGGGAAGATTGACTGTCGTACCGTAAAAAATATTCTGCAGCTTTGCGATTGGTTTGGTAATCCCTTTGTCTAGATTTCCAGAGTAGTCCCTTTCATTCCTTTTCAGACTCCTTAACGGAAAAGGTCCATCTGAGCACTTGTCACTTCAGGCTCATTAAAAATCGAAGGCAACTAGAGTCATCTTTTGTTTTTTCTCGACTCTTAAAAATTGAAAAAACAAGTTGTGTTAAAGCGTCTAAAATTCATCTAATTTGGAAATATACTTCCCCTTGATTTTGAGCTGATCGAGTAATCCGCAATCGTGGAAGAAAGTCAACTGAAACCCCGTCATTCACGGAGGCTTACAAGTCAGCCGTCTTTGTTTACGGAATCGAAACTGTTACGGCAAAGTGAACTCGTTTAACCGGTTCCAAATCCCCTAGTAAAGTTAGAACAAGTGTTCCAACACCATCACAGACTCCGGTTACTCCAAACATTTCTGGTATTCCTACATTTACAGAAGAAGTTCAGCAGCCACCGAAGGACAGTAGCACTGATCCTAGTGTGAGAGTAAACACTTGTGTTACTGAACCAGTTCCATCTACAATCGCTGCAGACTCCATACCTTCTTCGGCACCAGAAATATTTTACGGACCAGACGGTCTACCTATTCCACCTGGTCTGATTGCTATAGAAGAGATTGTGGAGGATCCTCCATCTAGTACTCCATCGCAATTTGGAGTCAGGATCACTCTGTATCCTTCTTCATCAAAAATTAGTCTACCGCCATCAGAATCTCCTGTACAATCGCTAGGCAATCTTTTGGATAGACTAGAAATGTCTGAACAACCGTCAACATCTAGGGCTATGTCGTCCGACACAGTGACGACAGAACTTCCTGCTATCACTCCAACAATGTTCGCCAATATGCCATATGTCCAAACTAGCTCTCAATCGCTAGAAGGGGTCCACTCAGGGGCTGTTTCGACAGTATGGTCCGTTCCTGTTTGTTCATCTGAAATAGTATCCGGAAACTCTTATGTTGAGTCTCAGCAAATTGATCCTTCAGGGTGTCAATTTGGGCAGTCCGGTCCTCAAGGGCAAACAATTCCTTTAAGTACCGGATTACCGCCGTATGGGGGGAAATATACCCTTTCATTGTCTCCTCCGAGAGGACAACCATAGGGGAGTTCACAACAAAATTCAGGTTATGCTGGAATTACATCTAGTGGTTGGGTGCCGATATTACCTCAACAACCAAGAGTTGTATATTCGATGCAACAATGCTTACCTATGTCAAATATACCGACTACGCCAGCTATTGTGATGGTGTCGCAAGTACAAGCGCTACCTGTTGTATGCCAACCTCAGGCTTCTCAGGTGGTAATGCAATAGCCTCTTGTCCCTGCGACTCAACCACAATCGCCAACTAGTGGAATGACACAGGCCCAAACGGGTACAATTACCCCTCATCTTCGTCAAACAGTCAGTATTGGACAACAATACATGGCTTCGTAACCATGGCTGGTGCAATACCAACAACCGCAATTCCAACAGGTAGACCAAGGATCTAAGCAACAAATCTTTACAAATAGTAAGCAACCGTATATTCAAAACGGTCAAAATCAACCATTCTACAATGGTTATGCCCATCAACCTTACCAAAGTTACCAACATCAAATGCATTATGCTGGTATGCAGAGACCAACTGCTCAGGCGATTCCATCTTATACTGGATATGCTTCACTTAACCTGAATCAACAGTTACCCTTCGTGGCGACTTTAGAGTTACCAGATCTAAATCGGTTAACAAACGATTCGATCGCCTATGCCCCTTGGTGGCCATCGATTTCGCATAAGCTTTCGTCAGATATTCCTAAATTTAATGGAAATCCGGGTGAAGATCCATTGAATCATGTGATGACCTTTCATCTGTGGTGTTCATCAAATAAACTAAATGATTATTCGATTAGGCTTCGCCTTTCTCAGAGGACGTTAATTGGTTCGGCAGAAAAGTGGTATATCGAATTACCCAGAGCTTCGTTTGACAACTTCAGTACCCTAGCCACAACCTTTTTAACCCATTTTCGGTTACCGATAAGGTACGAAACGGGAACGAAACTTCTTACCAATTTCAAGCAAACAACAGCCACTCACATATCTGATCATATTCATGAGTGGCGACGTCGTCGTAGAATGGAAAAAAGTATGTTCCTGATCAGATTTTAGTTGAATGGTTTATTAAGTCATTATTACCTTCCATCACAGAAGATGTGGCAAAAGGAGGAGTCATCACCGAAGAGCAAGTTATCGCTCGTGCGCAATATTTAGACTTGATTTACACTCAGTCTGGCATGCTCTACGATAAAATACCTGACGCTCCCAAACCAGAATTTTTGGTCCCTCCCCCTCCTAAATCAAACAAAGACTCTCATGCCGACAATGGCGTGATAGGTACGACAAGCATGAAATCAACAAAGGCTACATCTAAAAAAGCCCATAAGATTTCTGATCAAAATGCAAATGAAGAACTTATCGCCTCGGAGGTAAATGCCGTCTCGACCGACAAGGGCTAACAACTGAAGCAACCAGGGGGCAAGAACAAAAAGAAAGGGAGAAAAAAGAAGCAGGATGAGTCATCTCCTTAAAAACCTTCTGCAAACCCTTATGGGCAAAGGAAACCCCCTACGGGGTGTCAGATATGCGATGAGGATCATTGGACGAGAGATTGTCCACATAAAGCTGAAGTTAAGAAACTCTTTAAGAGTTCAAAAGCCTCAGCAGTATTGACTGATCCATTTCCAAACCTGGGAACCAAACTGGTTGCTAATCAAAATGCTTCCCAATCCCAAGTGCTTATGTTGTTTATCTCAAAGCAACAAAATGATGCTTTGACAAGGAATAGAGATTACGGGAATCCACAACTGTCGAATAACAAGGCTAATGAATGACCTAGTAGTTCGACAACAACTTTGACCGAAGTTGTGCCACCCATCATTCCTGAACCAATGATAAAGCCGCCAAAGGGAGTAGTACACAAATCGACATTTAATCCTCGTGCCAAAGTAGCACAAAATTATAATATAGTAGAGGACCTGGCCCAATCACCGTCCTCTATGTTGACACTTGAGGTACCGCAAAATTGCCTCTCCCAAAAGCAGGATCTATTATCAGTAATAAGTGGGATTGACCCAACGGATTCCAATCTTGCATCCTTTAATCACAAAGGATATGACCCTCAGTTACCAGCTCAACTAGCTTTCCTTATTCAAGTGAAAGCCCTTAACCAAACTATTCATCGAACAATTATTGACAAGGGGGCATCTACATGTATTATGTCAATGAGTTGCTGGAAAAATTTAGGCTCACCACCCTTGTCGAGATCGTCAACGACGTTAAAATCATTTGATGGACGATCATACATCCCATATGGGATTTTAAGTAACTTGCAAGTTGAACTAGGTGGAAAAACAGTAGAAATAGATGTTGAAGTAATCGATGGAAACCTCGATTACAACATCCTACTGGGAAGGCCCTGGATATATGCCATGGCCGCAGTTGTGTTGACCTACTTCAGGAAGATTGCATTTCCCTTCTAAGGAGGAATTACGATCGTCGACCAACAAACATTTCTCCCCAATAGTTCACAAGTTACGGGAAGCATTCCAATGATCCATGGAAGCAATCGTTCACTTCAAAATATTAGATTAGGCCTCCTAAAAGACCCTGCCTTAATGGGTACTTTTGCCCTACCGCCTCCGAGTAATTTGGCAGAAATGGCCACAATGGAAACCTGCAATATGAAATCTTTTATATCTAATGGATTCGGAAGATTCCTAAACATTTTGTCAGCATGTATCATCGCCATTTTATAAATATTGTAGCAATCAATTTTCTTGGCTTGGGGGGCAAACCCAAATCAACGCTCATCGAGTGTTTGGATAGATAGGTCTAAGGAATATGGCACCTCTTCAGATCCTTTGTCGCATGTACATTCTACAGACAAAGGAATCATTCAATCAATGATGATATGAGAGGCACCATGAGAAGATTACCACGAAGATTATTCCAGCAACCTTAATCATCCATCAGTTTTTTATTTTCTATCAAATACTGTAAACACGGTGGATTTCGAGGATGGTTCTTATCTCGTGTTGACCTCGTTAAAAAATGAAACAAGGAGTCATGAGGATAGTTATTTTACTATGTCAACCTCATTAAAAAATGAAACAAATCCCCTTTCCATATCTCAAAGGTAAACCTTCATTCCAACCACCGAGTTGAATGCAATGAAGCTTGGGGGCCATGCACCTCGATTTGCGTTATTATGCTGGGGGCATGTAAACTTATCACGAGCAGTGTTACTACAGGGTTCAAGCTCGTTAAAAAATAAACCTGCCACGAGCAGTGTTACTGCAGGGTTCAAGCTCGTTAAAAAATAAACCCGCATCGAGCAGTTTTAACACGGAATTCATGCTCATTAAAAAATAAGCATAAGCAATGAGCAAGTGTTTCCACCAGTGTTTAAGCTCATTTCTGGTAAATAACCATCGTGAATGTAGTAATTCAGCCTTTGAAGCCTTGGTCGTGTTCTCATCATCACCTCCACTCTGTATTGGCCGATCATTCACCTCCACTTGATTGTTTACCCCTTTTGAGGAACAGCTCCGAAGAGTGATCCTGTTAGCCATCCTTGTAACACTTCCATGATTGGAAAATTCCAAACCTTACCTGGAATCAGTTGCTACCCGAATTTCTCACTCGTTCCTCAAAGACGAGTCTCCTTTAAGCTCTTTTCAGCTGACTCGTAAAATATGAAAAGATTGCCGAGCCATTGGCCTCTCCAGCTCGTTAAAGTGACCGGAAGTGCTATCCCTCCTTTAGATTTTAATCCTTTTGGACCTGAGGGATTATTACACAAAAAGATCGAGCGCTTGTCTTGTTCGGCTCGTTAAAATTACCGAAAATTCATCCCTTTCGTATTATTTTATACTTTTTCGGACTTAAGGGATTTGATGACGAAAAAGGATATTGGAGTTTCCTTTACGTTCCTTTTCAGACTCTCTAAAATTGAAAAGGACCGAGTTATCTTTGTCATTAAACTCGTTAAAACCTAATAGCGACAAACTTGTCCATAATAGACAAGAACAAGTTTCGCTATCACTAGGCTCGTTAAAACATAGCGATGGGTTTGCCCGAAGGGCAAATTATAGAACAAGCATACGTTATCCTCCTAAAGCTTGAAAAGAATAAAGAGGTACTGGTCAACAATGACCGGGGAAAAATTGGGAAGAAAACCTGAAGAAACTCTGTTGGTAGAAAGTCGCTCTTGAACATGACACTTTCACTCCGCATCCTAGTCGGGTTGGGTTGTTCCATTCACTGGTCATATCACCATGGTTCCATCACACCATCCACATTTGGGGTTAATGCTAGCAATCCATCATGTCAGTGTCGCCGATATGTTCAAGAGAAGTCATTCAAAGAATTCACCTGTGTCTCACCCACTATAATACATTTTCGCTCCATTCTTTCATGACCGCTACCCTGAACCGTATATCACCAAACTGTTTTCACCTCCATTAAAATCATTTGCTCCGTTCCGTGTCATTGATATGGGATTCATTAAGACCCTCCTATGACGGATCACTTCTTTTCGACATCAACTCATTATCCAAGAAGTCGATCTAGGAACAACCCTTTCAGTAATTTGAAGCTTGCATGCCTCAATGGCAAGTTTCTCACTTCCGGCGACAGGTTTACATCAATGGCCTTCGACCAAAAGATTTTACGTGGTGTTCGACGCCAAGTCCCTTATTCACACCATGTGAATTGTACTACAGTACCTTGAGGATCATTATCATTATCGGTGATTCCTCTCGTGCCTGTTAACAACTTACATCATTGGTTGGTAATCAGGCAATGTCTTTCCATGTTCGACTCCAGAACATCTCTCACATCGATCGACTTGTACTTTGAGTGAAGATCGAACGAGATTGAAGACCCCAGATCTAGTTTCATCCATCCGGGCTGCGATATATATTCAGGAAAATTAAGACATCAAATGTACATCATTGCTGAACAGATAATCATTCAATCTAAGGGATGATGGCTCTACTAGAATCATCAGTCTACACTTAGACGATTGTTTGTCTCATGGACATGGGAAATGAATTTATAAAGCTAAGCATGGGAATGCCCGACTAAGCTAGATCATGAAAAAATTATGAAGATAATGTATTGTATTGTTTATTATTTCAGGTCTCCTTCTAGCTTGAAAGAACTTCGGATCCTCATGATAAAGCATTTCACCTGACATCAAAAAGATTAACGACCTCATGCTTTAGGGGGCAACTGTTATAGACATTTTTGGGCACTACAACCCCAAGCATAAATGTCCATAAACTAAGGGCTCCTAAGTCCCTAAAGGTGTTGTTCCAACCCCTAAAAGAACAAGGTCAACTGATTATAGCTTCTCCCAGAAGTTCTCCATGAAAAACTACTCAGAACTGGTCAAAACTGGACCATTTCACCTGCTCCATAGGCAAAGTGCGTTGCATCTCACCTGAATACACACAATAGGTGCATTTCATTTCAAAAATCCCTTCTATGGGGTGCGATGGGCGAAAAGGGACAAATGGAAGTGTCAATCCGTGAGGTGGAGAAGCATGGAATCTTCCAGAAACTTCTCCTGTGACACTTGCCTCTCTGAATTCGACCAGGGATGAGTAAGAGATCATCAATCTCCAAGTGGAAGCAAGAACTATCAGAGGGAAGACACTAATCAAATCACAAGCTGACTCATCTCCCTTGCAGACATCTATATATGGATCCCTCATCCCAGAGATCCAGGGGCTGGAATTTCGCATCTTGTAAGGAATTACTGTTGGTTTATTGAGATAACATCATAGTGTTGGGTGATCTAAGATTTTCATGAGATGAAGAGGGGCTCAATTGCTGAGAGGATGATGCTGGGTCAGAACGATTGGTTGTAACTCTCTTGGCTCTTTCTTGATTATCAATAAAGCTATTCAAGTTTTCCTCCATACTCTTGTCTGATTTATGTTTTATGCATTTGTATGGTCAATTTACATTTGATCCTAGATTGTTTATGATAATAGATCCATGTTCTCGTATAGTGTTATGCTGCTTTGATTCTATAAGTACTTTGTGAAGTTAGGTATACAAGAAAGCAAGTAGCAAAGGACTATCAGAACAGAGAGGAATCGAGCAAGGAACCAAGCACAAGACAGAGGTTGGTCTCCTTTATTCTTCTCTCATCTATCTTTCATAAAGGAAAACGAAAATAGTTTTACTCTGTTTGTTTCTAAGGTAGCTACCAGCCTTAGTGGGATTAACAGTTCTGCATAGAAGCTATTCCTGGTAACACCTGATGCTAGCTATTTAGATGAGTCGACTACCTATATGAGAATAGTTTCATCTGTCTGTACATGTTGTGCCCCCTGCTGTACCTATTCCAACGTGCTTCCTTCTCTTGTCTACACAAATCCTATTCCTTTTGCAGTTTCTCCTTCAACTCATGCAACTCCTTCTCTATTTCCTCCATTCTCTGTTTTTCTCTCTGCCTTTGCGCGTTCCTCGTATCGTGTTGTTGCCTCTTCGCCTCTATTACCAAAGCTACTTTTTTCATAAGTGGGTTTGCTCGGAACGTGCAGCTTTGTTACTCCTCCATGCTATCGATAATCTTCCTCTTGCCCTTGTCATGCACATGCACATTTACCTACTGCTCCTTCAGCTGGTGCTCCGCGGGATGTTGGTTCATGCTCCTTCACTAACCATTCCATAGCGAGCTCGACCGGTTCATTAGGTCTCGAGAAGCTATGAAAATATCTCCATGCTTCTTCCTCCAACCAATGACATGCCCCGTGTATCCAAGTAAATTATACTTTCGTGCAATGGTCTTTCACCGGACAATGTGGGTCATATGAATTGTAACTTCGGGCGTTGAATGGATATTTCTTCATCTCCTCTGCTTCAACATCCACATGGTTGAAATTTTGTATCTCGTATAACCCGATCCACAATGGAAGAGCAGGCCAAGGTGCCTTCTTCTTTCGATGCATCCTTGCCGACAATCGTGTCGAGATGTGATATGATACTTCCTGCATGATGAGTTTGTCCAAGGAAAACTTCGGCAGAACATGCGGAGGCTTCTCCAAACTGTATATCCATATGAAGGTGTCGGATGGTGAGGCATACCAATCTGCTATATCAATCAGTGCCTCCATTATTTCCTTCAACATGCAGGGTGGATCATGTTCAAATATCATCTTGTACACTGGGGTGACAAAATGATTGGATAGCTGCGTGATAACTTCTCTAAAGCTGCATGTAGACAACATCTTACAATAAGTGTTCACAGAGGTCTCCGCCGATGTCCATGCCCAATTTGAGCCCGGGAACTCTTGACGGGTACAGATTGCATCTAAGATATAATAACACATGTAGATTTTTGCTTGGATACCTTTGGGCGACTATCGAGCTTTTGTTACCTATTCCTTCAGCTGGTGAGCCAACATGTCAGACCAGTTGTATGCTTTGTCTTCTCTGGCCAATTGGTGCAACGTAATCACCCAACTTTGCGTGAACATTTCTATGCTTTCTTGGCCATACAAATTACATGCAACTATGACCAAGAATTGATAGACCTTCTACAGTATCTTCATCTTGTAGACCTGGTTGGCTGTCATCTTAAATTTGGCCATCTCCTTCACCCAGTTTTTCAAGATATCTCTAGAGTTGGCATTTTTGTTGGGTGTGCTAAAGGGTGTCTCCATGGTGATCACTAGCTTCGACATATGATACATCTATTCATAATCCCGTGCCCTCAAGTTTGCAATCTTTGTCCCGCTGACACTGCTCAAATTCATCTTCTCGGGGTCAGTGTGTGAGAGGATCTAATGTATCATGTCTGTGCATGGGAGCACGAGATACCTACATTCAATCTGTACAAGCCAGACTTATGGATATTCAAATAGACCTAGCGGTCTTTGAGATCTTCCCAAAATGTGCCAGTGAATGCATCGTTGACCTCTTTCAATTTCAGCTTGATGTCCTTGTCTACAATCATCTTGGTGTCTTCATAGATCGGCATACTTGTAGACACTCGCTCAACTGCTACTCCAATGAAACTTCCATTAGTGTCCTTTCATCCTGCTCTCTTCGAGGCAATTGATCTTAAGATATTGAGAGGCAGATGAACACCTACTGGATATGGTGACATAGAGACATGCATGGCAAGGAATTTGTTAGCTAAAACCAAAGCAAACTTGATGAACGACATGCAACAAAATTGGGGATTACCTGGCAAGGATTGCCAAATTTTCCTGGGAGGTTGGGAGACTGCTTGCCAAAACTGCGCCAAAGGCAGTCCAGGTTGTGGGAACACTAGCTAGCTACTGGAATTGCGTAATACACAATATAGACTGGCCTGCTGTCTACTGGAACTATGCAATGAGAATTTCAACTAGCAAGGGTTGCAGGCTGAGTGACTACATTGCGCATTTTTTTGGGCCAATAGTCATTGCCTCTCAGAATTTTGAACTCAGAGCCTTCCCTCTCAGGATTGTGCAATGTTGTCTTGGTGAGGGGAGTCTAGGCCAAGGCTGCCCAGACCTGCCAACAGGCAACTGAAAGAAAATGTGAAAGTGAATGCATGGAGATACTGAGTGTAAGCAGGAGTGAATGATCATGCATGAAAATAGTGAATGAAATATTCAGGAAATGAAACAAAATGTATGTGTGTGAAGCGAGTCGTCGAATCAGCGACTATTCATGAAAAACAGTGTCATGCATGCGACAACAATGAGATGCTAACAAAAACCGAAACGGTGCTAGTTCAAGCTAATATGCATGCAAATGATAGCAAGCGTTCACAGAAATCAAGCAAACAACACTCAGACAAGCCAAAACAAAAAAAGCGACAGAAATGCTACAAAAGACAAGTTAAGAGGACTTACCCGTAAATAGCTGAGCTACATGTGTTGTGGAATTTTAGAGCTCAAAGATCGATGTGAATAAGTGAGCTCTGAAGAGTCGAATAAATAAGTTTGAGGCTTAGGCGCACATGCCACAAATCTAGGAAAAAGTGACACTTGGAGGAAAGATTCTAAAATGATCTTTGCATGTAACATCCAGCTACTAAAAGTAGATCCCTAAAATCTAGGGATGTTTTTTACATGTTTCTTTTTGTTATTTCAGGAAAAATCATCCCATGTACGCAAGTCAAGTTTTCTCGATGCCGGCTGGAATCAGTCAGCCCAATGGCACATGCAAAAACCTGCTTGACTGAGGGGAAAATTTGTGCATTTTTGGGAGGGAGCTGGGCTAGCTACCTAGAAGGATTGCACAATTTCTGGGCTGAGCAACTGACTACTGCCCAGAATTGTGCAATTTCTGGGTTGAGCAACCGTACTGGGATAGATTGCACAGTTTTCTCAGTGAAGGTTGATAGGCAAAATTGCCCAATTCTGCAGCCCAGCAGACTGCCAGATAGGATTGCACAATTTCTGGAGGGAAGGCTATTTCCCCTCCAGAATTGCACAATTTCTTGAGGGAGTTGCTCAACATGTAGCTGGACCATGTCTGAAGAAATAACCAATGAGGGGATGCAACAAGATATCATGTACAGGCTGGAAATATACTAGAAAATGACTGAAGCTTGTGTACTTGACAATGCAAGACATGTTGAGGATGGTTGGTAGGGAGGCTTCAAAACGAATCTAAGGCAAAATTTTGGAGGGCGGTTGTAGCCTCTAAAACACAGGTACTAAATGGGTGTCATGATTGGTATAGGTCAAGAGGGTGGACCTATATTATTGTGATATTGGGAATTATGATATTAATGATAATTCTTATCTTAATATTAACCCTTCCTTATAGAATATTTAAACTTTAGAAAAAGATGATATGTCATTATATCACCCTCCCTAGTTAAGAGGGAGTGTTGAATTTTGTAACTATGGTCAATTTTCATTATGTAATTTTTTTATATATTTATTTTCAAGCATGTTCCTCATGCTGAGGTCAAAATAAAATGTTGTAAATCATGTTCTTCATGCTCATTTCAAAAGAAGAAAATTTCAAATTTACATTTACAATTTTTGGCTCCATCAAAGCTTAGTCGACCTCCTCCTAGTCAAGTCAATCCTTTTACCCCATCAAGTTGCCCCATTCTCCTCTCCAAGAACACATTTGGCCACTGATCCTACTTGCATGTGACTCAAGGTTTATCGGTTATCGAGTCACGCTCTTATAGGTAGCTCCTACAGTGGGAGTTCTTTCATTGTCCCTGATCCTTATAACAGGATGACACTTAATGGGGAGAATACCACTTATCGATCTGTCACTCGATGGTACATCCCTGTGCTCACCCGCCCAATGCTCGCCACAACCTCAACACTTCACTGGTGGGCGGCGGTGGTAATGGAAACTGAAGGGAATGGTTCTACTCTATTGGGCCCATTAGTTGACGGTACTTCCCAACTGCTATCAGTGCTCATAGTTGCATAGTTTAAGAACAATGCTCGGGAGCACTACGGGGAGTTTCCCCAACCCGTAACCTTGATTTGGTCAACTGGTCAGTCGAGCCATAGTTGCAACTGTGGGTGAATAAAGAGAGTAGTGACAAAGGTTGATCCAATGACACCCAAGGGTGAATAGAGGAGATAGGGGAAAAGATTAAGCCAAGCCATCCCCATTAAATACCAACTTTCAATCGACTGCAGAGTTTATGCATCCGAACATGAACTTGATCTCAAATTGCTGGGAGGATTGAGATGTGGTGCGGGAGGACAATTCAAAGTAGGTGACAAGATATGAGAAGAACTTCCAGTGATTTACACATCATACTTGGATTGAGAATGACAAATAGGAGACTGTATCAAGCTTCCTGAAAATTCTAGTTGTTGCTCTTCCATGCTAATGGACCACTATATGGCAGGCCACACAACAGGTCATATGAGCAAGAAAATGTCCATAAGCTATAGGAAGTTAAAGGGAGAAAAAGTTGCAAGGACATGGAAATGGAAAACAACTAAGCCCATAAAAAACCATGAATCCAAAGCAAAGAAAAAAACCTTGAGAAAAACCTTTCTTTCTCGTTGTACATATCCATATTTAAAAATATAATAATGATGAAAAAGAATGTTTCAATGTGGTCCATAAATAAAATATTTAAATTTTCATATTAATAAAAAAATTATATGTCAACTATTTGTATATTATGTATGGTTTTGAAAAAAAAAACTAAACTATGTATATATTATGTAAAGCAATTGAAAAAAGATATTTCAAATAATATCATTATTCTACACTTGGGCCTTTTTGAGATATATTTGTTGGTCAATTTTGTTTGAAATCAAACAAAGATTGATTGGAATTGAAAATTTAAACCATATAGTCTATATAAATGAAGCCTCCATGAAATTTTCAAAGATTAAATCCATTTATACATCCAAAAAAAGCAATTAAACTAAACCCACTTTATTCATTTAATTAAATTTTCAATTTAAAAGTTCATTTTACTTTACAAAATTGTTTTAAGTCAAATAGTAATGAAAATAAATTGAAAAAACATTTAACTTGTAACCATAATAATAATAATTAACTAAATTTAAATAAATGGTAAAAAAATTGAAAACTCTATAAATAAAAAATTAAAATAGTTAATCATAATAATTGATAAAAATCTTACAATATTTAAAAAATACTAAAATAAAATATATAAGTTTAGTTTTAGCTTTAATTTTTATTTTTTTTTATAAAAATGACAGGACATTATTTTTCTTCATTTTATATAAGTATATAATAAAAAAAACTTATATTTTTTAAAATTAAATTGATTTAAAAATTTAAATTTTTAAAAATTACATTTACTATATTTAAAACAAAAATAAAAATAATTATAATAATTTCTTTATTAAAAAAATTTATTTATAATAAATTAAATTCACTATTCATTTAGTTGACTTAAACACAACACATCCGAATGGAGTAGTCTACGAAAGCTGTAGAATGGCCCCTTTTCCGGTATCGGCCGGAAAATCGTTTAGCTCCGACGATCGGTAAACTCTCCACCCTCCACCACCATCTTCCCGCTCCGCCACCACTTTTCTCCGCCACCCTCCCTGACCGCCCTGACATTCCCTGACCGATCGCCTGACATCCCTGACCGATCGGGGAGTAATTCCTGCGGTGAATAATGAGCTGGAATTCGGAGAATTCATGCGGGGAGTAATTCCCTCCATTCGAAATTTCCACCCGCGCCCATTCAAGCTCTGATGCTCTGCGCGCACCCCTCTGCGAACTCCTTCCGCACTACAGCTCGGAGGCCAGGTAATCGGGGTTTGTAGAGTATTATAATTTATAATGGGCGTTCATTCTGGTGCAGGGGAAGTAGAATTAGAGTGTGAAGAATGGCACCAAAGGCAGAGAAGAAGCTGGCCGAGAAGAAGCCTGCAGGCGGAGAGGAAGAGAGGAAGACTGTTGGAAAGAAGACTCCCGTTGGAAAGGCGACAGCTGCGGCGAAGGAGAAGGCAGCTGCTCCTGCCGCATCCAAGGCGGAGAAAACTACAAAGAAGAAGATGATATCAAAGGAAGGGGGAGATAAGAAAAAGAAGAAGAGGTCAAAGAAGAATGTGGAGACATACAAGATATATGTGTACAAGGTTCTGAAACAGGTTCACCCTGACATTGGCATCTCCAGTAAATCTATGTCTATCATGAATTCCTTTGTCAATGATATTTTTGAGAAAGTTGCAGCAGAGTCTTCGAAGCTTACTCGCTACGGCAAGAGGGATACGCTTTCCTCCAGGGAGGTGCAGACTGCTGTTAAACTTGTTCTTCCGGGTGAGCTCGCTAAGCATGTCGTCTCTGAGGGCACGAAGGCTGTTACCAAATTCACCTCTACCTAAGCCGAGTTCTTTTCCTCTGTAAATATTTTGTCACGGTGTCTCTTGACACCACCTTTTCTTGCAGAATTTGGGCCCTTCTTCTCCTTGATCTGTTGATTAGGGTTTTCCTTGCTATTTTGGGGGAAATATTTCTTCGATTGTTCAGCTTTTGGTAAAAGGTTGTATTCTGCTTCTTTTTAAAGTGTTCTATATTCTGGCTTGAGGCAAATGTTGTATCCAATGCATAGCATGTCTTAAGATTCATCGTCGCTGTTGTTTATAAGTTGCAGAGGCCTGCTGTAAAACAGTCGTTAAGGTTCAATGCTACGTGTGATCAAAGTTTGGTTGGGTTTGGCCTGGAGCACACTAGGTACATGATGGCTCTGTTTCTTTTTTATTTTGTGTTTGTATTTTGATCTATATTATTATGTGTTTTGTCTTTTAATCTATATTATGGGAATTTTTTAGTATTGAATTGGTTATAGATTTGATTGTTTTTTTTTGTGTGGAGGGGGGGGTAATTTTGTGTTATGTTCGTAAATCTTTGGGTATTAAGAGTTAATTAAGGTATGCATTGGCTGGTTCTGTTCTGTATTGTGAGATTTCTTCAGTGCTGAATTGGTTATAGATTTGAATATCTCGATTTTCTTATGATTACTCTTTATAATTCTTGGGATTAAATGATGCAAAATATTTAAGAGGGTATTGATCTTTACTCATGTAGCTTGAAAAGGTATGCAAAGCTAAAAGGTATTCCAAAGTCTTGAATTGAAAGAGTTTCCTGGAAGATACTCTTGCTTTTTTTCTATAAAAATAGAAACAACCTTCATTAATTAATAAAAACAGACTTGGAGATACTCTTCCTTCTCAAGTCTCTAGAATTGAGACTTGAGTTACTCTACTTCAAATTGATTCAACAACTTGAAGATTTAGGGTACATAAGAAGTATTTTCATGTTGATAGATTGGTTGTTGATAGATTAATGATTGCCATATTTTATCCCAGATAAAACAAACAAGAGTGGAAATAAATGGTAATTTTTTTAAATCATTATATACTTATTTTTAATTTATAATATAAAATTTAATTATAATTGGATTATTTTTTACAAATAAATAAATCAACTTTAACCATATGCAGGATATCACAAATTTTGAATATACCATAAAATAAAATAGGTATTTTGATATTTAACATCCCATGTAAGTTTCAGAGAGATAATACAAGTATAAATGAGTATAATACAAGTATATTATACTCGAGAGTTTACTCATAAATTTATATATGACTGCAAAGAGTAATGCGTTTACCGCCATTTTATGTTCTATATTGTAGTTTTTAAATCTAGAGCTGAAATTATGAAAAACGTCATAAAATTTTAAGAATTTAATTTCAGAAGATTCTAAAAACAATTTAATCGTACAGAAATTGAAAGTTTCAGTAATGAACGACTCAAAGTAAGTAATGTTTCAAACCCAATAAAGAACTCTCATTTAAAAACATGAGTTTTGAAAGTCTAAAAACACCAAGAAGTGTTTTCCAAACTACAGAAAACAGACAGAATGGAATAACCATGCCACATTACATGACTGTGCATGAATGTCGTAAACTAGCGTAACTACCTGTGAATGTCGTAGTCTCTGGATTTCTTACTTATGTTGTTAAGATGTAGCCAATAGCATTTGAATTGTACAAATAAAAACAGTTTCCATTTTGTTACATAGAACAATGCATTAATCAAACTAACAGAGAAAAAGCATGTTGTTAATGGCATTTTGCATTCCGTTTTAAAATAGTTGCTAGGTAAGCGACGAGAATACAGCTGCATTTGCAGAAACATTTAGTAAGAATCCCCAAGAGCAAGAAAACCAGTACTGTTTCACATGAACACTTGCATACAAAATACCATTAAAAACCAATTATAAATCCTCTGGACAACGAATCAAACAAGCAATTTCTCCTGAAACGAAATGAAAGAAGCCTCTTGACACTTAAAAAGAGCACACCCAAACCAATAAACCAATCAAGCAGCTTTATTTCTCTACCTCCTGAGACAATCAAAAACTAAAACCTTCTGCACACAACGACATACCCATTGCTATTCAAAACCAATTACAGTCTTAAGCTCATGGAACAAAATAAAAAACCGAAACCTCTTATAACAACTCAATCTCATCTGCCCCTCTTAGATCAATACCCTCTTAAATATTTTGCATCATTTAATCCCAAGAATTATAAAGAGTAATCATAAGAAAATCGAGATATTCAAATCTATAACCAATTCAGCACTGAAGAAATCTCACAATACAGAACAAAACCAGCCAATGCATACCTTAATTAACTCTTAATACCCAAAGATTTACGAACATAACACAGAATTACCCCCCCCCCCCCCCCCCCCAAAAAAAAACAATCAAATCTATAACCAATTCAATACTAAAAAATTCCCATAATATAGATTAAAAGACAAAACACATAATAATATAGATCAAAATACAAACACAGAATAAAAAAGAAACAGAGCCATCATGTACCTAGTGTGCTCCAGACCAAACCCAACCAAACTTTGATCACACGTAGCATTGAACCTTAACGACTGTTTTACAGCAGGCCTCTGTAACTTATAAACAACAGCGACGATGAATCTTAAGACATGCTATGCATTGGATACAACATTTGCCTCAAGCCAGAATATAGAACACTTTAAAAAGAAGCAGAATACAACCTTTTACCAAAAGCTGAACAATCGAACAAATATTTCCCCCAAAATAGCAAGGAAAACCCTAATCAACAGATCAAGGAGAAGAAGGGCCCAAATTATGCAAGAAAAGGTGGTGTCAAGAGACACCGTGACAAAATATTTACAGAGGAAAAGAACTCGGCTCAGGTAGAGGTGAATTTGGTAACAGCCTTCGTGCCCTCAGAGACGGCATGCTTAGCGAGCTCACCCGGAAGAACAAGTTTAACAGCAGTCTGCACCTCCCTGGAGGAAAGCGTATCCCTCTTGCCGTAGCGAGTAAGCTTCGAATACTCTGCTGCAACTTTCTCAAAAATATCATTGACAAAGGAATTCATGATAGACATAGATTTACTGGAGATGCCAATGTCAGGGTGAACCTGTTTCAGAACCTTGTACACATATATCTTGTATGTCTCCACATTCTTCTTTGACCTCTTCTTCTTTTTCTTATCTCCCCCTTCCTTTGATATCATCTTCTTCTTTGTTGTTTTCTTCGCCTTGGACGCGGCAGGAGCAGCTGCCTTCTCCTTCGCCGCAGCTGCCGCCTTTCCAACGGGCGTCTTCTCTCCAACAGTCTTCCTCTCTTCCTCTCCGCCCGCAGGCTTCTTCTCGGCCGGCTTCTTCTCTGCCTTTGGTGCCATTCTTCACATTCTAATTCTACTTCCCCTGCACCAAAATGAATGCCCATTATAAATTATAATACTCTACAACCATGGCGTAGTCTACCTAGGCATTACAAACCCCGATTACCTGGCCTCCGAGCTGCAGTGCGGAAGGAGTTCGCAGAGGGGTGCACGTAGAGCATCAGAGCTTGAATGGGCGCGGGTGGAAATTTCGAATGGAGGGAATTACTCCCCGCACGAATTCTCCGAATTCCAGCTCATTACTCGCCGCAGGAATTACTCCCCGATCAGTCAGGGATGTCAGGCGATTGGTCAGGGATGTCAGTGAATGTCAGGGCGGTCGGCGATTGGTCAGGGATGTCAGGGAATGTCAGGGCGGTCAGGGAGGGTGGCAGAGAAAAGTGGTGGCGGAGCGGGGAGATGGTGGTGGAGGGTGGAGAGTTTACCGATCGCCGGAGTCAGACGATTTTCTGGCCGGAAAAGGGGCCATTCTACAGCCTCCGTAGACTACTCCCATCCGAATACTCTTTAACCAACGGAAAATCCCAATTCTGAAAAACTAGAGCCTGTGCGCACTGTCCCAATTTAAAGTCAAAGCGCATTTCAGTTTTAGAGCGACAATTAAGAAAAATTAAAATTCGAATTTCATGAATGATTGATGATGTATAATACATGAATGAAATGCTATGGGGCGTAGCGGTGGTCGACGGATGGTGATGGGCGAGCTTCGACAACAGGTGAGAAAACCCTGGGCAATGTCACATCAATCGAGAAATGGGAAAAAAATTGCCGACTTTTCAAAAGGTCGCATTATAGACTTTTTTTGGTTTAAACTAACTCATTCTTTAAAATATAATAAAATATATTTCTTAAAAATATAATAGAATATTTATTATTGAATTGAGGCTTCTGTGATCCATAATAGTTGTAAGAACTTCGGTGTAAATCACATGAGGAAAGACCTTTGTCGACGCGTTTTGAACCAACTAGTGTGGTTCATCGTCAGGACAAGTTGTTTAAGAAAATCCTATTTATATCAAAATACTTATCCTATTGGCTTCTTATCACTTAGCATAGGTTAATGATACGTCCCTTCCTAGTGAGGAAATGAAATTATACAAATCCTTATATATGATTTCCTTCGAATCAATCTGGGCTCCAATATAATGTCGGATGAGAAGCACATCAACCTTTTGATTTTATGACTAATTTTGAAGTATAAATATTCTCGGTGCCCATGGATGGAATTTGAGGGGCTTATCTGGCCCTGTCAAATAAGGGTACAAATTTCATAAAATTGTGAGTTTTCTTCTTTATTGAAATTTTTACAATCATTACTAGAGTTGTAAACTTCTCACCCCAAATTTTTTTTATTACTGGAATTGTTAGAAATGTGAATGTTATAAATTTCTTAAATCAATGAACTTTGTCCAAATTGCTAAAATTGTCACTGGAGTGGTACTTGGAAATAATGCTTACATTAGTAAATTGATAGATTAGATTGGTTAGTTGTTAGAATTTGTTGAGAGAATTTCTCAACAGTATTCTCATGTCTTAGAAACTGTTGGATCTCATGACCATTATTTATGTGACTTGTAATTTAGATTTGTACTGCAATAAGAATTGATTCGTGAGTGAATATGTCAAGAATGCTTGCTCCTCCATTGTTCTTCTTGGTATTAGAGCCTCTTCTAGTGTGATTCCCTTATGGGAAGTACAAGAAATGAGAATCCCTTGAATGTTATTGTTAGTATATATATTAGTATATATTTCTATGTGATGTGTGGGTTTCTTTCCACCAGAGAGATTCAAATTATTTCTGTTGTTCAGAGCACATTTGGAAGTGGGTTTTGCTACGTAAAAGGCCAGGTCTTTTTCTGAAACTGTTGTCAGACTAGTGTTGATATCAAAATGTGATGTGGAGGTCGATCAGATTTCATGCCTGTGCATGTCCGAGCAGACATTGACATGTCCTCAATGTCTTTGTACCTGATCATCGTGAAGTCCATTTCCCGCATCTCTATTACACCTACGATTGGATGGAGAATAAGCCTACAACCCAAACAACGATTCACCATGCATTTTCACGATGGGAATTGGTTTGAGGATGGATCACTCGCTATTCGTCTATGGATTTGTCGCTAAACTGAGCTTGACACATTGTGGGAGAAATTTAAATAGGCCCCTCCACCAGAATCTTGAAAAATGCTAGAGGATTTACAGGATCGAGTAAAGGTGAGTGAGGTATCGAAGAGTTTGAAGCATTCCTTCTAAGTAGAAACACCAAGTTGGGACATCGTCATTAACTTCTTCTGACAACCTTTTGGGTTAAATATCATCATGTTTCATGAGCTTGTTTTATTCAAGAAGCTCGTCCTCAGCAGCAATGCCTACAATTTGTTGGAATCATCAACTTCTTGCAGAGTAAGCTGATAGAAGAAAACCTCCTTATGCCCTCATCCCTTAGAACGAGAAGAATGATGGAACAAACCAATTCTCGTGATGATTATGGGGATATGGGCATTATTGTCCAGTGCAGAGCTTCTTATTATCTCAAATTCCAATACTTTTTCTAGAAATGTCCTCCAGAAGGTTCTTAGTCATCGCATATACTTCCCTTTGGTGATGTTGGTTCTACCGAAGATTCATTGACAGATCATTCACAAAGTACAAATTTCTGCCACCTGCAACCACTCTTCATGAAGGGTGTGATGGGGGTGAGTAGATCTTAATTAAGGCCATTAGCTAGGAAGAGAGTCTAAAAACACATTTAGATGCTTACAAAGTGGTCTCAAGTCAATTGGAACTCGTGTATGTCAAATGTGAAGGGACAGTTATGATAAAAAATGATAATGTTTGTATTAAAGAAATAAAACCCACTGGTCAGCTCTAGGAAAGAGAGTCTGAACCAGGATAGTCTGACTCTGTAGAATGCTCTACATTGTTCATCCACATTACACATTAAATAGAAAACATGGTTTTAGGGAAGTTAGAATAACATCTTAAGAAATAGAAACTAATTCCTATCCTGAGGTTACGTAAACCAACTCTACCTATTCTAGGATATTCTCCATTATCTTCAACACTCCCCCTTAATGGAGAATGGGTTCACATATATGCCTAACATCTCCCTAAATATTTGAAACTTAACTTTTCCAAGAGGCTTAGTGAAATGTCCGCAACATTATCACATGTACTACAATATTCCAGGTGAATTTCTTTGGATTACACTTTCTCCCTGACAAAGTGAAATTGAGTATCAATATGTTTAGTGTTTTTGTGAAACACTGGATTGTTGGCTAGCTTGATTGAACTCTGATTGTTGCATCAGATTGTTGTTGTGATTTTTTGTTCTTCTCCAACATCCTGGAGAAGTCTCCGCAACCAAACCACCTCACACGTTGCTGGACACATGGCTTGATACTCTGCTTTGGCTGAAGATAAGGAGACTGTGTTCTGCTTCTTGCTGCTCGATGTGATCACCCCGGATCCAAGACTGAATGCATAACCTGTTATAGATCTGCGATCATCTACATTTCTTGCCCAATCTGAATCTGCAAATCCTGCCAATCTAACATGAGAAGAGTCAGTGTAAATAATTCCATAATCTACAGTGCCTTTTAGATACCTCAAAACACTCTTTGTTGCATTCCAATGGCTTTCAAGTGGCTTAGATATAAACTAGCGTAGAACACTAACTGCATAAGCCAAATCAGTTCTAGTGGTGGTTAGGTAGATTAGACTCCCAACCATCTATCTGTAAAGTTTTGCATCCACCACTTTTGAGCCATCCTCACATTGCAATTTGATGTTCTCCTGCAATGGTACCGGTGCTGGCTTACACTTATCCATTCTAAACTTTTCTAATAGGGTTTTGACATACTTTGCTTGGGACAGCAATGTTTGACTTGAATCTCTCCAGATCTCAAGACCTAAACAGTATCTAAGTTCACCAAGTTGCTTCATCTCAAAAATCTGTGACATCTGTTGCCTGATTTCATCAATTAGATATGTAGCATCACCTGTAATTATCAAATCATCTACATATAATGAAATCAATACTACGCACCCTTGTTCATTTTTCATGGTGTAAAGATTAGGGTTATTATTGCTTCTATTATAGCCATCTTGTAGAAAAATTGAATCAATTTCCCCATAGCATGACCGAGGAGCTTGTTTCAGTCCATAAAGTGCTTTTTTCAATTTACAGACTAAATGTTCTTTTCCTTTCTAGACAAACCCTTCCGTTTGCTCTAGATAAACCTCTTCTTTTAGTTCTCCATTCAAAAATGTAGACTTTACATCTAGTTGGTGCATCATCCAATGTTTCTTAGTAGCTAAAGCAATTAACATTTTGATAGTGTTCAATTTAGCTACAGGAGTTAAGGTTTCTTCATAGTCTATCCCTTTTTTTTATGAGTACCCCTTTGCAACCAACTTAGCTTTCAGTTTTTATATAGTTCCATCTGCATTAATTTTCAATTTATATAACCACTTACAACCTATGGTCTGTTTTCCTCTAGGAAGTTCAACCAATTCCCAAGTGTTGTTTATGATTATTGAATCATATTCATGTTCCATGGTTGTTTTCCATTCACTACATTCATTTGCTTCTTTATAACTAGACGGTTCAACCACATTCATCATACTAGTTATAAAAGCATTTTCCTTATATTTTGCAAGCATTCGAGCTTTCCTACCTGATCTCCTGAGTGGTGGGGTGGTGGTTTCAAACCTTATTTCTTCCTGTTGCTGTTGTTGCTATTGTTGTTGTTGTTGTTGCTGCTGCTTCTGTTGCTATTGTTGTTGTTGTTCATCCTCTGCATTTGTCTATTGTTTACCCTGATTGTTCTCTTTTTCTTCTTCCTCAAAGTACGGAATGTCCCATCCCTCATAGTGCTCATCAGGTTCTTCATTATCTTGCTCATGGAATTTAACATCTCTACTAACAAAAATCTTATGAGTAGAGGGATTAAATAATCTGTATGCTTTATATGACGAACAATATCCTATAAAAGTACAATTGATGGCTTTTAAGTCTAATTTTCTTCTATCTTCCTTTGGAATGTGGGAAAATTCTTTAGACCCAAATATTATTAAGTTTTTCACTACAGGCTTAATCCATATAGTGCCTCAAAAGGAGTTTTAGACTCAAGACTTCTTGTAGGACTCTTATTTTTTAAATAAACTACAGTATTCACTACTTCAACCCAAAAACCATATGAAATATTCTTACCTTTAAGCATACTTCCGACACATTCCGCCAATGTTATGTTCTTTCTTTCTGTTACTCCATTCTACTATGGAGTATGGTGTTTCAGGGAAAACTAGTGTCGATTCGAACTACTAGTCCCACTAACATGGGTAGCTATCTTAGAAACAAACAATGAAATCTTTTCAAGAGTTCCTTTAAGTGTGATAGATGGTAGAAAAGAATAGAGGACCAACCTGGATCTCTCGCTTTGATCCTAGCTTGATTTCTCCTTTCCTTGATAGAATTTGCCACTCTTCTCCTACTTGTCCCGCTTCAAAGAGTACTTATAGAATCAAAGTAACAGCAAACTATCAAAGCATCTCTATCTAAAACATCATAAACAATGCGGAATCAGAAACACATTGACCATACAATTGCATTCATAAACAATAAGATTCAAAAATACAAGATCATATGGAGGAAAACTCAAAGAACCTTGTTAATAGAAATGTAAGAGAGGATTACAACCCAAATATCTGATCTAGCATCATCCTCCCAGTTGTAGAAACCCTTTTTACCTCATGAACAATCAAATCACCCAACAATGCAATGTCTCTTCTCAACAAACCAACAACACTTCCTTACAAAATACAAAATTCCAGCCTCTAGATCTTTCAGATAAGGGATCCATTTATAGATGTCTTGCAAGGGTGTGAGTCAGCTCTAGGTTTTTGATTAGTGTTATTCCACTGATGGTTCTTGGTTCCACTTGGAGATTTCATGATCTCTTACTCATCCCTGGGCGAATTCAGAGAGGTAAGTGTCATAGGAGAAGTGTCTAGAAGATTCCATGATCATCCACTTTGCAAACTGTCTCTGCCATTTGTCTATTCTCGCTCATCGCACCCCATGGAAGGCCATTTGAGTATGCATCACACCTGGCCAGTTAGGCAGTCAGTATGCATCACACCTTGCCCATGGAGCAGTCTGTATGGTCCAGTTTTGGCCAATTCTGAGTAGTTTTCCAGGTGGAACTTCTGGGAAATGATGTAATCAGTTGACCATGATCCTTTAGGGTGTGAAACAACACTTTTAGGGACTTAAGGAGCCCTTAGTTTATGGAAATATGAGTTTGGGGTTGTAGTGCCCAAATATGTCTATAACATATGGGGTATTGTAAAATGATGCAAAATTCCATGATCTTCACAATATTTGATGAGTTCATCCTTCCTATATTCTCCCCCTTGATTAGAGCGGAGAATTTTTATCTGTTTCCCTGTTTGTCTTTCAATCATATTTTTAAACTGGTTAAAGTATTCGAATGCATGACTCTTCTTACTTAAGAGACACACCCAAGAAAACTTCATACAATCATCAATAAACAGTAGGAAATACAGTGCACCTCCTAAAGATTTTGTCTGCATGGGACCACAAAGGTCTGTGTGCACTAATTCCAGTATATCCCTCTGTTTCTTTTCAACTCTAACAGGGAATTCTTCTCTATGCATTTTTCCTAAAGCACAGGCATCACAGTGATTATGTACTTGCTTTAGCATAGAAATATCTCTTACTATTTCTTTCTTTTGTAGTAACATCAAATCATTGTAGTTTATGTGGCCGAATATATGATGCCAAAGCTCTTCTATAGTTAGGCTTGCTGTTGTCAATGCTCGAACAGGTGCAGGTCTCAAATCCAACTTGTACAGACCTCCTGTTCGGACTCCTGTAGCAATTGTCTTCATGCCATCTAGCAGATCTTTAATGTAGCAGTTAGATTTTAAAAATTCAACTTTCAAATATTGATCTGTAATCATAGATACAGAAATCAAGTTCTTTGTTATGCTAGACACATACATCACATTATAAATTTGTTTAATATTACCATCAGGTAGAATAACATAAACTTTCCCACACCCTTTTATTTGATGGCTTCTGCCATCACCTAGGTAGATTTGTGCGCCTTCATTGATTTCTTTAAAATCCTCGAGCCAGTGCTTATTCCCTGTCATATGTGTTGACGCTCCTAAGTCTACATACTAGATGTCTGCATCAACATTTTCATCATGATCTGCCATGAACAATCTTAAATTATGCACCTGATCACCATTCGCGAGATGACCTACATGTCTTTTCGGCTTCTGTTGTTCTTCATGATACTTATTTTTCCTACACTCCCTGGCAATATGACCCAATTTTCCACAATAAAAACATTTAGTTTTAGAGTAGTTTTTATTTGGATGCATACCTTGAGTCAGATTTGGCTGCTTATGTGAACTTGCTCTGTTTTGTTGTTGTGGACCTCCTTTATCTTTATAGAAGTTCTTCTTCGCCATCAATGCAAGATCGGCACTGTGGAGCTTTAGGGTCAATCTCCTCTCTTCTTCCTGCATCAGTATACCTGTCATCTCTTCAAAGTGTGGGATCTTCTCTATGGCATTTATCCCAGTGATGAACATTTGATAGTCATCAGTGACACCATTCATTGTAATGGTTACAAGGTCTGTATCGTCCATTGTATGACCAATATCTGATAATTTGGTTTTCAGATCCTTAATCCTTGCTATGAATGAAGCAATTGTTTCATTGTCCTCCATATTCATGGATAGGATCTTACTCTTGAGGAACAGAAGATGATTTGAATTCCTGATCTCATACAATTCCTTCACAATCCCCTAGATCTTGTTAGCTGACTTACCTTCTTTGATGTGTGATATAATATAGTCATTTACTGACATCTTTAACATTGTCCTTGCTCTACTTTCTCATTTCTCCCAATCTGGGACCGATGCTGACCTAGCCGCGGGCTTCGACTCATCTCCATTCACAATCGTCCAAGCACTCTACGCTTCTAGCAGAGTCTACATCTTGAACTTCCAATTTTCATAATTGGAACCATCAAGCTTGTTATGCGCATTCATGCATGCTTCAAATATATTGTTATTCATCTTGGCAATTTAGAAAAAAAAATTCAACAGGTAAAAGATGTTAAATTTACCCCAGATTTGTGACAGAGAGAGATCACTGATCTTCAATGTTGTTTGATCTCGCAACACACACGCAGATCACCATGGCTTTCTTCTCAGCCTCTAGACAACCTTCTGTTGTCAATGAGAACCTTGTTATTGGCTTCCCCACGCAACTTCCCTGACAGATGCAGCCTTGTTCTTGGCTTTCCCATGCATCCACAACCTTGTTGTTGGCTTCCACAATCGTCGCAGAATTGCCTGTCTTTTCTGCAATGTCGTCGCAGTTGTACACGTCTTTCTTGCGATGAAAACTAGATAAATATGCGCAAAGGAGCTGCAGTACACTCATAACCAGCGACGATTTCAGAATCGTCACAGTTATCTTCCTCACAACTATAATGATTTTGGTTCAATGAACCACCCACCAGCCAGCGTATAGGTTCCTTAGCCCCGACGCTCTGATACCATGATAAAAAATGGTAATGTTTGTATTAAAGAAATAAAACCCACTAGTCAGCTCTATGAAAGAGAGTCTGAACTAGGAGAGTGTGACTCTGCAGAACACTCTAAATTGTTCATCCACATTACACATTAAATAGAAAACATGGTTTTAGGGAAGTTAGAATAGCATCCTAAGAAATAGAAACTAATTCCTATCCTGAGGTTACGTGAACCAACTCTACCTATTCTAGAATATTCTCCATTATCTTCAACAGGTTATATTATGATATGGGAGGTTATTATTGGGTGAATATAATATTGTAATTTTGATGTTCGTGATTATTATTAATGTATTGAAAAAAAACGGAGAGGAAGTTGGTGGTAGGGATATTTTTTTATGGTGTAGTTTATTAAGTTATAGAGTGCTAGTGATTACCAATTAATGAACATTGAAATATAATTATATTAGCGGTTCTCAACGTTCTTCTATGCCGAGAGAGCGCATTGCTAATTTGATTGTGTGAATATGTTATTCGCTGAAGGATCTTGTTGTGCTTTAGGATTCGAGAGCATCAGTTGCAGGTTTTGTTATGACATCTATGTGTGTAGAAAGGTCAGTTGCGTAGTTGACTATTGGATACAACCCAGTATTGAGATTGTCCTTCGGGAGATCGAGAAGCGTCAATTATACAAAGTTCATCAAAGATGGTTAGAGGAGATTATGTCTTAAATGAGTTGAAAGTGAAGCTCAAATATTGTGGTGGTGAAAAGAGCATCGTTCGGAGACTTTAGAGTGGGGATAAGTGTTGAGGAAGACCAGTTAGACAGATGAGACATGTGAATTGTAATTTGTCATTTTTTTAATTTTGTGTAATGATGTAAATGTAAGCATTAAAGAAGGCACTTGGAAATAATGCTTACATTAGTAAATTGATATATTAGGTTGGTTGGTTGTTGGAATTTGTTGAGAGACTTTCTCAACAGTATTCTCCTATCTAGAAATTGTTGGATCTCATGACCACTATTTATGTGGCCTGTAATTTGACTTTCTAATGCAATATGAATTGATTTGTGAGTGAATCTGTGAACAATGTCTACTCCTATAGTTTTCATGTGTAGTCAACTCTGAAAATGGTCCTATTTGATAGTTAGTTTGGTTTTTAAACTCTTACCTTAAAGTGAAATTAGACCATGTTAACTAAGATTACATAGTTCTTAAATTCATAAATTTCTTGTATTGAACTTGTTATAATTGTTACCTGAGTGTGAAATCTATGAAAACTTAAATTTCTTAAATTCATGAAATTCCTTGATTTAAAACTATAAATTTCTTGAATTCGTGAACTTCTTTTATGAAAATTATTGCAACTATTCTTGGAGTGTAAAAAACACCAAATTTTATAATCAATTTGATTTTGAAATTTCTACCTTAATGAAACCTTCCTAATTTGATTTTCGTTTTGAAATTCATACCTTGATGGAAAGTTCTTCCATTTGGTTTTCAAATAGAGGAAAAAATGAATTTCATTTATGGCTATTCCAAATCTAGGCCATATTGGCTGAGAGAATTCTACTGAAGGAAAATTTTTGCAACCTTCCTCACTGGTAGGTGACAAAATGAATTGTACATCACTGTTTTTAATTGTTTATGACATTTCCAAATCTGAGCCATAGAATGACAACTCGTGAAACACTAATCATGTAAGTGGCAAAATGGATTGCACATTTATGACTCTTCCAAATCTTGGCCTTATATGGTCTGATAATTTTCATGACAGAAAATTCTTGGATTCTTCCTCAAATGGTGGACAAAATGGACCATTTACTTCTTTTCCAAATCCGTGCCATGGTGGAGTAACTCTAAGGTGTGAAAGTTCTTGGCACCCTTCCCTCTCTGAGGTCAACTGATGAAAAGAATTACAACAACCGCTACCATGACCTAATCCTTATATGTTGTTTCTCGTTCACGACAATTGGAGGAAGTACGCCGTCATAAAATCCCTTCACAACTCCACCTCTTGGGCGTGGGATCCCCCCAAGGCAAGTTTTAGGGCTTAAAGCCCAAGTTTTGACTAAGTCTATTGTAAAGACTCTGCAATTTATGGGCGTGGAGCACGAAGATGGTCAACGAGTCAGAGGGTTGTCCGCCCTCAGTTTTGTAATGTAATGTCGGTTTGAGAGATCTACGCAGGGTGTGCGGACCACGGGATTGTATAAATAGAGCGAGGCTCTAAGTGTAAAGAGAAATCATCTAAGGATAGAAGAAAAGGAATAGATGAATTAAGTCAAAGTGTAGAGTTGTGTCTTTGGGTCGTAGAGTAGAAGAAGGCTTTGCAGCTGAAAGCGCAGAGGCCTAGTAGTCCGCAGCTGAGTGCGCGAACCGTTGCAGCTGAGTGCGCAGGGCAAGTTGAGTCTGTGATTGTTGGAATAATTAATAAAGAGAAGTTCTACCATATTTCTGGGTATCTTTTCCTATTTTATGCATTGAAGTATATTGGGCATGAATTGCAAGTTTACTGTTTACTTAGTGCATGAACTTATATAAATGTGCTGAACAAGTAAATATAATATAAGGTATCTATTTACACGTAGTTAACTAATTGTTATAAGAAGATAAGTAAGATCTGTAGCGTGACTTGGGGAAATAGTGCAGATTGCTGCTCCAACATCGCGAAAGCCCCACAGCCCCTGGTTAGGGCTGCGTGAAGGCGAATATAACAGGGAACGAGGGCCCTGTACGTGAGGGAAGTACGCGAAGTAACCTGCGCAAAGGTATTCACAGTTGGACTAAATCAACCCCTCATACATCTCAAGGGTGCAGAAACCTGGTTCCATCATCCCCCCATACTGCTTCGGGTGAGACCTCAGTCTGCGCTCCGCGAACTGTTGCTGAAAGGGCTAGTAGTACAGGGATTTGTTTGGCTAATTAACTCTAAACCTAGGTCGGGCCCCAATAACCCAACAAATGGCTCCATTGCCGGGATCAGAATCTACATAGAGATGTCTGATGTCGTATCATTGCAATCCAACTGATAAAGAAATTGAAGGTTGGTTGGACAAGAGAATCCACGAGTTTGCGGTGTAGGAGAATAGGAATCCGCAACTATCAAAAGAAGAGTGGTTAGACTGCTACGTGTACACAGAGATCCACAAAATTTTCTTCTCATCATTCCCTACTGAGTTGTACAAGTGCATCGCAAGGTTAGTAGATATCCACGGAAGGTGAAAGCTTTCCAGTCCTATTGTGTGGACCCCAGAGTTGGTGCGCAGATTGGAAGCATCGGAGGATAAGATCACGTGCATTGTTGATTATTGGCTCGATCAAATTATAGGAGGATTCATTACTCAGTTCGCAGTAGATACTTTAGTGATCTATAGCGAGGCAGAGTGACGCTTCCTCAAAGGACCGTGAGGTAAGTACATTAAGTCTCTGAACACTTGGATTAAAATGGTACTGTTTGAAAAGTAGATTATGCAAATACATTGATGTTCAGGGTTACGCGAAGTGGGAGAATTTACATAAATGAAGGTAGTGCAAAACTAGAAACCAGCCCCTTGATTTCACATCCACGAGGGGATGAAGAAGATATCGCAAAAGTCTCACCAAGAAGTGTGATCAATTTGATAAAGAAAAGGATTCCATGCATACCACCCCCACCCACACCACCGCTAGTTTCACCGCCTTCACCCCCATCTTCACCCGTACTACCTCTGCCACCATCGTGAGTCAATATTGAAAGTGCGATAATGTTGCCAGTGTTTAAGGGAGTAGTAAATGAAGATCTGAACCAGTTTTGGTTCATGATAAAAGTTGTATGGGAAGCGCAGGCAGTTACAGATTGCAATATAAAGAAAGCGACATTGGTCAGCGCTCTATAGGATCATGTGTTGATCTGTTATATTAAACATTCTAATGAAAATCCGAATGTGGGGATCATAGACATCCAAACTGCGCTCAACAGAGAATTTAGCAGGGTGAAGTCAGAGGCACAATCAATCATTGGGTTCAAGGAGATCATGATGCTACCAGGTGAGACCTCCTGGGAATTAGATCAAAGACTGAAGTGAATGATTCGTGAAGCTAATATGACTTTTATGGATGGACAACACCGTGAATCGTCTGTAGCATCTCTAATGCCACATTTGAGGAACGTGCTGTCACAACAAAGGTTAACAACTTAGGAAGAGGCCTTGGAGATCGTGATGAGGCTGGATGAGACCCCAATATAGGATCCTAACCTCGGAGTTCAGTAGATCTACATGCATTTTAAAAACTTATGCCTTGAGATTCAGAGTCTGAAACAGGACAGGACAGCTCGCTTAGAAGTGCACAAAGAGGTCTGGTGTGTTAAATATAAGGGTCAGGGTCATGACAAGGACCACTGCCTAGTGTTCACGAATTACCTTGTGGGAGTAGGACCGATGCCGTTAAGACCAGAGGCACAAGAAGGACCTAGCGCGGTGCCTGCTTTATGGTGCGTAATTTGTCAAATAGGAGGAAAGCATGCTACAAACAACTGCCATTTGTGGTAGAAGTACACGAAGAATTCACAGAAATTGTTCTGTAATTTTTATAGATCAGTGGGACATGACGAGCGCACCTATAGAAGCTATGAGCTGATGATGGATAGGACTTCCACCTACAGATTTCAAGCTGAAACACGTCCCCTTGACCAGAATGCATGAGTGGCACAAACTAGATTTCAGGGGCATAGACAAGGCCGAGGTGGAGGAGGACCTGGAAGAGGTCGTGGACAACTAATTTGTTATAATTGCAGGGGGCCAGGACATTGTGCCCATGATTGTACGAATTCAACACGTCCATCATGTCTGTATTGTACCTTGTTTGTTCATGAGACGAAGGATTGTCCCACACTAGTAGCGAGGTTGCGTGATAAGAGAGCGCTCCAACCTCCCTCGACTTAGAACCTGCAAATGATGAGGTCTGAGCCACGTGAGGAAGATCCTAAAGTGAACATTGTGCTCCGAAGTGGACTTATGACAGGGAATGATAAAGGCAAGCAGCCTGAAGATAGTACTTGGGTTTGCAAGGCTCCGACGAAAGAACCAGAGTTTGATTTGGAGCGTGCTAAGGAAACCTTCATGGAAGCTAGGAAGAGCTTCATTGATGCCTCCACTTCAAAAAGCATAGACAAACCGGAGAGAGAAATGGACCCATCAATGCTTACGACGTTCCTAGAAACATGTATGAAACTACTGTGCGGTAGCAAGGCTATGAAGGGATTGCAGGAACTCATAAATAGATGTGCTAGGACGGCACGAGGAGAACCGCGCATAGTCCAGAAGATTGGAAAGCGTGTGACAAGGACGGGAAGAGAAATGAGATTGACCGCACAGATATGAGGATATGAGATGGACCAAGTGATTCTAGATTTAGGATCAAACGTGAACTTTATGCCGAAGCAGACATGGGAGTACATGGGAAGGATTACGCTACAATGGTCTCCTATCCAACTGCAAATGGTGAACCAGAAAAAGATCACACCCATGGGAAGATTGCAGGGAATCACCATGGATATCGAAGGAGCAAGCGCACTAGAAAACTTTGAAGTGATAGAGATTGTTGATGACAACAGTCCCTACCCCGTGCTATTAGGAATTGATTGGGCCACTGACATGAACAGAGTGATAAATCTGAAGAAGCGTAAGATGATTTTTGAGAAAAAGTCTCTGCACGTAGTTGTACATTTGGACCCTATAGAAGGATCGTGCTACATAGAGCCAGTGCGCAACTATGAAAGCGATGACGACTTAGACTGCATCTACAAGATAACTGCGCAAGAGCAAGACTGGGTAAATCCTACCCAGGATGGACGAATCTCATGGGAGCGCGAAAGCTCTTGTATGTCAGATTCAGATGAAGAGATAGAGCGATGGCATAACTAGTTACACAAGGTAACCACGCTGAACTGCAACATGATGACAAGATCGTTACACTGCATATCAATGGAAGTAAGGGATCTGGCTACTTATGATGGGTTAAGTGAGGTAGATGCCTTCCTGAACATATTTGAAAGAGAGGTGCGGTAACAACAATGTTTGGAGGCTTTGAAATGGGTACTACGTGCTATGCCAGCGAGGTGGTCGGCTATGCACCAAGAAATCTTTGAGGACTTGCGCGAATGCAGGAGAATGATGTGCATGCATTTTGGGAAGCCTCAAATGCGTCTAAAAGACAAGTATGACAGATAGAATGATCCGCGTGTGCATCTGTCCAGATCGGTATAGGCATATGCTAAACAACCTGTGTGGATGCACATGAACTTCAAGTTCGGGAACATTGTCATAAGCAGGTGTTGGCGAGGCAATTGCGTGAATGGTCCCTCTAGTTGGGACAACGAAGTGTGGAAAGAACGAGTGCGGAGAAGGCTACACATGCAGAAGCCTTTAGCGAAGTGCACGAAATACTAAAAAAGGTCTATAATGCGCAGTGGAGTGATTGGGACCTGTGCATACCAGTAGTTCTACGGGCTTATAGGACAACGTGCAAGAAACTGACAGGGCAGACACCTTCTGGGTTGGCACATGGAGCAAACACTATAGTTCCGATCAAGTACAGTATGCCTAGTCCGCACATAGCAATGCCAGTGGATATGATAGTTCACAGAGCCTGGGAAGAAGGAATAATGCAGTTGAACGAAGAAGAACACTTAAACCTGAGGACGAAGTCCGACAAGGTGATATTAGGCTCCAAGAAATCATGAAGGAAAGGTTGTGGTTATGGGAGAAAAGTGCTCTGGTGGAAGCGGAAGTCAAGAATCTTGAGGAAGAAATAAATAAGGATTTTCTTGATAAGAAAACTAGGGTGATAAAACAAGGTGTGCATGATTACGTTGACAAATTTTGGGACTACTACCGAGGATTGATCAATTTAATGCCTCGGATTAGACCGTATATTACTAGAAGGATCACCCATGCTGGCGCGATGCAGAGGGTAAAGAGCGTGATGCAGACACTAAAAATAAAAGGCATATTTTCTCCAGGAAAAGTGAAGGATGACCTGTTGGAACCCTATATAGGTGGCGCGACCACTTGACTAGTTGTGGAACTACCATATTAGCACTCCCGACAGTTGAAAGGAGGCACGGGACTATAACCGACTCTTCCCGAGAGTTGCGCGATGTCAAGGGTGCGCGCAGAAGCAAAGTGTCGCAAGGTTCGCAACCACGGAAGGGCTATTGTGCTGCTGCACGGGTTGGCTGGAAAGTGACTGTTGTAGTCACTATTCACGATGTGATGCTTGACTGGAGACCAAATGGAGCGGGCAGTAGGCATTTAGGATGAGCTTTATGGGCAAGATTTTGGAAAATCTGCCGCCAAGGGAGCATTAATGGACTGGATTTGGGGGAATGGTCAAAGTCAAATTCAAAATGTGTTATAAAATACAAAGGGCTGCCCAGCAAACAACACTTGGTCATTTTCAAATTGAGATGTCATGCACCCCGCGTATTTCGAACCGAGCCTTGTTTGTCTCGTGGAGAGCGTTGGTCGAGCACCTAAGTGAATGGTTGAAGGATTTCTGGATGAATAAAATGGAAGTGTCTGAAGAAGCCCGGGAAATCACAAAGATGACCGCTGAAGAAGCCGCGTAGGCCATGACCGTAGAATATGCCCCTGTGAGCATCAGGATTGTTGTGGAAATCCCTAAATCACCACACACACTGAGACCGAAGAAAGATAAACAACCAATGATTCTGGTGCCTATGTCCCCTCTAAACCTGCTGCGAACTAGGTTAACAATGGAGGAAAAAGAGAAGGTTGTTAACCTGGAAACCAGTGAGGAGGAAGAAGATATTGAGGATTTCATAATTGAAGAAGACGAGGACGAGGGCATGGAGGAAGAAACCGAGACTGTGTACCCTCCAACAAAGCTGCCCGCCTATGTCCCCTCGTGGAAGGGGAAGGAAAGGTGCCCAATGACCTCGATGAGAGCAAGAGCTCTCTGCAGACTCCACTCCTCCCGAATGATATCATTTTTGAAGGAATGCACCTGGGACGAGTGCCAAATTTGGAGTTCGAAGATTTGGATCTCGCCTACCACAAGAAATTCCCTCACTTAGAGACTCCATAGATCATGAAGCCGAAGAAGAACACCGCAGTGGGAGTTATAGAATTAGAGCCGCGCAAGTGGTTACGCGAAGTCAAAAAGGCAGGGTTGTTGATCCTGCTCTGGATGCCACATTACCATCGTGCCCCAGTGACTATCTTCATCATCAGGCAGATGCTTTGCCTGGTGCATGGTGGGTGTTTATGGTTGGAGGAGCCCATCCCCATCATGGACCACCTAATCCATTGAATTACCTAGCTCCCGTGTAAAGATGAAGACCCCGCAAACATTTCATAGGGGAAGAGCAGTGATTTAACCATCATGAAGGCCATGAAAATGAAACAGAAGCTGGAGAAGAAAAGGGGCACTACGCAATCTCCAGTATCAACAATAAAGCAGTCAGAGTGGTGACTCAGATAATTGGAGGTAAGTTCATGCGGAAGTGCTGCGCGGATGAGGTGTTGGCGCCGGTGGTGGCACTTGTTGAACAGTGCACAGAAGGGGTACAGTTTAACTGGTCTGATTTCTTATCCAAGGAATTCCTAGAGAATTGTTGCGAGGCACAGGCACAAGGAAAAACTTTTCACTATGCATGGCTTCTCCTGTGCATAGCCCTAATGGCTGGGGAATTATAGGAGGAGAATCAGTTCCCCACAATTGCAAGGGATCTCTTGGAGGGCGCGAAGTATGCTTCGTTGTGGGCCACTGAGGAAGCAAACTAGATTTGCGAGAGTAAAATATTTAGGTCTTCATGGGGATGAACATCACAATGGGTATTAACCGCAGGATGCGGTTATCACCCACTGTTTACAACAACCTAAAAGGTTTCGCTGAGTTTAAAATGGACTTTCATCATATATACCTCAGCGCGTGCAAGGACCCTGCAAAGAGGTGGAACAAACTTCCTTATATAGCCATAGATGATCTGATTTTTTACGTACTTGAGATGTGGCCACCGAAGTGGCGTGCTCTAGACATCTCTAAGCTGGAAAAGTCTGCTGCGCAAAAAAAGAAGGAGGCAAAACTACACGTGGCGCAGTTGGGGGAAAATAGAAGGAAAGAAGCAGCAGTAGCAAAAGCGCAGGAGGAGCGAGATGCTCCGCAAACAACAGCAAAACAAAAAAAGGCTGCAGTAGTAGGAGCAAAAAAGGCAGCAGAGAAGGAGTGTGAGGACCAAAAGTCGCCTTCGCCGAAGCAGGAGCAAGAGATGGAAAGAAAGATAGAGAAGGGTAGCACAGACCCATAGACAACATCAACACTATTGAAGCGCCAGCGAATGAGAGAGTAGATGGGGTCGGGAAAGAAGGTGAAAGAATCTAAGCTGTCGATCGACCTGATCACCTTTACTGAGGGTGATCTGCATGATATAGGCGAAACAGTGCACGATGTCACCACAGATGCCCTCCAAAACTTTGCGGAGGAGAATCAGATTGTTTTGGGGGCCCTCCGAGCACAGATTTAGGAGTTTCAGGTGCACGCTCCTCAAACTGGTACCCTCTCGACCAGCGTCGTAGTAGGAACAGCCGCAGCTGAGCAAATGTTGCGCACACGTACAACCAACACAATAGTGCTGCCAGAGTGGCACTGGTTACAACAAGTGAGGTCAACCTACCTATGGTTAGTACATTGAAGGGGATAGGGATTAACATGGTTGCACTCCCGCAGGAGATGCTCTATGTTCTGCAGGATGGGATTACTACAGAACTTCGGGCTAGGGAGAGCCGTGCATTGGAGGTGCTGAGTGAGCAGACGATCAACAAGGAGTAGTCGAGCTTACAATGCGATAAGGCCGTGTCTCAAAATAGGCAGATGGTGTAGGTACTGGAAGAAGCCTTCCAAATGTTCCCTGAGTTGGCCATCCCAGTAGGAGCACCCACAGAAGCACGCATCCAGAGATTAGCAGCAAGGGTACGCGAGGCGCGAGAAGGAATGTCCAAGGTTCAGCTGGAACTAAACCTTTAGATAAGAGAGCTGCAGTTGAAGGAGCAGCCTTCAACTCCTCCAGAGGTAAAGGAACAGTGCCCCAGCGCCATTACATCGGGGTTGGAGGAGATCAATAGTGTAGTAAGGGACTGCACCAAAATGTTGGAAGAATCATTTAAGGTCCTCACAAATTTGAAGGAAGAACTAAACATAAAGTGCTTAGAAACAGAGGTGCTTGAGCTACAACAGTAGTATGACAACGTCAAAGGGACCGCGCAGACGGTGGCCCTCACATAGAGGTTCGCGCGAATGCAATAGGCCAAAGTGCTTTAAGAGCTAGTTGACACGGCACAACACAAAGAAGCAGTTTTGAAGGTGCGTGTTTAGCCTTGGATCGATGAGGCCTTCGTAATCATAGCAACAATTGAAGGCAAGCTCGCACAGATGCAGGAGACACAGGAACCGATACAGGGGAACAGTTCCGACACTGCAGTCTCGGAACAACGAGTACAAGAGATTCAATAGGTATCTGCTCAGTGCGCTACCAACCTTGCAGCAGTCCGAGCAGAGTTGGGAGGTCTCCGTGCAAAGATCTCCACACCAACAAAGTGACTTGAGGGCAAGTCATGATGTTTGTGTTGGGGGCCTGTTGGGTGTGGGATCCCCCCAAGGCAAGTTTTGGGGCTTAAAGCCCAAGTTTTGACTAAGTCTATTGTAAAGACTCCGCGATTTGTGGGCGCAGAGCACGAAGATGGTCAATGAGTTAGAGGGTTGTCCACCCTCATTTTTGTAATGTAATGTCGGTTTGAGAGATCTACCCATGGTTCACGGACCATGGGATTGTATAAATAGAGCAAGGCTCTAAGTTTAAAGAGACATCATCTAAGGATAGAAGAAAAGGAAAATAAACATTAAGTCAAAGTGTAGAGTTGTGTCTTTGGGTTGTAGAGTAGGAGAAGGCTCTGCAGCTGAGTGCACAGAGGCCTAGTAGTCCACAGCTGAGTGTGCGGACCTCTACAACTGAGTGCACAGGTCATGTTGAGTCTGTAACCATTGGAAGAATTAATAAAGAGAAATTTTACCATATCTCTATGTATCTTTTACTATTTTATGCATTGAAGTATATTGGGCATGAATTGCAAGTTTACTATTTACTTATTGCGTGAACTTATATAAATGTGTTGAACAAGTAAATATAACATAAGGTATCTGTTTACGCGAAGATAACTAATTATTATATGAAGATAACTAAGACCTGTGGCGTGACTTGGGGAAATAGTGCAGATTGCTGCTCCAGCAGCGCGAAAGCCCTACAACCCCTGGTTATGGCTACGCGAAGGCCCCGCAGGTCAGGGAAGTACGCAAAGTAACTTGCGCGAAGGTATTCACAGTTGGACTAAATCAACCCCCCAGACATTTCAAGGGTGCGGAAACCTGGTTCCATCATCCCCCCCACACAGCTTCGGGTGAGACTTGAGTCCGCGCTCCATGGACTGTTGCCGAAAGGGCCAGTAGTACAGGGATTTCTTTGGCTAATTAACTCTGAACCTGGGTCATGCCCCAACAAGCCAACATTGGAGTATTCCTCAAATGGTGGACAAAATGGACCATTTAATTCTTTTCTAGATCTGTGCCATGGTGGAATAACTCTAAGGCGTGAAAGTTCTTGGCACCCTTCCCTCTCTGAGGTCAATTAATGAGAAGAATTACAACAACCTCTACCATGAACTAATCCTTATATCTTGTTTCTCGTTCACGACAATTGGAGGAAGTACACCGTCATAAAATCACTTCACAACCCCATCTGATGTCCAACTGGAGTATCTGCGAATATGTTTTCAGCTCTCTTTGTGAATGGTTGGCAATCGGATGTTGGTGTTTTTATTAATGTCGTGGGTATTTGCAACTATTTTGGTGGTTGTATTGTGTCACCTCCTTGGATGAAGTAAGTGTGGCCGACAAGGTGACAACTACGAGAGTGGAGGAGGTGAAGGCCATGAAGCTGGAGGAGATGAAGATGGAAATGGCGGAGGGGATGAAGGTGGCGGAGATGATGGTGACAATGGCACAGGTCACACCTAGACTCGACAATACTCACTCAATAGGAAAAACAACAGAGACACAAATGTCAAAAGGAGATGAAAAAAATATCAAAAGGAGATGAAAAAAATAGACAATTCTTAGCCTAACCAATTAAAAAAAAAAAACAACTTATGTTAATCATAAAAAAAAACCTAATATCTCAAACAATATTTCCTTATTATTTATAAATGAAAATAAGAATACAAAATAAATATAAATCATTCTTTAATTTTATTACCAATTAAATTACATTTATTTATTAATTTAATATTTCAATTTTATTTGCAAATATTTTAACTCTCCTCTTCATTATTATAATAACGATAATAATTTATTTTTATTAAAAATTATTTTAATTTACTATCATTTTCCTTTTCTTTTTCTCATTATTATCCTGGCTCAATTAAGATTACAGGTTTCGTTTATTCGGTCAGATGATATTGACTATATAGATTAACATTACTATTTTTCGGTGGCATCTATCTAGGCAATAAATCAGTGTGACGGTGAAATTTTAGTTAGAATTTGGCGAAAAAGATTTCCAAAAATAAAAATATATTAACTTTCTTCTTTCTTTTTAATGATAATAATAATAATAATTTGTTTTTATTAAAAATTATTTTAATTTAATATCATTTTTCTCTTTGTTTTTTCTCATTATTAGCCTGGCTAGATTAGGATTACAGGTTTCGTTTCCTCGGTCAGATGTTATTGACTATATAGATTAACATTATTATTTTTCGGTGTCATCCATCGAGGCCATAAATCAGTGTGACGGTGAAATTTTAGTTAGAATTTGGCGAAAATGATTTCCACAAATATAATTTTGAAAGTGTTTGAATCATTTATTAGGTGTGGAAATGGATTTATAGCCTCAATCAAATTTTTTTGCAATGGTAAAGCTTGACAATTATATTTCCAAATATTTCTATCAGAATTTTTCAAAATCTTATTAAAAAAAAATCTATTGGTTTTTTTAAATATAAAATTAAAAGATCTATTGTTTTTTAAATAAAATTATGACAATGTTAGAGTTTGGTTTATTTTTCACCAAAAATTATTTTGATGTCCAATAATAATGAGAAAATAAAGCTCATAATGAGATATTAAAAAAAACATTAATATATTTTGAAAATTTTAAAAGTAATATTATAAACTGAGATTTTAATTGATTGTTTGACATTTTTTTTCCAATTTTGATAAGTATTGCTAATTAAAAAATTTAATTAATTATAATAAATTCTTTTTTTTTGGGAATATTATGATCAATATTAATTGTGTTATATTATTTACATTAAATCAATTCTAAAAGGAACATTTTTATTTACGAGGCTATTGTTTATATTGGTTAAAATTAAATTAAAATGAACATTTTTATTTATGAGGTTATTGTTTATATTGGTTAAAATTAAATTTAAATGTATGATTAAATTTTTTGGGGTTAATTTTCTTAAAATATGATAAAGTCTGGATCGTCCAACTTTTTAATAAGATTTTTAAGGTGTTTAATTTATTTATGTATTAAAAATATATATATTAAATGATAAAAAATCTTAATATCATTTAAAATTATATCATCAAATTCTAGATAAATAGATCATTTTATTTATTAATTAAACTATGACTCTGCCTTTATGATTTACATAGATTTAGTTAAACTTAAACTTGAATATTAATACTTACATCACTTAAATTCATCTCCAAGGTACACTTATGCATAAAATGAATATAAATTTATAAGTGTGCATCATGTTTCTAGCCAACAATATAATTTACCAAATAACCATTAGAATTTTGATAACAAGTTCTATTTATTTGCATCATCCCCAACAATATAATTTACCAAATAACCATTAGAATTTTCATAACAAGTTCTAGAAAATTTTAATTTTGATATTGTACATAAGCCATTCTATTTGAATTGTATAGCAGATAATTAATCTAGAAAAGCCCATAGTAAAACTGACACATCTTTGTTCATGATATTAAGTGCAGAGATGAAAAGGGTAAAAGAAGAATATTTTAAATGCAGGGAACAATTTGTTTTCTCTTCTCATGAATCTGTAGTAAACGAATACATAGACTATAAGCTTGTGCAAGAAATATAAGTAGAAGTTTGGAAAATCAACAATGCTTACACTCGACTAGTCAGAGAAAAACATGGAGTTTGGATTGATGAGGAAGATAACCCATGTTATTGTGATCTAGGTTTTGGCGCAATAAATTGGACCGCTTATTTTGTAATCCTTCAAATAGTCTGGGAGAAAGAAAAGGTAATATTTTCGGTAGACCCTGATAATATCGTAAGACATCCATGGACTGGTTGGATTAAAAGTTTTCTTGATAAATTATGTCAGAGAAAAGATTGGGTACAAAGACCCAACAATTTCATCCTACACTTACAAAAATATATTAAGGAATCTTACCAATATAATTATGGCTTAAATTCAAACTCAAGCATCTTGGTAGTAAAATAGCACCGCTAGAGTCTTTAAAATATATTCAATATAAAAATCATGTCATAAATCTTAAAAGTAAATTGGTTAGGACTGTAATAGAAGTAGAAGATCTAAACCTCCAAGTAGTATCTCTTTTCCAACGAGAATTTGTTTGTGACAATTGTCCCCTCGTGAAGGGATCGGATGTTGAACAATGTTTTTCAGAGAATATTTACCCAATTCGGGAAACTAGCACAGAACCAAAAGTATCCTATAGGACCAAATATTCAGGCTAATCTTGTAGAAGATTATTCATCTAATTCTGACGGACGAATAGGGTGGTCATGTGGAGAACCCATGTGCATCTGTTTCATTGATAATTGGTAAAATTGTACCTTGTCCTACTGGTCGACTCATGTGGAGCCAATGTTTTCTCATGGGCTCTCAACAAATGCAACCATTGTGTATTGTTTAAAGGTTTTGTGGGATTTCTAAAAATATCTACTGTATAAAATTTTATCGGACAAATCTCTGAATTAGACTAACAAAGCCCGAGGAGATGTCTTATTCTCGCTCAAAAAATTATAAATAAGAAAATAGAAGCATGTTCTCCTCATTGAAGGAGAGTTAGTCTTGGGTTTGCGCTTGCCTTCGCTTAGTGCGATCATGTACGCATCTTAAATAAATTCAAAGAAAAATAAAGAAACTTTTCGGATATTGAGTCATGAGTCGTGTATTAATATTTTGTCGAGTCTATAATGTCTGTCTTCAACTGCGATATTTGCAGAATTTGTAAACCAATTAAATATTTGACTCGTATGAATCTAAGCGAACGATCTGGGAATCCGGATGCCAAATACCATTGAACTCTCGAAACAAAAATCAGAGAGTGGTAAATCCCAGCATTCTTCGTCAGACACGTATTTCACTCATGGGAATCCGGATGCCAAATACCATTGAACTCTTGAACAAAAATAAAAGAATGGTAAATCACACCATTCTTTGTTAGACACGTTATTGCACTCATGGAACCATACAATGAGAAACGTAATTGTAAATATAAGTAAAGGCACTGTATATATTAATAAAAAGTTATCCTTTCGTCTGCTTCCATTTAAGAATAAAAAACCAGCTACTGTCCACTTAAGGGAACTCACAAACTTCCATCTTAGAATACCAATGTTTCCTATGTAAGTTCACATAGGAGCAAGTGCGATAACGGCATAATTTGAAGCCTTGAAACAAAGACTAATAACATCAATATACAACTATTTTAAGTAAAGATGAATAAAAGATAAATATACATATGCTTTAAATAAAGATGGATATGTTCCTTTGTTAACTAACAAGATCTCTAGCGAGATATTTATGTAATTTCTAATTCTAAATAACTTCTTTGGTGAAACGATGAATATGTTCCCTTCTTAAGTGACAAGTTCTTTAGAAAAAATAAAAACCAGATATAACTAAAGACATGCATTTATAATGAAAAGGACAATTAGGTTTTTAGATTTTTACTTTTCTAAATTTAGAATTTCTAAATTCTAAATAACTAGTTTGGTGAAATGAAAATTTTAGTTCATTAAAACAAAATGCAATAACTGGAAATACATTTCACACTTCATATTTATTTGAAGGAACGTTTTATTTTTTACTTTTAAATTGATTTGGATAGAAATGTATGAAAGTATAAATATTTTTGGAATATAATTTATTTATATTTTTTATAATCTAATTCGTAAATTAACGGAAACTGGTTAATTTATAATTAAAAAAATATAGTTATAATATTATTTGTAAATTAAATATTTTCAAATTTTTGATATATTTTAAATCATTACAAATTATCAAATATAAAAAATAATGTATTATGAAGGAATATATATGATGAGTAATTGATTATATATATATATTTATTTGTCTCAATTGTGATTCTTGCTATGTAAAACAGAGTCTACTCTTATTAGTTAGGAGATTTTTTCTAGATTTGTGTTTCCTAAATTTGTGTGTGGTTGAGATATTCTCTCAACCAAGTGATTGTTTCTCCAAATTAGTTTATGTATCATGAAACAACACCAGATGTATTTATATGTAATATTATTTGATGTGAATCTAAAATATAGTGTGCATTATCAAAATTTAACTTGGTATCAGAGTGGGAATTGGCTTGACTCCCTCATGGACGGCCCACGTACATCCTGCGAAGAATAAAAGAATTTGTTCATCTTTGGAGAGCCTTTGATTGGGTTTGCGAATTGGATTGGCCGATGGTGGAGAGCATGCGATTAGTTTTGCGATGTGTATTAAACAGGCAGTGAATGTGGCTTGAACTGGTACTGACCAGGGCACTTTAATTAATATTGTCAAGCTCTTGAGGAAAGCCTCTCAAAAGGATTGATTTGCTTTCTCTCGATAGTGTGGAGCACACGTCAGAGTGTTTTTGTGGACATAGGTTTTGTATAATAGTGTAAAGGGCACTGCAAGTAATTTCTTTGAATTGTTTTTGAAAGTTGTGGATTAGGAATTGGATACACTGTTTGCTGGTATGGACATTGCAGGGTGTTCACCTTATTTTAGATTTGTGCATCTATTTTGGTGGTTAAATTCCATTGGATCAGTGTTTGGTCCATGTTTCTATCCACTTGATAAAACGAAGTTTTATAAGGAAGAGATGGGACTACAACTTGTGAAGAGTTTGTGTCATGTGGAGCCCATCTCTGTTATCGATTATGTCGTCGACTAGTGTGCATTATATAGACATTGAAATCAGCTAACAACAAAGCTATTCCATAATTAATTTTATTGATAAGTTGGCATCCATTGTGTTAGGACCTGCGGTCCGTGCGACGGGCAGGGCGACTCCACCGTGCGAAGGACGTGCGAAATATGAAACGAAACGAACCTTGGACGAGTTTATAAGGCATTGGGTGAGCGATGAGGGGGCGGTCCCACGAGTTGGGCGGGCCGACCTACCTCATGGGCGAGAGTTTGCATTATGAACGAGTCGGCTGGGCGTTTGGTGTGGGTCGGCCAGGTGACACAACCCGCCACCCGCCCATATATATTGGAGGGCGTTTGGAGGCAAACGACCATCATTCGATCAACACGGGTTCGAACAAGGAGTTTTGCAGTGCGTGGATGAACCCGCACGATAGGTGGAACTCGGGTGGAAAACTCGTTCGGAAAGTCGTTCGAGAAATTCCTTCCAGAATTCGTTCGAGAAAGTCGTTCGAGAATTCGTTCGAGGAAGTCGTTCGAGAATTTGTTCGAGAAAGTCGTTCAGGAAAGTCATTCAGGAAAGTTGTTCGAGCAACCCAGCTGAGGTCGTGTGGCGACCCGAGCGAGGTCGTGTGGCGACCCGGGTGAGGTCGTTCGGGCGACCCGGGTGAAGTTGTGTGGCAACCTGGGTGAGGTCGTTCGGGTAAACCAAGTGAAGTCGTGTGGCAACTCGGGTGAAGTCGTGTGGCGACTCGGGTGAACGCGCTCCGGTGAACGAGTTGGGTGAACAGGTGGATGTGCGGACGGGCGAGGGTGCGTCGTGTACGCCGAAACAAAGAATCGTGCGGACGGGCGACCAGGTGAGGGTGCGCCGTGCATGACGAAATGGTGGAAACAATGAAGTGTTGAGATTGTGAACGGATGAGTGACTCGTGCGGAGGTGCCTGTGTGTGGGGACTTGGTTACGACGAGGTGCGCCCAAGTTGGGCAAACAACACGATCGTGCGGCGAGGTGAACGAAGGGTTGGTGAGTCATGCGTCGACCGTGTGGAGGCGTCGACGAGCTGGGCAACCGAGTTTGCCGAAGTTGGAAAATTGGCTAAGTGTAAATTTTGGGTTTCCCAAGATTTAACTTGTACTTGTAAACGAAGATTATATATATTGATTCGGGTAGAATCATATTGCAAGGAGTTGCCCCTCCCTTTATACTGTTGTGAATTTCTCTTGTATAATGATGTTTATGTGAATGTTATGGGCTTTCACTTGTATAAAGGATAAAACTAATACTTGGTAACAAGAAATAAAACTAAGTATGGAATGTTAGGTGTAGTCTACAATCGTAAGTATTGGTGAAAAGAAAATGATTGGTAGTGCAGCACCTCGCTATAAGCGGTTGAAATACTACCGCAGGCATAGGGGCGGGACAGGTGGTATCAGAGCTAGAGTCGGGGAGCTGGTGTTGGTGTTGAAGCATTGAAGCTGATACACACCTGCACTTCGTGACAGGTGTTATCAGAGCTGGTCCAAGTTTTGCAGGAAACTTGGTGAACTGAATCAAGGAGCTGATTCTACAAAGACCGAAGACTTGGCAGGGAGTTCAAGTTTTGCAGGTGACGGGTGGAATATTAGGGTGATTTAGGTGAATGGTGAAACAGGTTTAGCAGAGGTGAAGCTTAGTGCTTGGGCCAAGTTGAACACCAAGGCATGGCAGGTTTGGAAGAATGCGAAGGGAGGCTCTGGCTTACCTTATGCAGGTTGAAGCGTATGAAATAAGAGAACCCCCGAATTCGAGATAAGCTTGAAGTCTTGGAAAAGAATGTTGAAGACGAACTTATTCAACTTGGTTGGACAATGGAGCAGGATAATGTTGCAGATTGTGCTAACAAGGAAGAGGAAGCCGTGATGACCAAGGATGTTGCAAATGTGACAACGATGGAGGATGAAGTTGAGATTGATCAAGTTGGACCAAGATCGTGCAATTTGCAGACATGGATGGATGAGGATACTCACATGGAGGAACCTCATGATGATGATGTAAGTACTATTGATACTTGTGTTTCACTTGAGCATTTGGTAGATGGACCGTATGCAGGGAAGGGCAAAGTTAGTTTGCCTATGCTAGGGAGGATCTTACCATGGATGACTATGATGAGGCCTTGTATGGAGAAGTATGGATTGTTGACTGTTGTAGGAGTTGTTGGGGTGGTTTATGACTTTATGATAGAAGGTACAAAGGCTCGTGACAAGGGAGGAACATAATGATCATTGCAGAGGGTTGAGTAATGCTTTAGCCACATGGAGAATTGGCTAAGTGCCCGGTATGACTCATGGACAGATTGAGGAGGGAACACACTTGAGTTGCTTGGGTGGACTTCTCATGGCTGAGACCAAGAGCAAGTCTTGGTGGAACCTTCAGTGGGGGAGCTATGATGGAAGGGACTCGTGATGATGATGATATGGTTGGGTGACCAAGTTCACTAGACCGAAGATTGCAGACTTGGATGAGGATGACCGATTGTTGTGATGGGTCTACCTGGTTAGACAACACGGGGAACTTAGTCATGGACATCAGGTTGGAGACATGGAGCATGGCAGTCTTATGCAGGGACATTATGTAGGAGCACTTATAGAGGTGTCACTTATGGGCATCCAATTAGGAGTGCCAAGGCAGGGATGATGTGACATGAAGACTTATTACTTATGAGCTGATGGAGAGGTTGTGCACTTATGTACAACAAGGCCATGGATTTGGATGGAGTTGTGAGCAGACTATGGGGCATTCCTACTACATGGAGAGCTGAGGCATCTTGCAAAGACCTTTGGGCTAAGACATGTATGCTTGCTAGGATGTTAGTTGGAGATGGCTCATGGAGCTCATGATGACATGAGGTTGTGGCTTTTAGGGACTTCATATATGGTGGACTTAGAGGATCTGATGCATTGAGGAGCTGAGGTCAAAGACTTTGATGCAGGATGGGGTGCATACTTTCAAGTACATGTATGGGAATGGCTTGAAAGAGTGACTTGATGTGGAGGATCGATACGAGACACTTTGGAGTGATGGAGTTATGATGATGATGATGCCTTGGTGGCAACACTTGGGCATGGGTTGAGCTGAGACTCAGCCACTTTTGACACATGGGAGCTGATTTATCTATGATCATAGGTAGCACATGGATAGATGAGACAGGTGTATACTTGTTTCTATGGAAAACTTGAAGGATGGCATAAACAGATATGATGGAGGTTGCTTCATGGACCTAAAAGTGGCACATCGAGAGTCGGGTTGATGAGATGATCTCTTCACTTTGAGGAGATGGATGTTTTGCAGATGGATGATGATGTTGGGGTAGATGTGGCTGATTTCATACAACACCTTAGTACCAGATATCATGGATAGGATGTTGCAGATGAGATGAGGACTACTTCATGGACCTCAGCATGGCTTACACATGTATGGAGATGGATTCTTGATCGAGTTGAGGATGTGACAGGATGTTCTAAGAAACGATTGGTGATGGCATGAGGATTTACATTCTCATGGTTTCGGTGTGATGGTTGGATTAGCTACCCAACTAGTTCAAACATGGGGCTGTAGTGTGTATAGAGATGTGTTAGCATTTGTTGGAGTATCATGGCAGTAGTTCACATGATGACGACACATGATGAGGTCGACACGATATGTTGCAGTAGGCATGTAGCTTGAGATGGAGGGGCCAGCCTTCCACGATGGGGAGAAACATGTGGAGATTGCTACGAGATAGTCGATGGTCATGGATTGAGATTATTTCCGATGTATGACATACCGATGAGGTGTATACCTTGGTATGGTGATCTTGGTGATAGATGGTTGTCGGGATGAGATATTGTCGAGGACGACAATGACTTCCAGTGGGGGAGGATGTTAGGACCCGCGGTCCGTGCGATGGGCAGGGTGACTCCAACGTGCGAAGGACGTGCAAAATATGAAACAAAACGAACCTTGGACGAGTTTATAAGGAGTTGGGCAAGCGATGAGGGGGCGGTCCCACGAGTTTGGCGGGCCGACCTACCTCATGGGCGAGAGTTCACATTATGAACGAGTCGGCTGGGTGTTTGGTGTGGGTCGGCCAGGTGACACAACCCGCCACCCGCTCGTATATATTGGAGGGCGTTTGGAGGCAAATGACCATCATACAACCAACACGGGTTCGAACAAGGAGTTTTGCAGTGCATGGATGAGCTCGCATGATGGGCAGAACTCGGGTGGAAAACTCGTTCGGGAAGTCGTTCGAGAAGTTGTTCGAGAATTCATTCGAGAAATTCGTTTGAGAATTCGTTTGAGGAAGTCGTTCAAGAATTCGTTCGAGAATGTCATTCAGGAAATTTGTTCAGGAAAGTCGTTCGGGTGACCCGGGCGAGGTCATGTGGCGACCCAGGTGAGGTCGTTTAGGCGACCCGGGTGAAGTCGTGTGGCGACTTGGGTGAGATCGTTCGGGTGAACCGGGTGAAGTCGTGTGGCGACCCGGGTGAAGCTGTGTAGCGACTCGGGTGAACGAGTTGGGTGAACGTGCAGACGGGCAGCCGGGCGAGGGTGCACCGTGCATGTCGAAACAAAGAATCGTGCGGACGGGCAACCAGGTGAGGGCACACCATGCACGACAAAACAGTGGAAATAGTGAAGTGTTGAGATTGTGAACAGAGGTGTCACTCGTGTGGAGGCGCCCGTGTGTGGCGGCTTGGTTACGAAGAGGTGCACAAAAGTTGGGCAAACAACACGATCATGCAACGAGGTGAATGAAGGGTTGGTGAGTCGTGCGGCAACCGTGTGGAGGCGCCGACAAGCTGGGCAACTGAGTTTGCCAAAGTTGGAAAATTGGCTAAGTGTAAATTTGGGGTTTCTGAAGGTTTAACTTGTACTTGTAAAAGAAGATTACATATACTGATTCAGATAGACTCATATTGCAAGGAGTTTCCCCTCCCTTTATATTGTTGTGCATTTCTCTTGTATAATGTTGTTTATGTGAATGTTATGGGCTTTCACTTGTATAAAGGATAAAAATAATACTTGGTAACAAGAAATAAAACTAAGTGTGGAATGTTAGGCGTAGTCTACAATCGTAAGTATTGGTGAAAAGAAAACGAATGGTAGTGCCGTACCTCACTTTAAGCGGTTGAAAAACTACCGCAGGTGTAGGTGTGTGACACACTGTATCCCATATTTTGACCTCGACGAAAGCATGGTGCCGTGGCATGGATGGAGAATCATTTTGGTGAGGTGAAGACTATTTTTGTGTGGCTGATATGCCTCATAGTGTCTACACAGTGTTGTGATTATAATATGCCTTGTGATCGAGTCTTTTAGCGAAAATAGTTGGGTCAGGTTTTGGGGCTTTCCGAGTGTATTAGATCTAGAGGGAATTGTATGGATCAAAGGAGAGTGGATAATTGCCAATGTGTTTTACATAGAAAAATCCTATGCCTGGGCGAAGGATATCACAAACTTTAAAAGACTTCAGGTTCTGCTTTCTAAATCCCCTCATTATAAATTGAAAAAGCATTCATAATGATGGTGAATGAAGGCGGAGAATAGTATGGAATGCAGAGCCCTGTGATTAAGCCCTTTGATCGGAAAATCTTTTCGGCTTGGGCGAGAGATAGAGGTGCTGTGGATATTGGCTTTTTCCTTAAAGCTTAAAAGCATGGTTATCTTTACATCATCGCTTGTGCTTATATTATTATTTGGTATGATATATTTTTTTTTGTATGGGTAAAGGTGCATTACTTTTGGAAATTTGTATATATATATTGAGATTCGTGACCTTAATATGAAGTCATTTTGTTAGAATTCGTGACTCTAATTAATGACAGGTAAAACATGGATACCAAGACTAATATGCCAAAATTAAAAATGAAATGCCAAAGACTCAAAAGTACGAAGCCTATGATATTCAAGTGGGAAAGCAGTGGTTTGTTCCATCATATGAATGGTATGGTGTGTCTAATATGAGTGGCAAATGATCCAAATGGGCTTGAAAGTTTGTTTGTGTTTGTGTAACAGACTCTATTATGTTGTAATGTGAATCACATATGTATTAGTAAGAAAGACTATGTAAAGTTTTATAGTGGTCTTTGTAAAGTAAGTAGATGGTAACTCCAAGAGTTGGAGTATGTAATGTAAGCCTGATGGGGCATATGTACCCTTATAAAGTTCGTGGTAATCTTAAAACCATTTTATAATTGCAGGTTTGTAGTCAACCAGAAACCACTGTGCAGTGTTGGTTTGTGGTAAGCCAGAAACCACGTGCGAGAGTGAAGTGGACATGGATTCCTATAGTCATGGTTTAGGGTTAGCCGACAACCCTTGGCATGGTTGAGGGTGAGCCGAGAAAACCTTGGGCCTGGTTTAGACTTCATGGCTAAATTGAGTGCCTTGGTGGCAGAGTTGAGCCTTTGTGGTTGTGTTGAGCCTTCGTGGCTGAATTGAGTGCCTTGGTGGTAATGTTGAGCCTTCGTGGCTGTGTTAGAGCCTTCGTGGCTGAATTGGGCCTTTGTAGCTGCGTTGGGCCTTCATGGCTGAGTTGAGCCTTGGTGGATTTGTTGAGACTTTGTGGATTTGTTGAGCATTAGTGGCGGAGAACCCTTGTTGGCATGGTTGAGGGTAATCTAATAAAACACAGAGCATGGTTATGGGTAATCAAATAAAACCCATGATGATGGTGGAGGAGGATTTACAGGTACACGTAAATGTATGCAAGTATAATGGTTGACAAAGCCATGTATGCGAAGGGCATCCTAGTAGACTAGCCGCTGCAGCGGTTGGCACCCATGCATTCAGGTAGATGGTTGCTCCTTTATATGGACATCAACATATTTTTTTGTTATGTTTGACCACAACTAGAGTTTTTCGATTGATATCAAGACAAGTAGTCATTAAGGGGCTGTGTTGGAAAACATAATTCCTACTTGTCTTAATTGTGATTCTTTCTATGTAAAGGAGTTTGTTCCTATTAGTTAGGAGTTGTTTCCTAGATTGGTGTGTGGTTGAGATATTCTCTCAACCAAGTGATTGTGTGTCCAAGTTAGTTTATCTATCTTGAAACAACACTAGATGTATTTATAGGTAATATTGTTTGATGTGAATATACGATATAGTGTGAACTATCAAAATTTAACTTATTTTAATGTGCTTTATCATGTTAAATTCAAGTTTTTAAGTTGAACTCATTTTTACGATATACATAGATGTGTTGATCATTATTGGTGATACTACATCTAGTAATATGTACATTTTAAATATTTACATCATGAATTTCAATTTGATCATATCCTTAAACATATATTATTTCTTAAATATTTATATTTGATATAGATTTTACTAATACAACTTAATTATGATAAGAAAAATATCGTGATGTAATAATTAGATTAATACATAAAACTCTCATGTGTATATATATATATAAACATGTTGAGAGGATTCACACGTAGATGTCAATGTCGATGAGAAATCATATGCAGGTAGAGTTTCTAGTTGGCTTCTTCGATGGTGCAACTCAATATAGAAGATGTGGATGTGGGGCTTTATTGAGGATCAATCCACAAGTTCAATATCTTCTCTTGTGGTATGGGTGAGAGGGCACAAACTCTATAGCCTCTCTCGGGCTATTGTATTTCGCTAGGAGGCATAGCTTGGAGTTGATTACAGTCTATGGAGACATCGGATCCGTTGTTGATGGGGTCACTAGGAGATCTAACTTTTCGTCTCACAATTTGGTGAATTGGCTCGAACACATTGACATGTTAAAACAATCCTTTGTTGGCATCTCCTTCAAGCATGTCTACATGGAATTAAACAGTGTGGCTGATGGGTTATCAAAGAAAGGTCTGATGGTGACGCTAGGTATATTATATTAAAGGCTTAGAGGTTGGGATGCGGTGTTCGAAGAAGGTGAGAGTGCCCTAAGTTGTATTCTCTTAAATCTTTATGGTTCCTTTTTCTATTATTACGTTTTTCTTTTTGGAATGTGTTTTTTTATAATTGGGTAATTTTTTTGGTATTATAATCAATACCTTTGGATATTTGGTTTGACTACACTATTAAGATGCTGGAGATATAAGAATTATGGTGAACAAATGAATTTATCTTTTATTTTGAATCTTGTATATATTTTTGATAAAAATGGAATATTTAAAACTTTGCTTATGCACTCCAATATTTTTAATAATATTATTATTATAGAAATCCAATTTTTTTTCCACTTAAAAAAAATATATTATTTAACTATATAATTTTAACAACATGACCACACTAACACTTCTATATTTTATATGAACACAATCTTATCAGTTTCGCCCATGTTTGCTTCTTATGGTTTGAAAATTGAATTGTCGCAATACCTTGCACACCAGTCAATGTAATTGTATGATGGTACACATAGAAGATGGGACAAGACTCATTTGCCTTTCGTTTAGTGGATGAAAAGCATATTGTATATGATATTAATTAAAATTGGGATTTGGTTTTTGTGCTCTATTGCGCTAGTTATGAATATATAATCATCCACGACCTCAACGGGAATTTTTTTTTATTAAAGTGATCAAAGAATACCAATATACTAATAGGTTTCAACGAATGGATAAATTAATATGCAATTATATATCAATGAATGGATAAGTTCGAGATTTCATAACTTTGATTAATTATCCAAAATATCAAGAACCAAATAAATTGTCGGAACTGTATTGTATTCCACTTATCATTTACTTGTACTTTATTTTGGTTGCCCACGATAACATTGTTATTTTCCAGAATTTATAATCAACGCTCTCTGAAATTCAATAATGGAAAAAATTGATATCGAAGTATCCAAAATATGAACTACCCACTGAATCGTTAAATGCATTATAGTTTAAATGGTTAAAAGCATTTTATTAAGCAGTAGGTTAGGGTACAAGTCTATAATAAATAAAGGTGGTCCGTTGTGAATAAAAGGCTTCCATATTAATTTAGATTCTGATTGAAAGGTGGGGAAAATTTTAATGAAAGAATATATTTTAAATTATAGTGATAGTTATTAGTTTTTTTAGGTAAACTATAAAAAATGTTTCGTAATATTTTTGTAAATATATTTAAATTTATGATATTTTATATGGTATTTTTAAATTTTTTATTAAGATAAAACTATTTTATAATATAAAATTTATAATTTTATAGTATAAAATTTGGAAAATTCAGTTGAAGGAAAATTTGAAAATTTTCAATCTTATTTTTTATAAAAACCATAAAAAAATTAACTATTTATAAATATTAACTTTTAAAATTTTCCTTATTTAAAAATAATCTTGAAAAAATATAATTAATATGCCTGGTAACTTTGTGTAACCTAGAAGCTTGGGTTTGACACTACTCTATACTCCTTGCGTCTGATAATAATGGCATTGTACAGTATTCTATAGTCCTTGCATATGATAATAATGGCGTTTTGGTCTGTGCTCTATTTATTTATGTGAGTGCGCATCATGGCGTTGTACAGTACTCTATAGTCCTTGCATCTGATAATAATGGCGTTTTGGTCTGTGCTCTATTTATTTATGTGAGTGCGCATCAACCTGGGACTGATGCTTCTCTGCACGCATCTTATGGATTAGGGTTACATCTAACGGGCCATTCTCATTCTTCTCGGTAAAATCCATTTTTATATTTTCTCGATCTTGGGGTCGTTGGTGGGAGCTACAGCCAAGGGTTTCTGCGTCTTCTGCTATTACTTTCTGGTTCTCTTCAGTGTTGGGCTCGTTCTGACCAGTCTATTTGAAACGTTTGTACAATCTAATATTAATCTAATTATTCACAGCCATAGAAAACCGACGTTGACCGGGGAAAAATACCCTGCTTGCAATGCTAAATGGAATGTATGGAATGTATGTTTGTAAGTTGGAATGTATGTTGGGCTAGTTGCTTGAAAATTTACCTTTTCCTAATATTTATGTCCGCAGTCCGTCGCCTATAGAGTTGGTTTTTTAACCTGGTTTTACAGTATTATTTTAAACACCATGCGATAAGTAATATTTTGTTTATTGGGTAAAAAATTAAAAATAACATACATACATTCCGTTTAGCATCGCAAACAGGTTGTTTTTTAGCGGGTGAAAATCGGGCTTGTAAGAAATAAAGAAAGAAAGAAATTATTTTAATTTCTACGAGGCTAAAGATAGCCTAAGGGACAGATTGCTTCTTCATCTGCTTGATGTATTCAGCCCTTTTTCTATGAATCTTTACAATAAATGCTCCGAGCTTCTCGACAAACCCCTCACTAAATAGATTATCCCAAGAGCCAGCTACCAATATATCTGCATAACTTTCCCTGTTGTCCTTGAAGGCCTCACATTCTAAAATGAAATGTTTTCTGTTTCACTTTTCAGGAAGAACAAAAAATGAATACCCTTTCCTCCCACACTTCCTTTGGCCTTTTGTTTCACAAGGGAGTTGATGAGAATTAGTCCTTAACTGAGGAATAAGAATTTTGGCTCTCCAAGAGATATTGGCCTCTATGTATGCTTTTGGGTTATGATTATAAGTGGATTAAACACTTCATTATAGTAATTTTTCTTTCTTCCTAGCTCCTTATCCCAACTACGTTTGTGGAACTTTTCCATAACAAAAGCTTTTATCTCTTTGTTGTTTATGGAACACTTGCTTAATTTTTTTTAAATACCTTATGATTCGCACCATAGAAATTGCTTCAATAGGAGCAGTCCCCGTTTCACTTAACAAGGTATCATAAGGAACCGCACTTTTAATCTTAAATCTATTTGTAATTAAACACTTCTGAATTTTCTCAATTTGTCTCCACTGCATGTCGGAGGTACTGCTAGGCCAGTTCACAACCATAGAGAATCATCGGAATCACTAGAAGCCCAAAAAGAGTTTGAGTAATCTTCCAGTCCCATAACTCTGCCTCTTTACACCTATTTTGAAAAGCATAAAATGCTTTCCAATCCCCCGAAGTTCTCTTCTTTCTACAACCATTCCAGCTTAGATTTTAGTTGAAGTCAATCCCGAGGTATTTGTAATCCGCAACTTCTTCCAGAATTTTGCCTTCAAAGTAGAACTTATGCTGGTTATTTTTTCTTTCCTTAGAGAAGACTACTACTTTCGTTTTGCTAATATTGACTTGCATCCCCACACTTCTACAAAAATGCTCAAGGGATAGTAAGTGCTCTTCCAAAAAAAGATCTAATTTAATAATTAGAATAAGGAAATTTGCATACAAAAGAAGCCTTATAACAAACTTGCACAAATAGATACCATCACCCCCTTGCAAATTTAACCACTCCTCAAGTTTGTCGATATATAAACCAAAAAGGTTAGGAGACAGTGGACAATCTTGCTTGACCCCGATATCGCTTCTAAAACTTTCAGAAATTCCTGCTGAAGTTCTAATTTTGACATTCGCATCTTCATACAGCCTATGCACAACTACTCTCAAATGTTTAGGAACCCCAAGTTCCTCCATTCTCTGCCAAAGTAACCGAGTCAAACGCTTTTCTGAAATCAACAAAGCAACAAAAGACTTCTTCCTTTTTCTCCCAAACTTTTTCAATGATATGCCTTAAAGTTATGGAATGATCAACTGTGGAATGTTTAGGTCTAAAACCTGCTTGGCATTTAGCATGCTTATCTTTTTCTTCTGCCCACTTCCTAATTTTGTTTTTTAGTATGCTTCCAAATAGCTTTGCAAACAAAGGGTTTATCATGATGGTCCTATAATTGGAGGGATTATTGATGTCACCACTCTTGAAAAAAGGTATTGCCATACTAGTTGACCAATTTGTGGGGAGCCCTTGTTGTATAATGTTGTTGAAGATTTTTATAATGTGAGGTGCAAGAATCTTTGAGCCCCACTTTAGATATTCTGCTTGGAGTTCAACTAAGTCTTTTGCTTTTCCAACACCCAACTTCTTGATACCCATCTCTACCTCTTGTGCTATGAAGAGTTCACTATCAGTGTTTACCAAGGGGGGAGGGTCAACCTTGGAACCTGCTCATAGAGTTGTCTTGCATAGTCAAACCATTTAGAAGCTATAATAGTATTTCCAATTTGGTCAACCTTGGGAACCTGCTCATAGAGTTGTCTTGTGTAGTCAAACCATTTAAAAGCTATAATATTATTGTCCATTTGTATCTTTTCTGTTGGAGCTCCTTCCAAAATAATTTGAGATTATTTTTCCCAATAAGAATTAATTCTTCCCTCTTTGAAACCATAAAATCACCTTTTTTTTTTCTTGCTGTGGTACGATTTGAGCTTTATGTTATTGGTTGTGAAAAGTTAGATTAAAAATGCCTCCTTTGTATTGCTTCTGTTTTGAAGGGCGGCCCGCGCTAACCTTCAACGTGCGGATCGAAGAAGGCATCGTTTATTTGGTCTCTTAGTACTCTTCTGCGTAACTTAGATTTAACTCGTTGTACATTTTTTAAGGATCTGTCTGCTTCTAAATTTGACAGAGATATTCGTTTCTTAAGTTGCACGACGTTCATGAAGAAGAAGAGGACCCGTTAAAAACACAGAGATTAAATATTAGGGGTGCAACTTGTTCTATTAGGTTTTTCTGTTTAACATGATGATCTCAGAACTCTCTATTTTGTCTTAGAGATATTAAATACCTTAAACTAAGTGAATCTTTTCTTCAATATCTATTTTCAACAAATATTAAACACCATCCGGTAAGTTAATAATTTTTTAATATATTTATCCATCATCATAAATTTAGTCTTAAAATAAACACTATTTTCAATTATACAATTACATCACATGTACAATAATTTTTTATAATCACGCCTTAAATCACGCGGGTGTTACTGGATAATCTCCACCATTGATGTGATGTTTTACGCTATGAATCTCCCCCTCAAATTTGATCATTCAACATGTAATAAGAGAGCTTCCGATGCCTCCTCGCCCCCTCTCCCCTTTATGCCTGTCATATCCCAAGTGCAACTCATCATAATTAACAGTTGTAAATAGTTAGTCAATTTCGGAACTGATCCTTAAACTTCGAAACTGTTTCTTGATGCGGAACTGTTTCTTGATGAGATCGAATATGGAAGGCTCCATTACAAAAACTGCGGAACTGATTCTTGAAGTTTTTGGGTTTTAACCGCATTGGGGATCTGAGGGGCCTCACCGGTCTACCAGCTAATAAATAATCTATTCAATGCATACGCTGATGACGAGTATGTCTGCATTAATGTTTTCTCAGTCGGCAGCCATAGATACTTTCTTCAATTTAATGTAAAACACGTCGGCTATAGATGAACATGTTTGTGCTTGGGCGTATTGGGATTTCGAGCTTGATTCCCGAAGAAGTAGTTGGACTGCCACCGAAATTGTGCTGAACCGCATCGTCTTAAATTTTAATGACTGAATTGAATTGGTTTGGGGTTTGTAATTGGGCATGCCCCGGTTTATTGGAAGGCAGCGATGCCATGCGAAATACACAGTCGCATCCTTTATTTAAAAGGAAGCCAGGTATTTTTATTGTTTCCCATTGGGGGACGGCCTTTCTAAATACAACAGTGTAAATACAGATTGTATTTGATACAGCGTTTTTTCTACCGTGAGCCGATAGAAAAACTTCTTGTTTGGTACGCTTAGTATATTCATAAAAAAACTTCTTGTTTGGTTACGCCTAGCATATTCATTCAGGCGCGCACCATAGTGTAACATTTATTAGTATCAATCGTGTTTGATTGATTAAGCATTATGCACATTCTGCTGGAGTCGTAGAAAACCTTCCGGACGTATCGTGACAGTAATCGGAAGAGATGAAGTAGACGGCGCGCTGCATCCATTCACTTCAAATGACAGGTCCGGGGCTCCAGGAGCATTGCCTAGCTGTAGCGGCGGCGACGGCTAGTCTGTAAGAGAGAAACTTGCTATTTCTGCAAGAAATGCTCGATTGTCAGGTTTGGTTAGGGCTTTTGTGCCTTCGTTTGGTTGTTTGGATATAAGCTTAAAAGCTTGTATGTTAGCTGATTTTAAAGTTCTGGAAAATATAGATATGCATGCATGCATAATAGAAGAAATTGCTAATAAGCTTAAATTCTTTGTGTTGTTAGCTGACATTGAAGTTCTTGAGATAGATATGCATTGCATGCATGGTAGAAAATTTCTAATGATGTGCTTCCAGATGCATAAGTAATCATACTAACTTTCTTGAAGAAAGTGTGTTTTATATACATAATAAATATGGTTTCTTTCTAGAAAAGAACGCATACTTCAAGTATGATGATGAAGGATTCCAGGAAGGGTTTTCTTGGAAACAAATTAGAGATTCTTTCTTTTAAAAGAATAAATAACAAGTGCTTTTACTATAGTGAGAACCCATACTGGAATCATTAAAAGATTATGTGTACTGTATATACTAAAGAAGGGATATTAGGATAAGCTAATGGCTCAAAGAACAGTCATCGTGTTATGGAGATGTGTTCTTTGTATGACTAGCAAAACTATGATAAATCTTGACCATTGTGTTGTATGTTTAGAAAAAGAAACATGGACTTGTAAACTATTGGTTAGATCTCTTAGAGAGAGATATGCACCAGTGTGAATAAGCTTTGTGTAAAGTAGAACAAGAATTTACTTGAATAGACGTACTAGTGAGTTAGTATGTTATGCGTGCTCATACAGATGAGTAGATGAAAAAGATCCTTTTTAAAGGTTGTTTAATGAATTTTGATAATGTATCTAATATTGTTGCCAAGCTTGTTGTCAACAGCATTGACAGTAAACGATGGCGGTTGGTGCCAGAGGAAAGTGATGTTTACCATTGGCAGGATAAGGATTATTTGTCCATGCAGATGAGTCCAAATTGCAGTATTTATGCCACAAGGATTATTGCATGTGGCGGTATGTAAGTGAAAGATTTACATGTAACTTGTATTAGCTTGTAGCTAGTTATGTGATAACTCAATGATAACTTATTGTAATGATTTTAAGACAATGGTTAAGGGATGGAATCCCTTATAAACCATTGAGTGAGGGGTGAAAACCCTCACGAGCGTTTAATAAGAAGATTAAACGTTTGCTGGTTTTCACCCTACGGGGTTTCCAGGGTATATCCGTGTTCTATGGTGTGAATGATGTGATTGCCTTATGTGTCTGTTGTTGATGATGGTCCTTAATGATGATGGTTCTTTAATTGATGTGACAACCATAATGTCTTAGTACATGATTATCTAACATGGTTAAGGATGTCCAGAAATGAATGCATGGATTCATTACACAGTTTATGTTATTACAGTGATGGTTAAAGGTTATGCCATGGTTATGAAACTTATTGTCTTGGTGGCAATTTATTTGATGTCTTAATGAACACTATGTTTAATGGTAATGATGATTGTGGAGTAATGAATTGGTTATTTACTTGTGGTAATTTGTAAAGAAAAATTCTAACTCCCTACTTTTACCTGCGAGGTTACCGGGGTATGTGACAATGCCCCTAGTCAATGCCCTTACCCTGATGGCAGAGGAAGTTGTATGGTATACCACAACATGCCAGTATTAGTAAAGTTTCAAATTCTTGTTAGGACGTTTGTGTTATATTGGTTACTCCATGAAATTGATGTGATGTGGGGTTATTTTATGTAATTGATTTTTAGTGTGACGATAACTTCAGCCTCTTTTCTCGAATGCAAATACGGAATGGAACCTGAGTCGCGGTTCTATATTATTTTGAGATTTTCGTTACATTAAAAGTGGTAGGTTTTGGTAAATTTCTAAATTTTTATTATTATATTGAATGGGGTTTAGTCCAATGTTTTAGGGTGGCTTGTTTTTAGCGTTACAGCTATTTTCAAGTTTTAGTAAATTTCTAAATTTTTATTATTATACTGAGTGGGGTTAGTGCAATGTTTTAAGGTGGCATGTTTTTAGAGTTACAGCTATTTTCAATAAAATAAGTGTGACAAATATTTTTGATAAAAATAAAGTTTTGTGGAGGTTACAATTTTGTATTTTTCTCAAAATTATTCAAGAAATGGGATTGTGAAAATGTTCAAATTTTTTTAATTGGCGGAAATAGATTCAACCTTGTTAAAAATTCAGTAAAATTTATAAATACTCAAAATCCTAAAGTTTAACCATTAGAACTCAAATTTTCAAATATTTCTACAATTTTATTTTCCCTAAATAAAATATAACTTGTTTAGAAGGAAAACAAATTCTGATTACTAAAATTCCAAACTCTGCACAGGTTCGGAGCATGTTCACATCCATGGCGAATAAACCAAGACAACCCTTGCTTTTTTGTTCTTTTGCGTTAATGCAACTTGTTAAAGGATAGAGAACGGAAAATATTTATGAATGAAAAAGGTCAGTGATGATATTGCTAAATTATGAATATTCAATGTCAAAGGTAGGTTGTGGAGGTAAAGCGAAAATCGATTAATATTTGTTGGAGACTCGATGCCTCGTGGTCGATACTCTCCATGCTTCAAGTGGTGATTCCTAGACATAAGAAAACTGTGGTTTGTCGATTTCGGCCTACAATATTCAACGAGCTTGTTTTATCAAATCTGTGGCTGTTCCTCTGGCAGGATATGTTTGACAGCTACGTCATTGTAATTGTATAGCCTTTTTTTTCATGGAGTTGATGTGGGCTCAAGTTAAGGGGATTGTCAGAAGAACGGTCCAAGGCAACCCAAGTACCAAGATATGAGTAGTTCATTTAGCCGAGTAATTAGCAAGATTAGGTGGATCTTTTCTAAAATTTGAATCTTAAATTATATTTTATTTCCACTTGCAGAACCAGATTTGGAGTCACTCGTCGGTGTTTTTTTTTTTGGGATTAATCGCCAAATAGCAATATAATTTTTACATATCCCTTCCCCAAAAAAAATTATTTCAATTTTGTAAAATTAATTTTGTAAAATGTGTTTTGATATGTCACTTCAACAAAGTTTATTATTCATAATGATGTTGCTCATGATTAAGAAGACTATTAAAAAAACATTAAGAGGAGTGTTCTAAAATTATCATAGTTTTGTTGAGTTCAAAAGTCTAGAAAATTGGTACTTAGGTAAATATTTGGAAATTTAGATCTAATCAAAGTATATGATAGAGAACTTAAGCATAAGTGTTTTTCATCTTCAACCTTCTAGTACCACAAATGTGAATACCTCTTTCATCCCAGGAGTTTCGGGAATTGACCAATGCCCACTTTTACTATGAAGCTCCCCATGTTCTTTTTTTAGAAATGCTTATTCTCTTATTTGCACTTAGAGAAACACTTTTGAGTTATGATATTTGGGTCAATCACCCCTTTATAATATTTTAATTTTCTATTTCCTCTAGTCTGTAACTCACCATAGTTTCTCATTAAAATTTGACATAATAGTATGTTTAATACTATTCTTATTTTTCATAATAATCTCCTTTATCCCTTAATGGTCTAGCCAAAATCAGACATCCTTATTCCATCCTTCGTTAACACAAAAATGCTATGTATAGAGTTTGTAGTAATTTGAGGAAGCCTCTTGTTTTCCTTTTGTTTAACCTCTTCTTATACATTCAATACCCGGTCATAGAAATGCACTCAATGGGAGAAATACTTGCTCGAATTAGAATGATAGGATTTGGTGTATTTCCTTTAATTTTGAGATTATAGAACATAAATTCCTTTGCGATCTATTTTATCTTTCTACACTACTCTTGAGAGATATTGCCTCTTGAAGCTTCACATCCATATAATATAAAATGAGTAGTGAGAGTCCCAAATAGGAGTTTTTTAATGTCATGTCCAAATATTTATTCTTTTTCAATTGTTTTTAAGTGGATAAGAAGCTTTTCACCCGTCACTAATGTTTTTCATAATGTTATAATTTCAATTGAAATTGTGATGGATATCGATTCCAATATATTTGTAGCACGGAATTTGCTTGAAGCTATTCTTGTTGTATACAAATGTACCATACATGCTATTGGAAAAATTATCATGACTTTCAGTTTGTGAGTATTAATAGTCATATTCAACTCAGAATAGAAATATTAGAGGATAAATGTGTGCCAAGATTGGCAAGATTCCTTGCCGAAGGAATAATATCATCACCATAAATGAAAAGAATGATGAATATACTAGTGTGATTTGAGTCAATACAACTTCCTTCCTCTAAAAACTCATATTTCGCAATATATATGCCAAAAAGGGCTGGGGATAGTGCACCTATTTCTTGACTATGATATTGTAGCTAATTTCTTCCACCTCTCGCGTAGTGATCCTAAACATGACAATAACAATCTCATACAACCTTTTCACAACATGTCTCATCTCAAAAGGTACCTTTATCTCTTCCAAACTTTTCCAAGAGTCTGTCTTAAAAATGGTGTTGAGATCTTTTAAGTCAACAAAACAACATAGAATATTGGTTTTAATATTTATGACACTACTCCATAATGGTTTTAGGGGTAGCAAGGTGGACCACAATTGAATGATATTCCCTGAAAACATCTTGTATTTAGTTGATTTTTCAAGACATTCTAGCCAAACAATAATATTCTTTTCCAAATGATAAAATCAGACTAATCATAATGGTCTTAAAATTAAAGGATATATTTTTATATCTTTTAAAAATAGCTACAATGAGATTTTGCATCCATAGTTTATGGAACAATGGCTACATTATCAAATTTAATTACTTATAAATGTAAAAAAAGAATAGATCCTTTAATTTATAAATTTAAACTTAGTGATATTCCATATCGTTCTTGGTAACAAGCCACTCAATGCAACTTTATATCTTCCCAAAAAAATAGTTCCCCTTCTCTATTAATGCTTAAAATGGTATCCATGAAATTATACGAATCAAAAATACTTCAAAGGTAAGAATTTCATTCCTTTAAGTGAATAATATATTATATTTATTTTATAAATTAGAGCTTTACTTTGATAACTTTTGGAATGCAATTTAGAAAGTTGTAATATATTATATTTATTTTATAAATTAGAGCTTTCTTTTGATGCTTTTTGAATCCAAATTTCAAAACAATTTCGCTTTTGTTCTTTTCATATACTCGTGTTATTTTTATAGAGTACAATCTCTTCCCCGTAATAAAGGTGTTATATGTATTTACCATATCAATTTTTAAGGATTCATTATAATAATTCATAATGATTTTTCTATTATACAACCATTTGCTGGTAATTATTTTATTCTTTTAAAATGTCATTTCAATAGAGAACTTATTAATGAAAATAGAAGGGTTGGAGTAAAACTAGGATAGAGGATTTCAATTTCGTCTTCATAAATTATGAAGATTAAACTTGTATTTAAATCTTTTAATAATAAATAAATTTTATGTTGTCTAAAAGTAGGTGGCTTTCGTTATCGAGATTTCCTTTCATGTAGCGTTCATGTACATGGTAAGCATTAGAATTAGGGTTAAAGATATATCATAAAATTCAGGCTCATGCTTATGTTACTCATCCTTATCTCATCTACGAGGATCTACCTTGTTGGACAAATTTTAAAGGTGTTTATCGTTGGCACTTGATAAGCTTATTATACTCACTAAAGAGAAGTTCACAGATACTTTGGAAGAATGTGGAGAAGTTTGAAGTGTAAATTATTAATACATTATGGGTCTTAATTTTCTCATTTATTTTTCATTTAATTTCGTAAAAGTAAATTTATCCTGTGTAAGAATCAACTCCACAAACAATTTCCTAATCTCAAGCTGGAAGTTGAGATTTTCATGGGATTGTTTCCCTTAAAAATGTGGATGAGGTCCTTGATATGTGGATCTAAGACATTTTCTCCTTAAGAATCTCATAAGCTCCTCTTTTTATGGACAAGAGAGTTATACTCTCTTTGGAATGTGGATCCAAGGAAATATTCTCTCCTTTGTTTATGGATCTCAAAATGTTTTAAATTCTCTTATGTACTTTTGGAGGGAGAGAGTTTGCTTGAGAGAGCTCGTTGAGAGTTTTTGGAGAGCTTGTTTGAGAGAGTCTTGTTAGAGGGCTTTCTAAATAGGATTTTGTTTGAGAGTCTTGAGAGCTCAAGAGAGGAGGTATTTTTTTTGAGGTATTGAAGAAATGTGTGCAATGTGTTGGCATTCAAGGCTATTTGGTAGTAGAATGAAGTTTTGGGATTCACTCTCTTCTATAAAACATTCACATTCAACCTCTTTTGAGGAAAGAAAATAAAGTGATTCGACCTTTAGAGGCAAATCCATAGATGTAACCCAGTGGAGAGGGTGAACTTCGTTATCATCTATGTCTTGATACTACATGTTCATGCTTGACTAAGTTATTTTGTATGCATCTTAAGTTACAAATTTATGTTGAATTTTGTATTTTTATGTGACAAATTGTAACTTAATTTTACAAGCCCTTATAATCAATTAAAAGGACTTTGTTGCAAGTTTTATGCTCTCCAGTTTTCATATCATTTGGTATCAAAGTGTTTGATTGTTCGGCTTAGTGGGTACATTTTGCAAGGTTAATTCAAGCAAGGACAAAGAAACTAATTGAAAAGGTAATTTATTAAGTTTCGAAATGTCGATTTCAAAGAATAAGTCTTTTTTTTTTATCCTTTCTTGACAAATTTTTATTAAGGCTCGAAGGTTTTTAAATAATTCTTAACCATGAAGAGGATGGTAGAGGAGTTGTATAATGAGGACAGAGAAAGCGATGAGTTGCAAAAGTAGATGAAGATATTGGAAGGAGAAAAGCAAGAGCTCCAAAATAGATTCAAAGAAATGGAGTTGCAATTGCAAGATGCAAAAAGGAACTTTGCAAAGTTTTAGAATGCTAAGGTGTTGATGATTGTAACTACGTTCGGTCTTCATAAATTGTATTTGAGTCATAATTTTTTTGTTTTTTGTAAGCTTCGTAGGACTACATCTTGATCATGTCCAACTTTTCACCCCTATCGGGGGCATAGCATAGGATTTGAACCCAAGGATTCCGGTTCGATGAGACTTCATTTCCATGACCATTGCCAATTGAGCTACCCCAAATAGACGTATTTGAGTCATAATGAAATCAGAAGAAAGAAAAATATTTTCTTATTATTATCCTTATTACTTATTAAAGCATGGGTTTCATGCTTGGTTCATCATGTTTTAGGTCAAAGTCCCCATTGAGGACTTCTAGGTTTTATACTAGGTCATTAGAGTCATTGTCCATTTAATGAGACCCTTCTTGGGCTTTTGAATCATGTAAAAAGAATTATTATTAAGTAAACTAATAAATTTGTCACCTCCACACCAAGTCAACGCTTACCTCATCAAGTCAGTCTACATGAAGGTAATTAGAAATCCAGAAGAGGCTATATATAAATTGCAGTTTGATTCATTTGGAGACTACACACACAAGTTCGATATTCTAGAGAAGGAGGTAGAAGAATACGAAATTGCAAAAGAAATAGAAGGAGATTTATTGGAGAAATATAATCAAAGTTTAAGGCTTTCATTTCTCTCCCATGTGTAAATTTACTAGGCTACTGCTAGAAGGTCAAAGTATTACATCAAGATCAAAGTTTTTTTGCTGGGTCGAAGTTTTTTTGTGTTGACAGTGTTGGACCCACAAACATTCAGGGCATCTCCCCGATATCAAGTCCCAACTCGACCTCATAGTGTTTGGAGTAGGAGTCCCAACAGTGGGTGGTAGTGTAATGCCTTGACCACGGTAGCACGTAGAGGAAAGTATGATAACTTTGTGTGAGAACAAGTCTGTGACACTACGGAGATTCAAGTGCGATGTATCAAGGTTCTAACACATGGAAGGGAAAGGGAAGTGTGCCCCTTAGAATCCTGTAATTGTATGCAGCTTGAACGGAACACACAAGCAGAATTACATCTCAAGTTAAAATGTAGAATAGTCCATAAATTAAAGCGACGAGTTAATCCAACAACTCATATTCAACAAGATTCATACAAATGCATACAAAGTAGTTCATAAGAATATGTGTAAGTTAAATAACATACTTTGCCAAGGAAACCAATATAGTCCAACTACATTAACAACATATGCAACATAGTTACCGATGAAATTGGAAATATTACCTCAAAATGGGTACTCGAGCCCAAAAACCCCAAAAAAGCATAAAAAAACAACCAAAAAATGAAAATTGTTTACGCCAGAACGATGTTTTTTTTAGGATAAATTTTCTACATTTTTTTTTTAAATGGAAGTAAAAACCATTTTTTTTAAATGGATGAAAAAAACACCCTAAAAAAATTGTTTATTATGGAATAACAAAAATATTGAGTTAAAGAGAAAATGTCTGGACTTTCAAAAACTTTAAAATTCCAACAATTCTCGGAAATGATGTTAAAGATAAAATATCATGTTTTGAATCATGATAATTCCAACTATTCTCATCCATGTTGTTAAAGATAAAATATCTTGACCTTAAAAAACATTGAAATTCTATTTGTTTTCAACCATAACATTAAAGATAAAATATCATAATTCAAAAACACCTTAACATTTTGACAAATTTTCAACCTTGTAATTAAAAACCTTCAGTTTGTAACATATTTCAACCATAAAATTATGGACAAATTATATGACTAATTTTTTTTTAAAAAATGAACAAGTAAATGAAAGATTCATTATTCCAAGAGTAATTTTTAGGAATGGAGTTAAAGATAAAATATCTGGACTTTGAAACACTATAAAATTCCAACAATTCTCTGACATAATGTTAAAGATAAAATAACATGTCCCGAATATTGACAATTCCAACTATTTCCATCCATGTTGTTAAAGATAAAATATCTTGACTCTAAAAAACCTTGAAATTGTAATTGTTTTCAACCATGGCATTAAAGATAAAATATCATAATTCAGAAACACCTTAACATTTTGACAATTTTTCAATCTTTATAATTAAAAACCTTCAGTTTCTAACAGATTTCAACCATGAAATTATGGCAAAGTATATGACTAAAACAATTGTTAAAAATGAACAAGTAAATGAAAGATTCTTTATTCCAAGAGTAATTTTTAGCAATGGAGTTAAAGATAAAATATCTTGACTCTAAAAAACCTTGAAATTGTAATTGTTTTCAACCATAGCATTAAAGATAAAATATCATAATTCATAAACACCTTAACATTTTGACAAATTTTCAACGTTGTAATTAAAAACCTTCAGTTTGTAACACATTTCAACCATGAAATTATGGATAAATTATATGACTAAAACAATTTTTAAAAATGAGCAAGTAAATGAAAGATTTATTATTCCAAGAGTAATTTTTATTTCAAAGGATAAAACTATATCTCTTTTCAAATTTTAGCCTAAAACAACTTATCCTATTGTAAGAAAAAACTAAAAATCAACCATCAAAATGAAGTGTTTTTTTTTAATGAGGCATTAAAATTTCAACAATTTTAAAACTATATTATACAAAATTATAACAATAAATAATATCATGACAATATCACTGTATAATTTAAAAATTCAACATTAATTTCTATTATTTATTTGAATTTAATCAAAATATCAACTTTGGTAGATGAATATCACATACATTAAAGAATATAATCCAAAAATACATAGAAATGACCCATAACTTCATCTAAGATCATATGCAAGTCAAAAATATTTATTTCAAGTTATCATGCAAACATCTCTAAATGTATATGAAGATGACCCATATTCTTCTCTTTCATCAACTAGAGCCACATCTGAGTCAACATGCATGCCCGCCATTTCAGGTTTCAAAAGTATTCTAGATCTACGACTAGGTTCAACAGACTCCCATCTCAACACTGTTCCTTCTGGTAGCAACTTCTTCAAAATATCTATGGTCTTGAAGCGAAGAGTTCATCTCTTTGTTAAATTAACGTCATAGACAAGTATGTCAACATCGTCAAATTTTAATAGGTCTGTGCAACAATGATTTATATTTGTACCCTTTCTTTTTCTCTTTCTGTGAATTTGTTTATCAAATACCATCTCTGGCTTGTACACGCTATTGAGTGGGTGGGTATTTGTGGCATGTCAATGTACCTCAACAGCTATAATATCTTCATTTTCTTTAATGACTTGTATAACCTGCGCAACCCAAAATGGATAGCCAAGTGGATCTCCATCTCCTATTACTGCTATCATGCAACCCTCCTTAACATCCTGCATAGAACCCCTATAAAGGTCTTCCATGGCTTCACGTTGTGCATGTGATCTTCTAGAACCAATATATATTTCTCTTTCCTCTTCCTGTTGAGAATTAATAATGCCTTGAGATTTTTATAGTTCAACAATGTGTCTTTCCTCCTGTTCATTTGGCATATTTTGAGGCCAAATAAATGGAGTCTTTAAACGTGTATATTCATTTCTTTATATTGAGATGATATCAATTTGATCATTGAAAAAAGACTCCCACCAAACTGAATCAACAACATCAAAGTAGTCATATGTATCTCTAATACATTTTTTTATTTCTTCCAAACATTCAGAATAATTTATCTCTCTCTTATGTCTTCATGCATAATTGAGTTCAACAACTGGTTGTAATAATATTATCTTTGATGCAAATATTGGATGATCTAGAATGAACTTCAAAAATATTAAACCTACGATGACCCCCATTCTGCAACAGTTGAATACTTCTTGCCCCATATAAGTGTTTTGCCATCAATTTTTTTGATACGAAATTGATGCTGGAAGCTAATGTCATTAAGTTGTTCAATGCATTTCTCCTCACCATGCGATCCCAAAATAAACCTTCACATGTCAATAGTTCCTTGAGCACATGAAAAATAGGCTCTAGAATATATCCTTTCTTAATAGATTCAATTAATAATTGAAGGCTCCCAACATTCTTCCTCCTCAATGTTACTGAAAAATGACTAAACATCTGATCAATAGGGTCATGAGTGTGCCCAAAAAGAAGGAAACCAAACTTTACCTTTTTAAAAATTCCCAATTGAACAAGCATATTTAGATATCCAAAAAGAACTTGATTTTTATTTTCACGGCTTGTGTTGTCCAATTGCAGATACAAAACTTTAGGAAGAATACCAGACTAATGAGAAAGAACATCATGGATTATAGTTATGGTAAGATTTGCATCAATTATCAAACCCAAATATTTATTTGGATTATCATAACACTTTTTTCTATGTTTATACATTTTTTGTCTTTCACTTGTTTGTTTATTGTGATGCTCTTGAAGTGCTTTGACAATGGAATATGCAAATAAAATAAAAGAAATCTATTAATAAATATATTTTCATAGTTAATAAGTATCCAATTTTTAAAAATAATGTTATGAATGCATACCTCTTTCTGCCCCTTGAAATTTATGTCCTTTTGATTTAAGAGAAGCACATGTACTGCAAATCCCCATCCTTGTCTTCTTAAGAATAAAAATATTTTTGAATGCATTCCTCCATATCCTTGTAAAATATGAATATGTGATAAAATTACCATCTCCTTCAGCACCTTCTACATATTCCCTGTATAAGTTGTAGATTTCTCGTCTTGAGAAATTATCTGGAATAGGTATTGGATTTTAGGCATACAATCTCCATGCTTTGAAAAGAAGTCTTTCATCCATGACATTGCAGTAATTGTTCATGGTTCAACCTCTCTTTTATAACATACTTCTAAATAGTAGGTAGGGTATTTCTCTAGTCTTTCTTGGATTCTTGACAAACAAAAATTACCAACTGAATGCAACATTTTGAAAGCCTTTCTAGAGATCAATACATTGCTAATATCATAATCATAACCTGCCAATGTAGATTGCATGTAACCCACTAAAAATGAATTTTGCATTTTTTTATTCATTGACAAATATTTCTTCCTTTTCTCCAAAGAAAACTTGAAATCCATATGTTTAAAGCAATCTTTTCGACAACATTCACTTGAAATTAGATCACTGACAAAACTTCTACGTGTGAGATATTCTGTCCTATCCCTTAGAAAACTGGAATATTTTGGATTGATATGAAAAGGCCTACTCCTACTCTGTAATGTCTCCTTCATTTCATTATTATCTTTAGAATCATTTTCATCATCAGTAGGAGGAATATTATATTGACGAAGATAGTTAGAAAATTCATCACCATCATTGCTTGGAAAATATACATTACTGTCCTCACATGAAAGAAATTCTTTACTACCAACATCTGTGCTTTTGAAATCTTGACTCAGACGAAATTCTTCACCATCTTCATCCTTGCTTTTGAAAACCTCCCTTGGAGGACTCAATTCATCATCACCATGACTACCTTTGAAACACTCAGTTAGAGAAAATGCATTATTGATATTTGTGCCTCTAAAATTATCATTTGCAAGAAACTCTTCATCCTCCCCTTCATCACCGGTGCTTGCATAATCCTTAGGATTATGACTAAGTGGAAAATATGACTCTTTGTACATAGCCAAATTATCATTTGCACAAAATTCTTCATCCTCATCTTCCTCAGAGGTTGTTTCATAATCCTTGGGATTAGGAACAAGTGGAAACATTGAATTTCTATTTAATGGAAATTCTTCATCCTCCCCTGCGTCAGTGGTGCTCTCATGATCCTTAGGATTAGGACTAAGTGGAAACTTTGAATCTCTATTTACTAGAAATTGTTCATCCTCACCCTCCCCTTCATTAGTGGTGCTCTCATAATCCTTAGGATTAGCAATATCTGGATACTTTGACTCTGCAAATTCTTCATCCCCCCCTTCATCAGTGGTGCTCTCATAATCCTTAGGATTAGGAATATGTGGAAACTTTGACTTTGCAAATTCTTCATCCCCCCTTCATCAGTGGTGCTCTCATAATCCTTAGGACTAGGAATATGTGGAAACTTTGACTCTGCAATTTCTTCATCCCCCACTTTATCAGTGTTGCTCTCATAATCCTTAGGATTAATATTATGTGTAAACTTTGACTCTGCAAATTCTTTATCCCCCCTGTCATCAGTGGTGCTCTCATAATCCTTATGTTTAGGAGGAAGTGGAAACTTTGACTCAAGAAATTCTTCATCACCCCCTTCATTAGTGGTTCTCTCATAATCCTTATGATTGGGAGGAAGTAGAAACTTTGACTCGGGAAATTCTTCATCGCCCCCATCATTAGTGTTTCTCTCATAATCCATAAGATTAGGACAATGTGGAAACTTTCATTATGGAAATTCTTCATCCCCCCTTCATCAGTGGTGCGCTCATAATCCTTAGGATTAGGAGGAAGTGGAAGAATTGACTCTTTATTCAGAGGAAATTCTTTTTGTTGCCATTCATCAATGTTTCTCTCATCATCCTTAGGATTAAGATCAAGTGGAAAATTTGTCTCTCTATTCATAGTGAAAGAATTCCTATTACATTCATCAAAATGAATAGAGTTGTTGCATGATGAAGATGTCGATGTTGAAGAAAGAAAAACTTCACTATTAGAAGAATCTATGATGTTCAACCAATGATGTTGAATGGTACGAATGCACTCTCTTCCAATGACAATCTATAACTTAGAGATTGACAATTTCCCTCTAAAGCTTTCCCCCCAAATTTTTTCGCTAAAAATTTTCCCTCCAAATTTTTCATCTATAATTTAATTGAAAACATATTATTAAACTTTTGGTTTTGGAAAATTTCACCCGAGTTTCTATTCAAAATATTGATAGAAACTCAAAATAATTTTTCTATTTAAATTATTTAACATTGACTATGTAATTAAATTAATTTTTATAATTAATATTTTTTAATCCCAAAATGAATGAAAACCAACCTACCACTATATATATATAATTTTAAGTTTAATCCCCCATTCAAGAAACGATAAATCATTCCCACAATCATCCCTATAAAATAAAATTCATCGTTTCTATTCATCACATCACATCAAGTCTTCTTGGTCTTGTTAAAAAATTTGGAGCTGCATTGACATAAATAGCACATTCAACGGGAGTTCTACATTCAACGAGAGTTTTACATTCAACAAGAGTTTTATGCACTTTAAATGTTAGTTTTGTTTCTATCTCGATTATTTGGGAAATTTTTCGTTTTTAAGGGAAAAACCACATAAAAACTCCTTTTTTTTAGGGACAAAAAGGAAAAAAAAACACAAATTTGTAGGATTTTTAGGACAAAAATTAATAATTTATTTTAATTTTAAGGCCTTTGAAATGAAAAATGGGTGTTATTTTTTATTTTTAATTTCATTTGGGGAGCATTAAAATTATTGCATGGAAACAAAAAAAATAAATTGTTCAATTAGAAAAAAAATACATTTAATTTTTTTGTTATATATTTGTAATTTTTAATTTTTTTGTGTTTTAACTTTTTTTTTTAATTGAAAGTGCATTTACTAAACACTATTAATAATTTTATTTTATTTTATTTATTTATTTAAATTTATTTATTTTCGTTCGTTACCTTTTTTTAATTAAAATATATATGTTTGAAAATTTTAATTAAAATCTAATTTAAAATATATATATATATATATATATATATATATGTATATATTATATGTTCTTTTAATTATTAAAAAATAATTTATAAAAGTAAAATTATTAGTTTTTTAATTAATTTTGTTTTATTATTAAATATTATAATTTTTTTTTTTAAATTAACCATTTGTTTGTTTTGTTTTTATTTTAATTTTTTTAACTTAAAATTATAATTATAATTTTATAATTATTTTTTTTGTTTTTATTTTAACTTTTTTTTATTTAAAATTATAATTATAATTTTATAGTTATTTATTTTTTTCCCCTTGGAAAAATCGTAATTTCCATTAAGTAAGAAAATTACATGTTGTATATGCATGATGCATATGTTGTAAGAGAGGCATTGCCTGTCAAAAAAATATAAGTTCTCCAGTACAGATCAAAATTGGTGCCTTATGTCCACGTAGGGAGGCACCATTCTCAGTTGAGTTCAGCATAGAGTTATATCAAAAAATACTCTAGACATGTAGAGTACAACACTGTTCTTGATTTTAATAAGCATATGTATATTTACATATGGAAGCTAATAAGCAAAAAAACATATAGCCAGGCTCCCTATGAGCCTGCTATACAACTATGTCCATAAAGGGCCGATGATAGAACTGATAATGGGCTCCTTCCCTGTGTTCCTGAATCATCCAAGTGCCGAGAGGCCTGTCTGCAACTTCTTTGGATAATCGATCGGCAACTGCATTTCGTTCCCTGAAAATATGATGGCATGCAAATGAGTCAAATAATGAAATAAGTCAGAGTGCCTCATCTAGGATATGTCTCAATGTATATGCAAAACATCTTGTTGTTTTGTTTAACCAGTCACAGACAACTTTTGAGTCCCCAAAGAGTTGTAGATCTCTACAGTGATTTTCCAATGCAAATTGAATGAGGAATTTAGCAGTGGATAGTTCGGCGAAGTTATTCGTGCCCCATCCTAATCCCATTTGAATTTTGTAAAAATGGGAATTAGTGAGATACAGTATGGCACCTCCACCACACCCACCCTCCTGTGCAGAACCGTCAAAAAAAGCCCAAGGCATCAAATGATTAATGGTTTCAGGGACAATGGATCGTGGCCGAGAGATTTCATCGTCATCAGGGATGATAGAGTAATCGGACAGTATTCGGGCAGCAATGGAAGGCCAATGCGGTGCAACGTTCTGGAAGATGAGATTGTTGCGAGTGATCCAAAGGGCCCAGCTAATGAGGAGCGGGAGATTCTGAAGCTTTGTTGGAACAACGCTTGACCACCATGTGGACCAAGCCTCCTTGACAGTAATACCCTACCACCTGATCTGAGATGTAACCGCTGATAAGATCGATTGCCAGAGTTCTTGTGTGGCCAGGCAGTCAATAAAAAGGTGGGTAACAGTTTCATTGTTGCATTTGCAAAGGCAGCACCAAAATGGGCCATGTTGTGCTCATTTGAGAAGGTTATCTCCTGTGGGAATTTTATTTTTAAGTATGGTCCACATGAGGAGTCTATTCCTGGGGGGCGCTTTGAGCTTCCACAAGTGCTTCCACCAGGACTCGATGGCTTGTGGTCAACGAGCTTCGGCTAACACAAGGTAGCCTTCCTTAGGTGTGTATTTCCCTACTTTCGAGAGCGCCCAAATTACCTCATCTTCACCTTTTCCTAACTGAATGTGTGCTTCAGTAAGAGCCCCGATATAGGCATTCCATTGTTGTGTCCACTGTTGAGGGATGTTCAGTCTATGGGCCGATTTCCATGCTTGCTGAAATAATGTGGAGTGCTCAGGGTCCGCGATGTGGCTGATATGGGTGATGTTCGCTACATTGAGATAGTTCCTGAGCTCAAATGGTAGCCTGTGGGCATTCCCACAGCCAATCCATGGGTCCAAATATTTAATTACAGCCTTCCATATGATCGATATCCCAGAGGAGTATCTTTGTGGCTGTCTTAGCCAGTCCATCAAATTAAGAGGGGCGATGTATTTTGAGACCGCCACCCTTGTCCATAGGTTGTTTGATGTAATGAGTTTCCATCCAAGTTTAGCTGCTAGAGCTGAGGAGAAATCCTCCAACTTCTTAATGCCCCATCCACCCCATTTCTTTGGCAGATTGAGTGCTTCCCACTTGACCCATGCAAATATTCTACCTGTTTGCTTTCCCTTCCAAAGGAATCTGCAGCATAAGGCCTGTATCCTGGAGAGTATGCCCCTAGGAATCCATGCCAATGACATCCAATAGACCGGAGTAGCCTCCAGGACAACCTTAATGAGAATGAGTCTGCCTGCCCTGGATAGGTATTTGTAATACCAAATGTTGAGTCTTTTCTCCATCTTGGCAATAAGCCAAGTCCAGTCTACAATTTTGTATCCCAGAGGCTTCAGCTTGTATCCCAAATATCTAAGGCCATCTTCCAATCTTAGAAGGGTGAACTGGAATCTTTGTAGTGCAAAATGAATCTCATATTGGGAACATCCAGCCACTGACAAGGTAGACTTGTTGCAGTTTACAGTCATGCCGGTAGCCATTTGGAACAAAGAGAAAGTATTCTTCATGTTGGTCAAGTCCCCAATACCTCCATTGAGAAATATCAAGACGTCATCCATGAATAACAAATGAGTCAAGATGCATCCTTCTGTGATTTTTATACCATGTAGTCTGCCCCTTCTGAACTCTTCTTTAACAAGCCTACTGAGCCCTTCCATGATAAGGAGAAAGAGTAGTGGAGATAGGGGGTAGCCCTGATGGAGACCTCTTTCAGAATGAAAGAAGGGTGAAGCCGCCCCATTTACCAGAACACTGAATGATATGTTAGTGATGCAGCTCATAATCCATTTAATAAAATCATATGGAAACCCAAGGTGGGTTAGAAGCATTCTTATATACAACCAACTAACTCTGTCAAAAGCCTTAGAGAGATCGACCTTTAGAATCATACCTTTCATTTTCTTGAAATGCAATGAGTGCAATACCTCCTGAGTTGTTCCCACTGCCTCATGGATCTGTCGATCTTGTAGAAAGGCGAATTGCTCCTGAGATATGTGGGTGGATAGAATGGGCCGCAATCGATTGGCTATGATTTTAGCCATGATCTTATAGATGCAGTTGCATAATGAAATAGGTCTATAGTCATCAAAGGTGGTCAGATTGTCGGACTTTGGAATGAGTGTGATGAATGTAGAATTGAAAGATTCATACATCTTGCCATTGATTCTGGATTCTTCAATAACCTTGAGGAGATCTGCACCAAGAGTCTCAAAAAAAGCTAGATAGAACTCAACTGACCATCCATCCGGCCCTGGGCTCTTGTCTCTCTTGAACCATTTGAGAGTGGCTTCTAGTTCTCCTAGAGTGACTTCCTTAGTCAGTTCCCTGCCATCCTCCTATTCCACAAATCGTGGGAAAAGTTGAGCCACTTGTATGATTTCAACAAGGTTGACATTAGGGGGAGCCCTGTAAATTTGCTTGAAATGAGAGGATGCCATTGATGCCAGCTGAGGGAAAGTGTTTACAGTGAGTCCTTGCTCATTCGAGAGCTACCAAATGGTATTAATAGCTTTCTGGTCGTTTGAAAATTTATGATAGAATTTTGTATTATCATCTCCCTCAAGCAGCCAGATCGCCCTACTTCTCAGCCTCCACGCTTCTTCACGGTCCTTTAGAATTTTTCCTCTAGTGGCATATAAGGATGTGAGTCTGTCCTTATGTTCATTTGAGCTATAAACCCCTCCCAAGTTATTTTCAAAATCAACAATTTTTGTTTCTGCATCCCTTAGGGTTTGATCGTCCTGTGCTCTCTTGTTATGTGCCCAAATCTTAGAGAGTCTCTTCAGCTCAATTAGATTATGAGCAAAACCCTCAGCTATATTTCCTCCAGCAGCTGGGGGATGCCTTCCAAAATTCCGTGATCATATGAACATAGGTAGTATCCTTTAACCATGAAGAGTTGAACTTAAAGGGACCCTTGGGTTTTCCAGGCCCCCCACAGATTTCCAAGTATATTGGCAGGTGATCAGAGATGCCTCCCGATCCCACCCATTGTCTATGATTTAGTCCTAGGTTAAGAAGGCCTTCCTTGATTAGGAATCAGTCAAGTCTTCGAGCTAGACTGTCTTCCCCAGCTTTGTTATTCCTCCAGGTGGGTTGCAATTTTGCTAAGGGGATATCCATCAGATTGTGTGATTCCAAGATATTCTCAAAATAGGCAGATAGGGGATCCATTTGTGCTCGGTGTCCCCATGATTCAGAGTGGCCTATGGAGAAATTTAGATCCCCTCCCATGATTAAGTATTCCTTTTGCAATAATTCAGTACTTAGAAAATGATCCCAAAATTCAGGCCTGTGTTGGCACGACCCATATACATTGATAGTCTGAATCTCCATACCCAGATCAGCTGAGAACAAGTCCGCCCCAATATGCCCTGAGCCCCCCCAGCAGTTACGGAGATTGATGGAATGTGTGTTGTAACCCAGAGCAATACCACCCGATCGTCCATTTGCATCAAGGCCAAGAAAGGTCCAGCTAGGGAGCATTGATTCAAGGAGATGAGAGATGGTTTCAGCTGATCCTAAGGTTTCTTGTAGAAAAATAACATCGATTGGTGCAGCAGAAATCAATCTTTGAAGGGCTAATTTTTTATCGGGCCTGGCTAGCCCTCTATAGTTGAAAGAGACAATCTTCATGAGGGGGGATCAGTTAGGGGGTTCAATGCTCTAAGTGCCCTATGGATGGTTATTTGCTTGCCAGAAGCAATCTCGTCTCTGGCCTGGATCTGTGCTTTAGAGAGAGAGGTGGGTCGGCCCCGAGGGAGTTTAGGGGGGATGGGGGACAATATCAGGTCTAAACCAATATGGTCAGAGACCTTTTTTTTGCCTTAGATCGAGTCTGATATCTCGGGGAGGAAGGCCTTGCCTCAGGTACAGGGGTATTAAGGGGGGGGAGATCCGAGAGTGATGGGGGGATGATAGAGAATGTGGAAGTGGGGGAGCGAAGGGGACAGGCCAAAGAGATGGGGGGCAGTGATTTACCAACAGTGCCATTAACTTTTCCAGATGAAGATAATGCATTACACTCATCACGAGAAAACAAATGAGAAGGGCTAGAGGAGGAAGAAATCATACCCGAAGATAACGCAGCCCCGACAATCGCCCTTGCCCTGGTGAGAGGAGGAGAGGGAGGCCGAAGAGGTGGTCTACCGTGCTTCTTCGGGGCCTCCTGAGTGGGAGTCTTTTCTGCTGTAACAGGTTCCGCTTGCATCCCTTCGTCTCCATTGGGGGGCTGCTCCCCCTGCTCTTGTGTAGTCTTTGGTGGAATTTCCCTTCCTGTATCCCTTGTTCTTGCCTTGCTATTGAGAGGGAAATCCCTAAAGAGGTTCCCAACCTCATGGCATATTCTGCATCTGAAGGGAACCCCTTCATAATCCAATGTCTGCCGCCGAGAGAAATTCCACCATTGAATTGTGATGTGCTCCTATAAACCATCGCTGGTATCCAAGTGTACCAGTACTCTTGCATAGGCCATCATGCCTGTCGTGAGATAGGATTTATCGTGATCCAGATATGTACCAAGGGCGTTCCCTATGCGTCTGAAGATATCTTCAAACCAAAACTGTAATGGTAAACTAGGTAGACGGACCCAAAGGGGACTTGCTCCAAGCTGTTCCTGTTCTGGATCGAAGAGGGGAGTCCACCTGCGAAGGAGCACTAGTGCCTATTCTATATGCCAAACCATTGAGAGTACCCAATTCGTGTGTTCAACCCTGGCGAAACGGAGCGCAAACCACCCCCTGACAAATGTTTGGACAAACGGAGGTTCAGCCAGATGATGTCCCCAGACCTCCAATGCCCACTGCTTCAGCCTTGTTGCACTGTAGTTCCGACCCCTAACTCTTCCCACCAAAACCCGGTCGGCAGTGTCCATGGTGTCGCTCCACTGAAAGTCCTCACCCAAATGAAGAATGACCTCAATAGCCTTTGATTTCAAACACCTCTACTTTTTACATGTCTGAATCCTACCATCAGATAAGGAATGTTGAGGGTCACTCAGTGGAGGATTTGTCACAGGGTTTGGAGAGTCTGGTAGAGGCTCAGAGGTGAATACACCAGAAATGGGAGGGATCTCGGTGAAATTTCCTAATGGGGGGGTCAAAATGGGCAGTGACAGACAGGACACGAGAACCGGCGGAAGGTGGGAGTGAGGTGAGACCCGCCATGGAGTTTTCAAATCTAGGGTCAAGGGATTGATCCACAAATTTGAGGGTAGAAGGTGACAAAGGCAGAGCTGTGAGGTCCGGCAAAGAGGGGGTGGCCTCCGGGAGGGTAACCACCGAGCTTGAAGGCCTCGAGATCGAGGGCAACGAAGCAACGGTGTCAGAAAGCTCGCAACCATAGGTGAAGACGCCTGCCGGGTTAACCTGGGGATTAGTCCAAATGGAGGCACCCTCTAATGGGTCCTTTGAATAATCGACGAGCTCTTCCATAACCGTCACAAATTTCCCGCGCCAACTGCCTCCAGAACCTTGAAGTGCTTGTCGCTGTTGTGACTGGGAGTAGGTGGGGAGGTGTCGAGGAGGAAGAGGGTAAACCAAGTCGGTAAAAGAGAGAAGATAACCACAACGGCGCAATGACAGTGAATAGAGAAAACGGGGCTAGCGTACGGGCAAAAAGGTTCGATGAGGTATAGTCGCATTAGTCCGGCGGTGCTGCAGGATTCAGTAACCAGGCATAACCCTAACCCTCGTTGGGTCTCTGTTCCATCTCCTCCAACTCCATTTGCCTCTTTAACCCCATCTATATCATCTATCTCCATCCATAGTTATTTGTTTTGTTTTTTTTTTTTTTATTTATTTAAAATTATAATTATAATTTTATAAAAAAATTGTTTTATTTTAATTTTTTTTTAATTTAAAATTCTAATTTTAATTATATAATTTTTTTTTTGTTTTGATTGTAATTTTTTTAATTTAAAATTAAAATTATAATTTTATAACATTTTTTGGTTTTTATATATTTAAAATTATAATTATAATTTTATAATTGTTTTTTTTTTTTTAATTTAAAATTACAATTTTATTTTTTTAATCGTTTTTTTGTTTTTATTTTAATTTATAATTTTGTATTTTAAATTTTATTTAAATTTCAATTTAATTTTTTTAATTTGTAATTAGATTTCTAATTTAAAAAAAAAAAAAAATTGGCCTGCCCTTTGGTTGTTGGCCGGGGGCCAGAGTGGGCAGAGGGCGATGTGTGCAGCTCCCCTCCGCCTGCGTGGGCTCTCGACCAGCAGCCAGAGGGCCCACCATAATTTTTTTTATTTTTATTTTTAAAGTAAAATACTTATGTATTAAAAAAATTAAAATTGTAATAAAATTGTAATAAAAAATTATTATATAATTTTAGAATTATATATATATATATATATATATATATATATAAGTTTTAATATAATTTTATTAATAATTTTTTTATAAAATCTAAATATAATAAAAAAAATTATATATATATTTTTTATATATATTATGGTTGATTTTACTATTTTTAAATTGAATATCTAATATTTAAAAAAAAAAATAAAAAATTATATGATGATGATGATGATGATAATTTGTTAATTTTAATAATTTAAAATCATATATATATATATATATATATAATTTGTTGATTTAATAATTGAAAATTTAATATATTATATTTTTTAAGGTTTTTTTGTTTTTTGTTTTGTTTTTTTTTGGTTTTTTTTTTTTATATATATGCTTTGTTGATTTTAATAATTTAAAATTTAATATGTAATTATATTTTTATAAAAATGTAAGTCTAAATCCTTTAAAATTGTTGTTGTTGTTGTTGTTGCTTTTTTTTTTTTTTTTTTAATTTCAAAAATATATAAATAAAATTTGTAATAAAAATTTCTTAATAAATTCGTAGATATAAATTTTATAACATTTTTTTAATTACATATAATTTAACTCATTTTTATATTTAAATAACAATTATAGTGTCAATTTTTCTATTTTTAAGTTATTTATATATATGTTTTCAGGAAGATGGCATCAAGGGAGGTCATTGTGAATATGTTTGGAACAAAGACAACAATTTTATCATCTAAAGTTGCAGGTGGACACGCTTTGAACACTGTCGAACATATCGGAAGTAAATGTCAACCAAATGGCCCATCAAGTGCACCAAAGATTATTGTTGAAAGGATGAATTCATGAGAAATAAATAAAACAATTTTTACATGGCATGTTAAAGATGTTGAATTTGATGATAGTTCAGATCTCTATCTATACTATGGTATGATTTATTTGGGTGAACTATATGAGGTGATAGGAAGAGTACGAGACATATGTTTGGTGTTGAAATCAAACACTGTTTATGTTCTTGCAAAATTTCCCAAGTCACATGAAAATGTTAGATATTGTCTCTCAAAGAACAAGTATGACACATATGAAGAATCTACACCATTGTGTGAAGAAATCTCATCCAACATTTCAAATAACATTGTAAGTATGCTTATTTATATTTATGTCTAATGCATTATTGTAATGATCATTAAATGTTTTGTAAATGATTGATCATTGACATATTATATTTTCTTTGATAGGATTTTGTTGAGAGTCTTTCAATGATGCTGGAGGGTATTTATTATATGGAGCCAAATATTATGCATGTGATTGACAATTTCCATATAGAGTCAGAACAAGAAAATTGAATGAAGCAAAAGTCAACAATCCATAACACTGCAATGGTACATATAGGGGATTAACAGAGAGTCCATGTGGTGGGTCAATCTAACAAAGGTAAACATGTTTATTTTGAGGATGTGGCTGTTGTAGCTCAAGATGAATGTAGCTCAAGATGAAGCTCAAAATAATGTTTCCATTAGTGAGGAGGAGGTTAGAACTGTTGTTGAAAAGGAGAAAAGAAATAAAACACTGAAAAAAAAAATGCCCATGGATGTCGCTCTTCCACTTGATGATGAGGAGATTATTTCTGTAGAAGAAGATATGTTAACTATGAAGAATAAGAAATAAAAAAATGGTGAATTAGTTAAAATCATAAGCAACAATCAAGAACAAAGTGAAAGTTCTAAAGGCAGCAAAGAAATCATAACACCAGGTGCTGATTTAGAGGATGACATTATGAAAACAAAACAAAATGCCATTTGTAATCACTTGAGGAAGAATAAATTAATTAATGGTGATAAAATATTTGAGCTTAATGTCACCCAATTCTATAGATCAGATGAAGGACAATCTCAATATCAAATTAGAAAGGCACATCACCTACATGTCCATAATTTGAAAACATTGCTCAGGTACGATCAATATGCACATGTGGTGGCTTATGTGGTTCTTGTTGATCCAAATCAAGTTTCCAATAAGGAGGCATTTGATAGGACATGATATTTTGAGTACAAATATTATGTAATTGGAGGGAACCATTAAACAGAGGCCAAAAGACAATTGATCGAGGAATATCCTGGAAATTATCTTTTTGAGATAGTGAAATGCATCATTTATGCTAGTTTAATAGAAAGATAGCCAATGTTATTAGCATGGGATCATAATGCAGATAATGAGTATAGAATGTCTACAAGTTTCGTCCAAAGGGCTAGATTTATTCACAATGAATTTTTAGAAAAATGTGGTGGGGATAAGATTAATGTCAGTTTAAGCTTTCAGAAGGAATGTTGTATGGAAATAGGGTCTCAAATTGTTGATAGAATCAAATAAAAAGGTGGCAAAGTAAATTCAGAACTATTCAGAGGCATAGATAACATTTTCCAGTTGGCATTTAGAACATGGGAGATATGGGAATTAATTGATGACATTTTAAAATTGTGGGAGAATATTTCCATAAAAGATCAGAAGGTTAAAAGGTCTAAACCCACAATATGTACCAACAGTAAGACATGTCCTGGAATGAAGCAACTTCTAGATGATATGACTATCACACCTTGGAGAAAAATGCAAGGTGTGAAATATGACAAACTAGTCAAATCAATATTATGTTGTGTGAAGTCAGGTGAATTGTCATTGGAGGAAATGTGCTTGGAATTTCAAAAGTAAGTTTGTTGAATTACTTTTACTTTTTCTTGGATTATAATTTTCTTTTAAATATAACATATTGTTGTTGGTATTATTTTTTATACATATCACTATATTAACAATTTTTACTTTATTTATTCAATCATAAGATTTATATGAAAATACAAGAACATATGGTTAAAATGTTGAATGAAGAGAGTTGGAATGATGTTGTATCAACTACCCAAAATCAAGTTCTACAGCAACACTTAAAGATTTTTATCTTGCATTCAAAGAGGTGTGTTCATTTTTACATTCATTTTATTCATATAATTTTTTATTTTATTATATTAATTATACTTATATTTATTTGTTTCATTAAAGATGTCCAAGAAGGATGCAAATGGAGTACCAAATACTTGTAAAAGTTTCATTAAAAAAATTAAGTTGGAAAGGCTAAGAAAGCAGCGCCTTAGGAATGTTGCACTTGATCCTACTCTTACTCATTTCATTTGGAATGGGCTGGAGACTATCCAATATCAAATAATAAAAGGTGACTGTAAAGACATTGCAAAACTCATACCTAAAAGGGAATATGCCTCGGTTATTGTAGACATTCCTCATGGTTTCAATTTCCCAAACATTGAATATGATAGTGAGTGATCCAGGTGGATGTTGGTGGCGACAACCTATCCCACTTGGACCCCCACAACTATTTCTTTTAGTTCTTGAGTTTCTTTAATTATAGCACAATTTAGTATTTTTAGCAGTTTTCTTGGGTTCTGAACTTTCGAAGTCATTTTGAGGCCCTAAGCGATGTTTTTTGCGAAAACCGAGAGAAACATGGGTCATGGACTGATGTTTTTCAAACAAAAGTTGTATTCCTAGAATATATATTTCTAACGAGGAATTATGTGTGTCAAACGGAGATCGTATGAAAAATTTAAGACACCAGGAAGTTGATGTATCGATTTACCCAAACAGGGCCCATAGTTTGGCGCTTCATCTCCTAGGGTTAGGTTTTTGGATTTTTAGGGTTTTCCATTGTTTCTCCACAATAAATAGGCTTTCGTGCCTCATTGTAAAAAGTTTAGAGGCATGTAACTACCACATTTCCTCTCAGAGATCAGCTACCATCGTTCGAGCTCGTCTTATTTCCATTCTGTCTATAAGCATATTTCAGTATTTGATATTATTGAAATGAAGTGTTATTTCTACTACATATTTTTATTTATGGTTATATTTGTAATTTGTTGCTTTACTTTTAAATCTGGATCAGTGGTATCCGAGCGGTCTGTTCTTTCTCTGTTTTTCATTGCATGTTCCCAATGAGGTCAAGATATAAGGAGTTAGGGCTTGAACTGGTCGAGCCTTTGCAAGACCAGCCTCAAAAATCCCGATGGCCTCCCATGGCAGATGAAAAGAAAGATGAGGGGGAAGGAGATCTAATCAAAATCTTGCTCAAAGAAGCCCTCCAGTGACAAAGGAACACGATGATGGACAACTTTGTCCAGATCCTTCAGCGATTACCCAAGGGCAACGCATCTACTTCCAGCATCTACTCTAGAGGCGCCACACCCTTTAAGGTATAGGTTAACTTTGACATTCTCATATTTGAGGGTCAGATAGATGCAGACGCTGTAGATAAATGGTTAAATCTACTAGAAGGATATTTTTTCATTCATGATTTTTCCAGTTGGGAAAAGATCACTTTTACACTTCTCAAAGTAGCCCCCCACGTCAAGCACTGGTGGGAAACCTACTATGAGTAGAAGGATGAAATTATGAACTCATTGTTTTCAACTACACCCACCTAGAACTCATTCCAGGATGCCATCAAGGAGGAGTACTACCTGTTCGGGAGCTATGAGGGTAAATACATAAAGTGGACAATGCTATGATAGGGAAGGGACCAAGACGTGCTAGAGTTTATGAATGTTTTTCATAACCTTCGCACAAAGTTGGGTATCAAGGATTCTAAGAAGAATTTGGTTCTCAAGTACCACAGCTTCCTTCACAAGTGCATCCAGGATGAGATGGAATTCCTAGACATCTCGTCAATTGGCACGACATACCGATATTCCATCAAGATCAAGCAAAAGTTTAAATAGAAGAAGCGATACTTTGGATCTACGAATTTGAAGCAAGGGAAAGGTGCCCCCAAATCACATAACAAAGGACAAAGCCAAGGTGGGGCAGCCCAGGACAACCTACCAAAGCCGCAAGAAAAGAATAACATCATGAAGTTGAAGAAGGACACGCGAAAGTGGTGTGAGTTCCATAAGAGCTCCACTCACAACATAAGTGAGTGTTATGCCAAGCAGTCACTGGTGGCTGAGTTGAAGGTTTTAGAATTAGATGCATGTTCTGAACTTGAGTCAGAACCTGACAAGAGGAATGACAAAGGGAAGTAGATTATTGATGCGGAGCCCACCACCGTTGTTGCCACTGCCAAGATGCAAAAGAATGAGCCCGAAGATCCAGAGGAGGGGGAGCGTACTTTCCACTCACAAATGTGGGTGAAGGGTTCACCGCTGCAATTCTTTGTCGACAGTGGCAGCCAAAAGAACCTCATTTTAGCAGAGGTTATGAAGTGGTTGGACCTACCAACCACACCACACCCACAACCGTACAACATCGGGTGTCTTCACCATGGATGAGATCTCTGAGTCCGTTAGCAGTTTCGCCTTCCCTACAGCATCAAGCCCTTCACAAATGAGGTATTGTGTGATGTTGCACCACTTGATGCTTGTGATGTATTATTAAGCCAACCATACGTATGGAAGTGACATGATGTGTATGAGTCAAGGCCTCATGTTTTATTGTTACTTTTGGAAATACATTATACATGATACAGAAGGTAGCCCCGCCTACCGCCACTTCTTTGATCTCAACCAAGAAAGGTAGTAAGATCATCTCCCAGACTAGGAAATTTATTTTCTTTTTGGTTCACAGTCAAAGTAAGGGGAAGATCATAGCCACATTCATGGCCCTCGGGAGGGGTTCCTCCACGCAACAGAAGCAGGTGGATATGGTCATGAAAGAAGGCAGGAACATCTTCTCCTCGCCCAGAGGGGTACCATTGCATTATGAGGTCAAGCATTCGTTTGATCTGACTCCTAGAGCACCTCTACCCCACGCGCCAATATATCTTCGTTCCATTGTAGAAAATTCCAAGTACAAGCGGTGACATGATCAACATGGGTGCCACACAAGTTTCGACTAGGTTACAAAGTCTAGTTGCATCTGCAGAATGAATATCTTACAAGAGCCCGTCGGAAACTCATACCACTCTGATACGGTCCTTACACCATTCCTAAGGTGGTGAGAAATAATGCTTTGGAGGATATAATTCCTCCACTCCTTGGCATGCACCGAGTGTTTTATGTGGACCGTCCTTCACCTTGCTTCCCACCATTACTTCACAACAGAAGTTTTTGCATCTCATGGAGGCACTCAATGCAATGGGGACCATTGATTCCTAAGGCGAGAGGAATGATCCAGGTCAAAGTTGGTGGCCACTCGCCTATCCCACATGGACCCCCACAACTATTTCTTTTAGTTTTTCAGTTTCCTTCAATGTAGCACAATTTACTATTTTTTGTAGTTTTCTCAGGTCCTGAACTTTCGGAGCCGTTTTGAGGCCCTAAATGATTTTTTCAGGAAAAAATGGGAGAAACATGTGTTGTGGCCCAATGTTGCTTGCTCAGAAGTTGTAGTTCTCATATATATCTTTCTAACGAGGTATTGTGCACGTCAAATGGAGATCGTATGCCAAATTTACAACCACAGGATGTTGATGTACTAATTTACCTAAACGAGGCCCATAGTTTGGTGCTTCATCTCCTAGGGTTAGGTTCTTAGATGTTTAGTGTTTTCCATTGTTTCTCAACAATTAATAGGCCTTTGAACCTCATTGAAACACAGTTCAGATTCATGTAGCCACTACATCTCTTCTCAGAGGTAAGCTATCATCGCTCGAGCTAGTCTAATTGCCATCCTGTCTTTAAGCATATTTCAGTATTTGATATTAATGAAATCAAGTGTTATTTCTATTGCATCTTGGTATTTATGGTTATATTTGTAATTTGTTGCATTCCTGTTTAAATCTAGATCAGTGATATCAGAGCGGTTTACTTTTTCTCTATTTTTATTTGCATGTCCCCAACGAGGTCGGGATATAAGTAGTTAGGGCTTGAGCTAGTAGAACCTTTGTAAGACGAGCTTTGAAAATCCCAATGATCTCCCATGGTAGATGAAAAGAAAGATGACGGGGTAGGAGATCCTATCAAAATCTTGCTTGAAGAAGTACCCAAGCGACAAAGGAACATGACGGTGGAAAACTTTGCCAAGATCCTTCAGCGGCTACACAAGGGCAACACATATACTTTCGTCAACTACTCTGGAAGCGCCACACCCTTTAAGGTACAAGTTAACTTTGACATTCCCATATTTGAGGGTGAGATAGATGCAGACGCAGTAGATAAATGGTTAAATCTGTTATAAGAATATTTTTCTATTCATGATTTTTCCAGGTGAGAAATGATCACTTTCACACTTCTCAAAGCAGCCCCCCACGTCAAGGACTGGTGGGAAACCTACTATGAGTAGAAGGATGAAAGTACAAACTTGTTGTTTTCAGCTGCACCCACCTGGAACTCATTATGGGATACCATCAAGGAGCAGTACTACCCTAAGGATAAATACATAAAGTGGACAATGTTGCGACAGGGAAGAGACAAACATGTGACAGAGTTTACCAATGTTTTTCATACCCTTCACAAGAAGTTGGGTATCAAGGATTCTAAGAAGAATCTGGTTCTCAAGAACTACGGCTGCCTTCATAGGTACATCCAAGACGAGATGGAATTCCTGGATATCTCCTCACTTGGTACGACATACCGATATGCCACCAAGATCGAGAAAAAGCTTAAATAGAAGCAGAAATACTTTGGATCTGCGAATCTGAAGTGGGGGAAAGGTGCCCCCAAAACGTAGAGCAAAGGACAAAGCCAAGGTGGGGCAGCCCAGGACAACCTGCCAGAGCCGCAAGCAAAGGACAACGTCGCGAAGCCGAAGAAGGACATGAGAAAGTGGTGTGAGTTCCATAAGAGCTCCACTCACAACACAAGTAAGTGTCGGGCCAAGCAGTTGCTAGTGGCCTAGTTGAAGTCTTTAGAATCAGATGAATGTTTTGACCCTTAGTTAGAACTGGACAAGAGGAATTACTAAAGGAAACAGATTATTGCTGCGGAGCCCATCACAATTGTTGCCACTGCCAAGATCCAGAAGAATGAGCTCGAAGATCCAGAGGAGGGGGAGCGTACTTTCCACTCACAAATATGGGTGAAGGGTTTGCCTCTGCAATTCATTGTTAACAGTGGTAACTAAAAGAACCTCATTTCAATAGAGGTTGTGAAGTATTGTGTGATGTTTCACCTCTTGATGTTTGTGATGTATTATTAAGCCAACCATACTTATGGAAGTGCCATTCTGTGTATGAGTCAAGGCGTTATGTTTTTATTGTTACTTTCGGAAATACATTATAGAGGATACTGGAGGTAGCCCCGCCTATCACCACTTCTTTGATCTCTGCCAAGAAGGGTAGTAAGATCATCTCCTAAACTAGAAATTTATTTTGTTTCTGGTTCTCTCTCAAAGTAGGGGGAATATCATAGCCACATCCATGGCCCCCGGGGAGGGTTTCTCCACGCAGCAGAAGCAGGTGGATACGATCAAGAAAGAAGACAGAAACATCTTCTCCTCACCCATAGGGGTACCGTTGTACTGTCAGGTCAAGCATTCATTTGATTTGACTCCCAGAGCACCTCTACCCAACGGGCCGATATATTGCCACTCCATTGTGGAAAATTCCAAGTACAAGAAGCGACATGATCAACATTGGGTGCCACACAAGTTTCAAGTGGGTGACAAAGTTTGGTTGCATATACAAAAAGAATGTCTTACAAGAGCCCATCGGAAACTCATACCACTCTGATATGGTCCTTACACCATTACCAAGGCAGTGGGAAACAATTCCTTAGAGCATAGAATTCCTCCATTCCTTGGCTTGCACCGATTGCTCAATGTGGACCACCCTCAACCATGCTTCCCACCATTGTTGGACACATCAAAGACTGCAGAATAGCTCAAGAGGGACCAAGTTCAACAGAAGTTTCTGCATCTCATTGAGTCACTCAACGCAATGGGGACCATTGATTCCTAATGGGGGAGCAATGATCCAAGTCAATGTTGGTGGCCACCCGCCTATCCCACTTGGACCCCCACAACTGTTTCTTTTAGTTGTTCAGTTTCCTTGATTGTAGCACAATTTACTATTTTCTGCAGTTTTCTCAGGTCCTCAACTTCCGGAGCTGTTTTCAGGCCCTAAATGACGTTTTCAGGGAAAATAGAAGAAACAGGTGTTGTGGACTGATGTTGCTTGCTCAAAATTTTTAGTTCTCAGATATATCTTTCCAACGAGGTATTATGCGTTTGAAATGGAGATCGTATGCCAAAGTTACAACCATGGGAAGTTGATGTACCAATTTACCCAAATGGGGACCATAGTTTGAAGCTTCATCTCCTAGAGTTAGGTTTTTGGATGCTTAGTGTTTTCCATTGTTTCTCAAAAATAAATAGGCCTTTGAGCCTCATTGCATAATTCAGAGGCATGTAGCCACCACATCTCTTCTCAGAGGTAAGCTACCATCACCTGAGCCAATCTTATTCCCATTCTGTCTCTAAGCATATTTCAGTATTTGATATTAATGAAATGAAGTGTTATTTCTATTTCATCTTTGTATTTATGGTTATCTCTACAATTTGTTCCATTCCTGTTTAAATACATATCAGTGGTATTAGAGCGGATTTCTCTTTCTTTGTTTTTCTTTTCATGTCCCCAACAATGTCCGGATATAAGGAGTTAGGGCTTGAACTAGTCAAACCTTTGTATGACCAGCCTCGAAAATCTCGACGGACTCCCATGGTGGGTGAAAATAAATATGAGGGGGTAGGAGATTCTATCAAAATCTTGCTTGAAGAAGCCGTTGAGTGACAAAGGAACATAATGATGGGCAACTTTGCCTATATCCTTCAGTGGCTACCCAAGGGAAACACATCTACTTTCGGCAGCTACTCTGGAAGAGCCACACCCTTTAAGGTACAAGTTAACTTTGACATTCCCATATTTGAGGGTCAGATAGATGCAGACACTACAGATAAATGGTTAAATCTGCTAGAAGGATATTTTTCCGTTCATGATTTTTCAAGCTGAGAAGAGATCACTTTCGCACTTCTCAAAGTAGCCCCCCACGTCAAGGACTAGTGGGAAACCTACTATGAATAGAAGGATGAAAGTAAAAACTCATTGGTTTCAGCAGTACCAACTTGGAACTCATTCTGGGATGCCATCAAGGAGTAGTACTACCCTATCGGGAGCTATGAGGATAAATAGGTAAAGTGGACAATGCTGTGGCAGGGAAGGGACCAAGATGTGCCAGAGTTTACCAATGTTTTTCATACCCTTCACATGAAGTTTGGTATCAAGGATTTTGAGAAGAATTTGGTTCTCAAGTACCACACTTGCCTTAATAGGTACATCCAAGATGAGATGGAATTCCTGGACATCTCCTCACTTGGTACGACATACCGATATGCCGTCAAGATCGAGAAAAATCTTAAACAGAGGAAGAAATACTTTGGATCTGTGAATCTGAAGCAAGGGAAAAGTGACCCCAAACAATAGAACAAAGGACAAAGCCAAGGTGGGGAAGCCTAGGACAGCCTGTCAGAGCCACAAGAAATGAATAATGCTGCGAAGCCGAAGAAGGACATGGGAAAGTGGTGTGATTTCCATAAGATCTCCACTCATAACACAAGTGAGTGTCGGGCCAGGCAGCTACTGGTGGCCCAGTTGAAGTCTTCAGAATTAGATGCATGTTCTGACCCTTAGTCAAAACCAGACAGGAGGAATTACAAAGGGAAGAATATTATTGATGCGGAGCCCGTCACCATTGTTTCCACTGACAAGATCCAGAAGAATGAGTCCAAAGATACAGAGGAGGAGGAGCGTACTTTCCACTCACAAATATGGGTGAAGGGATCGCCACTGCAATTCATTGTTTACAGTGGTACCCAAAAGAACCTCATTTTAGCAGAGGCCGTGAGGCGGTTTGGCCTACCGACCACGCCACTCCCAGAGCCATACAACATTGGGTGGCTTCACCAAGGATGAGATCTCCAAGTCCACTAGCAGTGTCTCCTTCCCTACAACATCAAGCCCTTCAAATATGAGGTATTGTGTGATGTTGCAACTCTTGATGTTTGTGATGTATTATTAAGCCAACCATACTTACGGAAGCAACATGCTATGCATGAGTCAAGGCCTCATGTTTTTATTGTTACTTTGGGAAATAAATTATAGAGGATACTGGAGGAAGCCCCGCCTACCTCCACTTCTTTGATCTTTGCCAAGAAGGGTAGTAAGATCATCTCCCAGACTAGGAATTTATTTTGTTTCTGGTTTCTGGTTTGTAGCCACATCCATGGCCCCCAGGAAGGGTTCCTCCATGCAGTACAAGCAGGTGGATACTGTCATGAAAGAATACAGGAACATCTTCTCCTCACCCACAGGGGTACCGTTGCAATGTTAGGTCAAGCATTCATTTGATCTGACTCCCAGAGCACCTTTACCCAACAGGCCAACATATCATCACTCCATTGTGAAAAATGCTAAGTGCAGGTAGTGACATGATCATCAACGGGTGCCACACAAGTTTCAAGTGGGCGACAAAGTCTGATTACATCTGTAGAAAGAATGTCTTACAAGAGCCCATCGGAAACTCATACCACTCTGATATGGTCCTTACAACATTACCAAGGCAGTGGGAAACAATGCTTTGGAGCACAACATTCCTCCATTCCATGGCTTGCTCCGAGTATTCAATGTGGACCGTCGTTGACCATGCTTCCCACCATTGCTGGACACTTCAGAGATTTTACAACAGCTCACCAGGGACCAAGTTTGGTAGAAGTTTTTGCATCTCATAGAGGCACTCAACGCAATGGGTACCAGTGCTTCCTAAGGGGGGAGGAATTATCCAGGTCGACGGTGGTGGCCAATTGCCTATCCCACTTCGACCCCCACAACTTTTTCTTTCATTTTTTCAGTTTCTTTAATTGTATCACAATTTACTATTTTTTGTAGTTTTCTCGGGTCCTGAACTTCTGCAGCCGTTTTGAGGCACTAAACAACATTTTTAGGAAAAAAATAGGAGAAACATGGGTCCTGTATTGATGTTTCTCACTCAAAAGTTGTAGTCCTTGGATATATCTTTCGAACGAGGTATTGTGCGCATCAAATGGAGATAGTATGCCAAAGTTAAGACCCTAGGAAATTGATGTACCAATTTACCCAAACAGGGCCAATAGTTTCGCACTTCATCTTCTAGGGTTAATTTTTTGAATGCTTAGGGTTTTCCATTGTTTCTCAATAATAAATACGCCTTGGAGCCTCATTATAATAGAGTTCAGAGGCATGTATCCGCCACATCTCTTCTCAGAGATAAGCTACCATTGCCCGAGCTTGTCCTATTTCCATTCTGTCTCTAAGCATATTTCAATATTTGAAATTAATGAAATGAAGTGTTATTTCTACTACATCTTTGTATTTATGGTTATATCTGTAATTTGTTGCCTTACTATTTAAATCTAGATTAGTGGTATCTGAGCAGTCTGTTCTTTCTCTGTTTTTCATTGCATGTCCCCAATAAGGTCGAGATATAAGGAGTTAGGGCTTGAACTGGTCGAACCTTTACAAGACGAGGGGGTAGTAGATCCTATCAAAATATTGCTCGAAGAATCCCTCGAGTGACAAAGGAATGCGATGATGGATAACTTTGCCCAAATTCTTCAGCGACTACCCAAGGGTGATGAATCTACTTCCGGTAGCTACTCTAGAAGCACCACAACTTTTAAGGTACAAGTTAACTTTGACATTCCCATATTTGAGGGTTAGATAGATGCAGATGTTGTAGATAAATGGTTAAATCTTCTAGAAGGATATTTTTCTGTTGATGATTTTTCTAGCTGAGAAAAGATCACTTTTGCACTTCTCAAAGCAGTGCCCCACGTCAAGGACTGGTGGTAAACCTACTGTGAGCAGAAGGATGAAAGTACGAACTCACTGGTTTTAGCCACACCCTTTTGGAACTCATTCTAGGATGCCATCAAAGAGCAGTACTATCCTGTCAAGAGCTATGAGGATAAATACAAAAGGTCGACAACGTTGTGACAGGTAAGGCACTAAGATGTGCCAGAGTTTACCAATGTTTTTCATATCATTCACACAAAGTTGGGTATCAAGGATTCTGAGAAGCATTTGGTTCTCAAGTACCGCAGCTACCTTCACAGGTAGATCGAGGATGAGATGGAATTCTTGGACATCTCCTCACTTAACATGACATAACGATATGCGGTCAAGATCAAGCAAAAGTTTAAACAAAAGAAGTGAGACTTTAGATCTGCGAATTCGAAGTAGGGGAAAGGTGCCCCCCAAACCACAGAACAAAGGACAAATCCAAGGCAGGGTGGCCCACGACAACCCTCCAAAGCCTCAAGAAAATAACAACACCATAAAAAGGAAGAAGGACACAGGAAAAGGGTCTGAGTTCCATAAGAGCTCCACTCACAATACAAGTGAGTGTCAGGCAAAGCAATCGTTGGTGCCTGAGTTGAAGGCTTTCGAATCAGATGCATGTTCTGACCCTGAGTCAGAACCGACAAGATGAATGACGAAGGGAATCAAATTATTGATGCAAAGTCCAATGCGACTGTTGTCAATGCCAATATCTAGAAGAAGGTACCCGAATATTTAGAGGAGGGGAAATGTATTTTCCCCTCACAAATGTGGGTGAAGGGTTCGCCATTGCAATTCATTGTCAACAGTGGCAGCGAAAAGAAGCTCATTTCAGCAGAGGTCATGAAGTGGTTGGGCCTACCGACCACACTAGACCCATAATCGTACAACATTGGTGGCTTGACAAAGAATGAGATCTCTGAGTTCGCTAGTAGTGCGGCCTTCCCTACAGCATCAAGCCCTTCATAAAAGAGGTATTTTGTGATGTTGCACCTCTTTATGTTTGTGATGTATTATTAGGCCAACCATACTTATGGAAGCAACATGTTGTGTATGATTCAACGCCTCGTCTTGTTATTGTTACTTTCTGAAATACATTATACAGGATACCGGAGGTAGCCCTGCCTACCACCACTTCTTTGATCTCTGCCAAGAAAGGCAATAAGATCATCTCCCAAACTAGGAAATTTATTTTCTTTCTGGTTCGCTCTCAAAGTGAGGGGAAGATCATAGCCACATCCATGGACTTGAGGAAGGGTTCCTCCACGTAGCAAAAGTAGGTGGATATGGTCATGAAAGAAGACAAGAACATCTTCTCCTCACCCAGAGGGTTACCATTGCATTGTCAGGTCAAGCATTCGTTAGATCTGAATCCTAAAGAACCTCTACCCAACGGGCCGATATATTTCCGCTTTATTGTGGCAAATACCAAGTACAAGCAGTGACATGATCAACATCAGGTGCCACACAACTTTCAAGTGGACGACAAAGTCTGGTTGCATATGCAGAAAGAATACCTTACAAGAGCCCATCAGAAACTCATACCACTCTGATATGGTCCTTACACCATTCCCAAAGGCGGTGGGAAACAATGCCTTGCAGCACATCATTCCTCCATTACTTGGATTGCACCGAGTGTTCAATGTGGACTGCCCTCGACCATGCTTCCCACCATTACTAGACATGCAGAACAGTTCACCAGGGACCAAGTTGAGGAGAAGTTTTTGCATCTCATGGAGGAACTCAAGGCAATGGGAACTATTGCTTCCTAAGAGCGGAGGAATGATCCAGGTGGATTTTGGTGGCCAACCACCTTTCCCACTTGGACACCCACAACTATTTCTTTCAGTTTTCCAGTTTCCTTAATTGTAGCACAATTTACTATATTTTGAAGTTTTTCCGGAGTTGTTTTGAGGCCCTAAACGACGTTTTTAGGGAAAACTGGGAGAAACATGGATCGTAGACCAATATTTCTCACTCAAAATTTGTGGTCCTCGGATATATCTTTCTGACAAGGTATTTTCTGCGTCAAATAGAGATCGTATGCCAAAGTTATGACCCCGACCCCAGGAAGTTGATGTACCAATTTACCCAAACAGGGCCCATAATTTGGCACTTCATCTCGTAGGGTTAGGTTTTTGGATACTTAGGGTTTCCCATTATTTCTCAACAACGCCTTCGAGCCTCATTGTAACATAGTTCAGAGGCATGTAGCCACCACATCTCTTCTCAGAGATAAGCTACCATCGCCCAAGCTAGTCTTATTTCCATTCTTTTTGTAAGCATATTTCAGTATTTGATATTAATGAAATGAATGTTATTTCTATTGCATCTTTGTATTTATGGTTATATCTATAATTTGTTGCATTCTTGTTTAAATCCGGATCAGTGAGCCTTACACTTATCAAGCTTTTAATAAAGTTGTTACAGGCTTTCAAGAAGTCACAACATCACCACTTTGGAGATTTGTGACATTTCATTCAGACACACAATTTCTAATGTTATTAACAAGATTTGAGGGGAAATCAAAGTTAAGGACAACTTACATGGTAAGACATTGAAATTGTATGTTTGATTAATGTAATTTTTTTTATGTACAAGTGGATTGAACTTTTAGTATGTCGTGTTACAGGAAAAAGTCAAATCTTATTTCTTCGAGAGATCATCCAATTACGAGTGATTGTGAGTTCATACATGTTGAATGTTGCGAAAAACATGATAACTATAAGTCCATTCTTCTGAACCAAGTAGATGGAAAGAGTCATAGCCAAGTACTGGTTCATGATGCTGTAGTAAAAAGGTTAACATAAGAGGATAAAGATGCAAAAGGAGAGATAGTTAACATTTATCAGAAACCACAAACATTGATTAACTATAGTATAGATTTATGTTCAAATGAAGGTGATTGGGTTTTGGATTTATTTTTCAGGTTCAGGTAAGTTTTATTATATAAAATTGAATTTTAGTATTTTATTTTTTGTTTTTATGTGTTTATACTAATTTACTTACTTATTATTTTCGTGCTTGATGATTAGGTACAACACTAGCATGTTGCCTACAAAAATGAAGAAATTGCATTGCGATTGAAAGAGACACACTACAATGCAATTTTATTCAACAAAGAGTTAATGCTCTTCAATTTCTTCCAGATGCAATGCAAGAAGGTGGTTTGAGGAAAGGAGATTTTAACGAATCATGTGTGGCAAAAAAGGCAAAGGAACCTAAACCACCATTATATGGAATGATTGGAAAAGGACACTTTGGGAGATTTGCAGACATGAAAGATCCATTACATGAGGAAAATGAGGAAACTCAAGCAGGAAATCTTATGGAAGAAGAAAATAATGAAGCTGAAAAAGATAATGAGCATGGATTATATGATATTCTTGATGACATTTAAGTTATGATTGCAAGTAAAACTCAATTTTGAGAGATCTTCATTAGTTTTACTTGTAATGTTTTGACTTTGAGATTTTATGAGAACAATGGAAATTTGATTATTGTTATTATATGTTCAATATTTGTATTATTTTATTTTCACTTTAATTTTTATGTGAATCATTTATTTATTTATTTATTTTTTTGTGAAAAACTTGTGATTACTATTATTTTTAACATAAAATTCATTAAAAAATGCTATTTTTAAAAGTTTCTTTGTTAGGATTTTTCCATAAAAATTGTTTATTTGACATGTCATTTTTGACAAAAAATTCTGAAAATGTGTATTTTTTTCATTATATTTATATAGAAAATGTCTTTTTTTGTTAAACGTTTAAAATTATTTTGTTTTAGTGACAACTATTTGATGTCCATTGAAATATTAATTAACATTACATAAACATATAGAAAATAGTAACTTTAAATTCTTGACCATTTTTTTATTATTTTTTTTAACTATGTGAAAAAATTAAGATTTCATTACAAACAAAATTGAAAACGAAAATGAAAACACACAAAACAAAAAAAAACACTTAAAAAAAATCGTACGAGAAGAAGAAGGCATTAGAAAATTTAAAGTGTCAAAAATCAACCCTCTAAAAAAAAGGTGTTGATGTTGCATCAACACTTTTCAAAATCAGCATGAAAATCACTAACATTGAAAAAAAAATGTTCATAATTGAGACATAAGAATATTTAAAGTGCCAAAAATATGGTAAAAAAAACGTATATTCTAGCATCACCACTTTTCAAAATCGGGTGATCTTTTGCTACCTTAAAAAAACGAGTACCAGTTCATTTTCTCGTTTGATCGGTAACTATGTTATGCATGAAAGTGTGTTGGGTCTGATATTATTATTATAAGTGAAAGTTCCATTCATACATACACCATTGAAAATCACTAGCCCCAATAGTGGAACATAGTCAAGAACACCTGCTCCTCCAAAGAAGTAAATTGGCTCTACACTACGGAGCAGCCAAGTCGCTTCACAATACTCCCAAGCCTTTTCTAAGCCTAGACCTACCCAAAATCATGGCTTGCAAAAGCCTTTTATATGAGTTATGAGGTTATATTTATTACAAAGGGTCGGGTGACCCTTGACATCCCCCTTTGTGACTCTTTGAGTTACCTCATGACTCTTCAACTTCTTCACTAAATGGCACATTACATAACATGCTGACTTTTCACATTCCACCAATGACACTTTGAATTTCACTTACAACATATCTACAAATAATATTACATATCCCACATGTACCCATATAATACAAAATAGGCTATAGACAAATTGACAAGACATAATGCTATGACTCTGGAGTTTAGGGAAATTCTAGCTCAACAACATCCACTTAATGCTTCTTGGTCACATATCAATGTCATGCTTAGTATTGTGTCATGGTTTCCCCAAACTGTTTGATGGTGTCTTTCTAGAAGTAGATTGTTGCATCCATGGAATCTCGGTATATGGTCTTGGAACCTGTATCCAACTTGTTTTGAAGCATGAGAAGCATGGTTTTGACCTTGAGATGACCATCGATGTACTTTTGCATGTTGTATGTGTTAGACTCCAAGTATGCATCGGTGGCCTCTTATCTTAACTTATCCATGTACTCATCAATATCCAGGTGAACGTGGTTCTTGGGTTCTGCATCGGTGAGGGAATCGATTGATGGAATCCTGTGCTTTCTCGCTATTAAATCTAAGCTATTGTACAAACACACATATGAGGCTTGTATGATGCTGATGAATGGGGTGAGTTGCTCATAGTTCTAGATCAACACTCAGACATTTGCTTTCTCAAGCTCTTACTGTGGCTTCATCTTCTTTTCTAAGTCAAGCGGGGCCCCTTTGTACTGCTTTGTCCACTCATATACATTGGCAATGGAAGCATGTATGTTATTGAGATTTTGAACAAACTCTTTGCTTCACTATTGTAGGCCATGCACATGAACAACCTCTTTATGCACAGTGACAAATCTGTCATAGAGATTCCACATGGTAACCTCAAGTGTTGATTCTTCAACAAGTATCAATATACTCATTTCCGCCAATGCAGAAACTACATTCTACATTGATGCTCCGAGATGTTCTACCTCATTCCTGGAAGCCTACAATTTCTTTGCTAGTTGTTCATTCTTGGCTGTCAGGTACCTAAAATTTGAGCTTGCTTCTCTTGCATACACTAATATGGCTTCAACAAGGGAGGTTGGATGATTTCTAGTGTCTGACACTATCACCCTTTGCTTGACGAATGTAGGTGATGCATGATGATCTAGAAAGTGATTCCTTTGTCTATGTACAACCTTCTTTTGCAACTCGTCAAATGATAGATTGTATCCATCCATGATTGGATCATCATCAAGGAGAACAACATCTCCTTTCTCGCTTAGGACTGGTTCTAGAACTAGAGGTGGTGGAGACTGAGATATGAATTTGGTGTTCTTAGCATTAGGTCAGTGTCTTCATTCTGTGGCTCTCTCTCTATCTCCATGTCTTTCACTTCAATCATTTACTCAATCTCTTGAGGAAGCTCCCAATCCTGCACCTGTTCACCCTCTTCCTCAACTGCTGGCTATTCTGGCTCATCAACATGTATTGGTGTCGTTTCCTCTGTTATTGTGTCTTTTCATTTCTCTTATTCCCGCTTCTTCTTCTCTTCTCTTTCTATCCTCCTCAAATCTTGTTCTTCCTCTTTCTCTCCTATAGCTTCAGTTCTACTTCCTCCAACCTCTTATTTTCTCTCTTCCTTCACAATGCACTCTTCATTCATTGCTCCTTCTTTGCTTCTGCTGCCAAAGCTTCCTTCTCCAAGATAGGTTACTCGAACTGATGATATCCACACATGGGAAGGCAGGGTACCTGCATGCAACCTTGTATAACCCTGACCACTATATTCTAAGATAAACTTCTCGGTCCTCTAAGTATTCCTTGAAGTCCTCTGCAAAAGTGTCTTTGATCTGTTGCCATGTCATTGTTGTACACTTCGCAATGAACAACTGATTATTTCCATATATTGGAAAATCCACTAATATATGCTCAATTTTTGTTATCACCAAAAAATTATCACGTAGCCATTTCTAACTAAGTAGATCGAAATACACCATGTAGGATTAATTTTGCCATCATAAAATCATTTTCACCCTGGAAAATAATTTAGCAAACCACTTTTATTAAATTATTTTCTGATTTGAATCAAAAAACGCATGAGAATAATTAGATAAATCATTCTTTATTTAATTTTCTCTAGAAACAATTATTAAATCATTATTTAAATAATTATTCCTTGTCACATTTGATTAAACCCCATAGGAATAATTAAATAAATCACTATTTATTTATTATTCCTTGTTTCCGTTATTGGAATAATTGTTAAATCACGATTTAATGATTATTTCAATTTCACGCCATATGTAATCCTCGCGAAATAATTAATAAATCATTTTCTTTGTTAATTATTTCTAAATAGATATCTTTAACCATTTTAAATATATTTTCACTCTCTAATAAATATAATAAAGTATTCCAATCGCTTAGATCTTGATTTGGTCAATATTATTTTATTATTCTCCCTTTTCAAGATAAACTCAATAGTTTGTTATAAATAGGAGGGTTTTATATTCATTCTTCATCGTGATCATTATCATCGTCACCATTATTGTCTCTTTTCTTTTGAGCTCCCATTTGAGCTCTTCACATTATTTGGGTTTTTCACATACTGAGAGAGAAGAATCATTTACTGAAGCATCAAGGACATCAAAGGACACATCCCACAGAGGGGGTTTGCAGACCCTTTTTTTAGATCTCCTTCACGAGTTGTTTTCAATAAATAATTTATTCAATTAAAGTATTTCCATTTTGGGTTATTGTGTTGGCTTGTTGGGGCATGACCTAGGTTTGGAGTTAATTAGCCAAACAAATCCCTATGGTACTGGCCCTTTCGGCAATAGTCTGTGGAGTGCGGACTGAGGTCTCACCGGAAGTAGTATTGGGGGGGGTGCTAGAAGTAGGTTTTGACACCCTTGAGATGTCTGAGAGGTTGAAATTGTCTAACTATTAGTCCCTTCGCGTAGGTCGCTTTGCGTAGGCCTTCATGCCCTGATATACTTGCCTTCATGCAACCCTAACTAGGGTCTATGGATCTTCTGCTCTGCTGGAGCAGCACTTTGTGCTATTCCCCTAAGCCGTGCCTAAAATCTTACTTATCTTCCTATGCTTAGTCAATTATCTTCATGTAAATGGATATCTTACGTTATAGTTATGTATACAACACATTCATAAGAGTTCGCGCAACAAATAAATAGTACAATTACAATTTAAACCCAACCATATATTAAAACAAGGAAAGACACGCAATAATATGGTAAACTTATCTTTATTAATTCTTCCAATGATTACATAATTGACCTGTCCTACGCACTCAGCTGCAGGGGTCTGCGCACTCAGCTGCGGACTACTAGGCCTCTGCGCAGTCAGCGACAGAGCCTTCTCCTACTCTACGACCCAAAGGAAAACTTTATCCCTTGACTCAATCCCTTAGACTTATCATGCTTCTTCTACCTAAGCTATCTTCTACACTTACAGACTCACTCTATTTATACAATCCCATGGTTCGCAGACCATGGGTAGGTCTATCAAGCTAACATTACATTATAAAATCGAGGGCAGACAACCCTGTGACTCTATTATAACTTCTCACTTCGTGCCCATAATTTGCCAAGCTTTTACAAAATACTTGCTCAAAAATTGGGCTTTAATCCCCAAAACATGCCTTGGCGGGATTCTATGCCCAACAAGCCCCCAACACAAACATCGTGACTCGCCCTCGAGTCACTCTATCAGTGCAGAGATCTTCGCACAGAGTCCCTCTAACTCTGTCTGAACTACTGCAAGGTCAGTAGTGCACTGAGCGACTGCCTGCTAGATCTCCTATACGCGTTGTTCCAAGACCGCGATGGCGGAACTGTTTCCTTGCCTTTGTGCCTATGTTCAGTGCATCTGTGCGAGATTTCCTTCAATTACTACTATGATGGTGAAGGCCTTGTCTATCCAATGTTGAACACATGCCTTTAAGACTGCTTCCTTATGCCATGTCACGTCCACCTATTCTTTTATCCTTTGGCGTATTGCACTGCGTGAGCCTTTGAGAGAGAGCCACCGTCTGCGCAGTTCCTTTCACGCTGTCATAATGTTGTTGGTGTTCTCACGCCTCTATCTCTAAGCATTGGATGTTCGGGCCCTCTTGTGGATTCGTGAGGACCTCAAATGAATCCCCCAACATTCAGGTGTAGTCTCTTACTGCACTGCGAATTTCATCGAGTCACGATGTAATAGCACTGGCGCGTTGTTCTCTTACTTTGGGAGGGGTGGACAATTGCACCTTTAACCGCAACTTTGCAATCTGAAGGTTCAGCTCAAGCTGAACCTTTCTCATTTCCTCCCACACCTCGTGCACCCCTGCTACTAACCTGTGGATGGGTCCCTCTGCTAGTGTGTCTGCTGGGATGGCGAGCTCAAGGACACTTTGACAAGCCTCGTCCAGTACCTGTATTACCTGTCGGTTCTGCAACACCACTTCATCGTGCTATGATCTCAACTATTTTATATTGATTTTCTACTCGCTTAGTACTAGTAGTGCGTGACTCTCCCTAGCCCAGACTTCTGCAGTAATTCCATCCTGTAGAACATACAATGTCTCCCACGGGAGTGCAACCATGTTGATTCTGATACCCTTCAGTGCACTGATCACAGGCTGGTCGGCCTCATTTTTTGTCACCAGTGCCCCTTCCAACAACACTATGGTATTTGTCACTTGAGCATGCAACATCTGCTTTGTTGTCGTTGTCCCAACTGCAGGGCTGGTCGAAAGGGTACCAACCTAAGGAGTGGGAACCTGCAACTCCTATAGCTGTGCTCTAAGGGCCCCCAACATAATTTGGTTCTCCTACATAAAATTTTGGAGGGCCTTGGAGGTGACATTGTGCACTATCTAGCCGATGTCATGTAGATCACCCTCGGTAAGGGTGATCGGGTCAATAGACAACTTCGATGCCTTGACCATTTCTTGCAGACCTATCGGCTTGTTCAGTTACTGGTGCTTCAACTGTGTTGACGCGGTTTGTGGGTCTGCGCCTCCCTCTGCTTCCTCTTCTTCCTGCCCATGTGAAGGCGACTTTTGGCCCTCATGCGCCTTCATGGATGCCTCCTGCGCTGCTACTACTGCTGCATCCTTTTTCTGTTTAGTTGCTATCTGCGCGGTGTCCTGCATGTCCTGCGCTTTTTCTACCGCTGCCTCCTTCCTTCTATTTTCTTCCAACTGCGCCATGCATAGTTTGGCCTCCTCTTTCTTCCTCCGCACTGCAGTCTTTTCCATTGCCGTGATCTCTAGAGCACGCCACTCGAGAGGCCATGTCTCCAGTACATTAAAGATTACATTGTCTATGGATACAAAGGGTAGCTCTCTCCATTTCTTATTCAGGTCCTTGCATGCTCTGATGTATATGCTGTGAAGGTCTACTTTAAAGTCTACAAAACTTTGCAGGCTGTTGTAGACAGTGGGTGATAACTGCGACTTGTGATTGATCCCCATTCTAAGGTTCATCTCCAAGAACACTCGTAATATCTTACTGTCGTGGATCCTATTTGCATCCTTTGTGGCCTAGACCGAAGCATACTTCGTGGCCTTCTGAAGATCCTTGTCAATTGTGAGGAATTGACTATCCTTCGACAATTCCCCTGCCATGAGCACTGTGGACAGAAGAAGCCATTCATAGTGGAACGTCTTGCCTTGTTCCCGAACTTCACCACAGTTCTCCTAGAATTCCTTGCAGAGGAACTTGGACCAATTAAACTGGACCCCCTCTGCGCACTACTCAACAAGTGCTACCACTAGCACAGGTACCTCATCTGCGTATCACTTCCGCATAACCTTACTGGCCAATATTTGGATATGGCATGGAACTGCTTCTTCCTTTCCATTTAATACTTCTTCTTCATGGCCTCTGCAATGGCCAAGTCATTTCTTTTCCCCTCTGAGATATCCGCGGGGTCCTCTCCTTTTCATGGCAGTCGGATGATGCAGTGAATCAAATGTTTTGTATTACAGATCGGCTCCTCCAGCCACAAACACCCACCATGCACTAGGTAGAGCAACTGCCTGATGACGGAAATTGTTATTGGGGTGTGGTGGAAATGTGGCACGCACAACAGGTTTAGTAGCCTTTCATTTTCCACTTTGTGCAACCACTTTTGCAGCTCTAATTCGGTAATCCCTACCACGGTGTTCTGCTTAGGCTTCATAAGCTGCACGGTCTCTGGGTGAGGGAACTTCTTGTGGTCACCGAGGTCCCAATCTTCAAATTTTAAACTAGGCACCCATTCCAGGTGCATGCCCTCAAGAATGATGTTGTCTGGGAGGAGTGGGCTCTGGAGAGAGCTCTTTCTATCATCAAGATCCTTGGGCACTTTATCCTTCCCCTTTCGCGTGGGCGTATAGGCGGGCAGCTTTGTTGGAGGGTGTGCAGGCTCAGTTTTCTCCTCCATGTCTTCGTCTTCATCTTCTTCGATGATCAGGTCCTCTAGGTCTTTCTCCTCCTCATCGGTTTCTATGTTAATGGCTTTCCCCTTCTCCTCCATTTTCAACCTGGTGCGTAGCAGGTTTTGTGGGGACACACGTATTGGAACCATCACCTATTTGTCCTTCTTTGGTCTTGGCGTGCACGGTGATTTTGGGATTTCTACCACAATCCCGGTGCCTTCAGGGGCATCTTCCACAGTTAGGGCCTACGCGGCCTCTTTGGTGGTCATCTCTGTGATATCCATAACTTCCTCAGATGCTACCATCATGTCTAACCATAAATCTATTGCTCGCGTATTGAGGGGCTTAATGAACATTCTACACTGGTCAAACAAGGCCCTCCTCAAGCTACGCAGGGTATACAACAACTCAATTCGTAAATGAACAAGTGTTGTTTCTTGGGCAGCCCTTTGTAATTTATAACACCTTTTGAATTTGAATTTGACCATTCCCCCCAAATCTGGATCATTAATGCTCCCATGGCGGTAGATTTTCTACAATCTTGCCCATAAATCAAGTCTTAAATGCCAGATGCCCACTCCATTTGGCCTCAAGTCGAGCATCCCATCGTGAATAGTGACTCCATCGGTCACTTTTAGGCCAACCCACGCAGCAACGCACCCCCCTTGCAAGGTCATGGACCTTGTGACACTTTTCTTCTACGCACAACTCCCACATCACGTAGCTCCCAGGCAGAGTAGTTTATAGTCTCACGCCTCCTTTCAACTACCTGGAGCACTAACAATTTACTTCCCTCGGCTAGTCAGGTGGCTGCGCCACTTGTATAGGGTGTCATCAGGCCATCTATCACTTTTTCTCGAAAACACCCACCTTTTATTGTTACTAACGGTATCCTGCACTTTATTATCTGTAGCATGCCACCCTGGTTGACTCGCTTAGTAATATGTGGTCCAAGCCAAGGCATCAGACTGGTCAATTCACAACGATAGTCCTCAATCCTGTCAGCGTGATTGTGCGCACCCTGTCTTATCACCCTGGTCTTCTTATCGGGAAAATCTTCCTTTATCTTGTCCTCCAACTTCTCGACTTCTACTTCTACCAGAGCGCTTTTCTTCGTTAATTGCACCCTTTCTTTCTCATGTTCTTGGAGCCTAAAATTTCCGTGTTGGATTTCTTCTTGCAAGGTTCCTCACCGGTGCTTCCATGTGCAGACTAGGTATTTCATGTTCTATGTGGCTTACTGTGTTTGCTTGACACTCAGCCTTAGCAGTGCCTGCACCGGTAGGTTCTTGCATGTGGTTCTATATGCCCATAGAACTGCTGATACGTGTATGTCCCAATCCGTCCGCTTCGTATTATGGACCTTGTTCAGTGCTTTTCATACTTTGTTAAAGGCTTATGTGTGGATAATCTTTTGTGCACTTGGTTTTTCCATACTTCGTGGTTCCAACTAGAGGGGTTGTTCAAGCCATTTCCCTGCTCGCACCTGCTTACTAATCGTGTCTCCTAATGCAAAGAATGTGTACAACCATGCAGGTTTTGCACCATATTCCTGCATCCATTGGGATAGGTCGGTGTGCAGACAGTTTCATCTGGAAATCTTGTCCATCAATCACATCTGAGGCTTCCCAAACTACATGCATATCATCCTTCTGCATTCACGCCAGTTGCCAAGACTTCCTCAGTGTGTACCCCACCACATCGCAGGCGTATCGTGTAGTACCCATTTCAAAGATTTGAAACGTTGTTGTTCCAACACTTCTCTTTCAAATCTACTCAGGAAGTCATCCACCTCACTTAACACATCATATGTAGGTAGATCCCTCACCTTCGTCGATACGTAGTGCAGTGATCTCGTCATCATGTTACAGTTCAGTGTGGTTACCTCGTGTAACCATTTCTTCCATAAGTCTATTTCCTCGTTCGAATTTGAAGTGCAGGAGCTTTCATTCTCCCATGAGATTGGTCCATCCGAAATTGGATTCACCCAGTCTTACTCTCACGTGGTTATCTTGTAGATGCAGTCCAAGTCATCATCATTGTCATAGTCGCACACTAGCTCCATGTAGTGCGATCCTTCTACAGGTTCCAAAGGTACAACTACGTGTAGAGACTTCTTTTCAAAAATCATCTTGTCCTTCTTCATATTTATCACCCCATTCATGTTAGTGACCCAATCTATTGCTAATAGTGCAGGGTAGGAATTATTGTCATCAACAATCTCTATCACTTCTAAATCTACTAGCGCACTTGCTCCTTCAATATCTACTGTGATTCCCTGCAATCCCCCCATAGGTAGGATCTTTTGCTGGTTCTCCATTCACATTTGGATAGGAGACCATTGCAGTGTAGGCCTTCCCATGCGCTCCCATGTCTGCCTCGGCAGGACGTTCATGTCCAATCCTAGATCTAGAATCACTTGGTCCATCTCATACTCTCCAATCTGCGTGGTTAATCTCATTTCCCTTCCCATTCACATTGTGTGCTTCCCGAGCTTCTGGACTACGTGTAGTTCTCCTTGCACGGTCCCAACACATCTATTTATCAGTTCCAGCAACCCCTTTACAAACTTGTTGTTGCGCAGCAGCTTCATGCATGTTTCCAGAAACATTGTGAGCATCGATGGGTCCATTTCCATCTCTAGTCTATCTTTACTTCTTGAAGTGGAGGCATCAACGAAGCTCCTCTTGGCTTCCATGAAGGTCTCCTTAGCGCACTCCAAATCAAACTCTAGCTCCTTCGTTGGAGCCTTGTGAACCCAAATACATTCTTCAGGCTGCTTGCCTTTGTCATCCCCTGGCATAATTCCACTTCGGAGCACAATATTCATATTAGGGGCTTCCTCGCACAGTTCAGACCTCATCATTTGCAGGTTTTGAGTTGGGGGAGGTTGGAGTGTTCCTTTATCATGCAACCTTGCTATCAATGTGGGACAATCCTCTGTATCATGATCGAACAATGTACAATATAAACATGATGGCTGCGTTGGATTTGTACAATCATGGGCATAATGTCCTGGCCCTCCGCAATTGTAACATATCAGTTGTCCATGACCTCTTCCTAGCCCTCCTCCACCTCGGCCTTGTCTACGCCCCTGAAATCCGGTTTTCGCCATCCTTGCGTTCTGGTCAAGGGGTTGCATTTTATCCCGAACTCTGTAGGTAGGAGTCTGATCCATCATCAACTTGTAACTTCTACAGGTGCACTCATCATGGCCTACTGATCTACAGAAATTACAGAAAAATTGTTCTGAATTCTGTGTGCACTTCTGCAATAAATGGCAGTTATCTATATCATGCTTTCCTCCTATCTGACAAATCTCACACCATACTGCAGGCACCATGCTCGGTCCTTCTTGTGCCTCTGGTATCAATGGCATTGGCCATCCTCCGGTGAGGTAATTCGTGAACACTAGGCAATGGTCCTTTTCATGTACCTAGCCCTTGCACTTTACGCACCATGCCTCATCGCACACTTCTGGGTGACCTGTCCTGTCTTGTTTCAAATTCTGCATCTCAAGGCACAAGTTTTTCAACTGTTCATGAATCTGCTAAACATATCATGGTCTCATGCAACCTCATCGCAACCTCCAAGGCCTCGACCCGAGTTGTTAGCCTCTGTTGTGCCAACGTGTTCCTTGGATGCAGCGTTAACGATTCTACAAACCATTCACGATGTTGTCCATCTGTCAACGTCATGTTAGCTTCGCAAATTGTGAACTTTAGTCTCTGATCTAGCTCCCAAGGCGTCTCACCTAGCATCATCATGATTTCCTCAAACCCAAGGATTGACTGTGCCTCTGACTTTGGCCTGTGAAATTCTTTGTTTAGCGCATATTGGATATCCGCGATCACCGCATTCGAATTGTCATTGGAATGCTTAATGTATAAGGTCAGCATCCTATCCTGCAAAGCACTGACCAACATTGCCTTTTTTATATTTTCATCCCTAACTCCTTGTGCTTCCCATACATATTTTATCACGAACCAAAATTGCTCCGGATCTTGATTCCCTACTCTGTTGGACACTGGGAACTATATCGCACTTGCCATATTGCTTCGCGGTGGTGGCGGAGGTGGTATGGGTGAAGATGGGGGTGAAGATAGTGAAACTGGCGGTGGTGTGGGTGGTGGTGGTATGCGCGGAATTCTTTGCCTTATCAAATTGATCACACTTCTTGGTGAGACCTTTACAAGCTCTTCTTCGCCCCCCCCCCCGGAGGTGAAATCAAGGGGCTAGTTTCTAATTCTGTGCTACCCTCATTTGTGTATATTCTCCCACTTCGCATCGCCCCAAACATCAATTTATTCGCATAGCCCGTTTTTCACATAGTAGCATTTTAATCCAAGTGTTCAAAGATTTAATGTACTTACCTCGCGACCCTTGAGGAAGTGTCGTTCTGCCTCGCTATAGCCGACTAAAGTATCTACAACGAACTTGGTGATGAATCCTCCTATAATTTGATCGAGCCAGTTATCAATAGCGCGCGCGATCTTATCCTTCGATGCTTCCAATCTGTGCACCAATTCTGGAGTCCACACCATAGGTCTGTTGAGGTTACACCTTCCTTGGATATCTGCTAGCTTCACAATCCACTCGTATAGCTCAGTAGGGAAAGACCCGAAGAAAATTTCGTGGATCTCTATATATAAGTGGTAGTCAAAGCACTCTTCCTTTGATAGTCATGGATTCCTATTTTCCTGCACCGCGAACTCATGAATCTTTATGTCCAACTAATCTTTCAATTCCTTTCTTTTTTGGATTCCAGTGATACGACATCAGACATCTCTATGGAGATCCAGGTCCTAGCAATGGAAACATTTGCTAGCTTGTTGGGATCTGACCCAGGTTCAGAGTTAATTAGCCAAACAAATCCCTGTGCTACTGGCCCTTTCGGCAACAGTGTATGGAGCACAAACTGAGGTATCACCCGAATTAGTATTGGGGGGGTGCTGGAACCAGGTTTCTGCACCCTTGAGATGTCTGAGAGGTTGAACTGGTCCAATTGTTAGTCCCATTGCACAGGTCGCTTCACGCAGGCCTTCACGCCATGATATACTTGCCTTCGCATAGCCCTAACCGGGGGTTGTGGGTCTTCTGCGCTATTGGAGCAGCACTTTGTGCTATTCCCCTAAGTCATGCCTGAAATCTTACTTATCTTCGTATGCTTAGTCAATTATCTTTGCGTAAATGGATGTCTTACATTATAGTTATTTATAAAACACATTCATAAGAGTTCGCACAACAAATAAATAGTACACTTGCAATTGAAACTCAATCATATATTAAAATAGGGAAAGATACACAGTAATATGGTAAAATTCTCCTTATTAATTCTTCTAATGATTACAGACTCGACCTGTCCTGCGCACTCAACTATAGGAGTCTACGCACTCAACTGTGGTCTCCTAGGCCTCTGTGCACTCAGTTGTAGAGCCTTCTCCTACTCTACAACCCAAAGACACACTTTATCCTTCGACTCACTCCCTTGGACTTATCATGCTTCTTCTAGCTACGTTGTCTTCTACACTTAGAGCCTCGCTCTATTTATACAATCCCATGGTTTGCGGAGCATGGGTAGGTCTATCAAGCCGACATTACATTATAAAATCAAGGGCGGACAACCCTATGACTCTATTATAACTTCGTGCTCCGCGCCCGTAATTCGTGGAACTTTTACAAAAGACTTAGTCAAAACTTGGGCTTTAGGCCCCAAAACATGCCTTGGGGGGGTTCCATGCCCAACATATTGCATTGAATAACTTTACTGTTGTTTGTTGTTCTAGATCGTATATTTTTTTGCTGCAAGTTTTTTTTATTTTTTATTGCAAATTTGATTCGTAAGATGCCATTAAATTGTTGTTAGGGTCACTTGTTACCTAGTGAATTAAGTGAAGTATTTTTGGTACACCTTCCAAGAATTTTCACACTAACAAATAGTGACTCCACTAGGTTTTTAGTTACATTTGTCATCAACAAACGGATAATTCATTGGTGTAATAAAAACATTCTTGGGTGACTGAAGTTTTAGTAAATTTCAATGTTGTCTACAACAATTTTCAGCCTCTTAATTTATAGTTATAGCATTATTTTCTTTTTTGTCAAATTTTCAGATTTTGGTGGTTTTTTGGTTCTTTTCACAGGTCACACGTACTAGCCGAGCAAGAGACAACAAAACCTATGTGACATGCGTCGAACGAGAGTCCCAGGAGAAAAACACACTTTTTAGCACCTAATCTAAGCTCCATAGTACACTATTTGGCCCACAAACTGCATTTTCCACTGTTTTAAGTCAGTATCCACGTTTTGGTAGTTTTCCCAAAAATTTTCAATTTTTTTTCTTTTCAGAATTGTTGAGAGTGTTGCCTGAAGACTGGGGAGGGTAATTCACCTCTTTTTTTAGTCTACCATAGGCCTAGATACACTTAATTTGTCTCCTTGAGGAAGGAAAAACCCTGCTAGGTTTCAGAGTACACTTCCACATTGTTAGGAACATATTTGTTGAGTGAGGAGTCTAAGGTTTCATCATTTTCAGCCATTGAGTTTTAGAATCTGATCCATTACTTTTCAACACTTTTAGATAGCTTTCTTTTTACATTCTTACCCTCAAGATCCCCTTAAGCATCGTAGTTTTTAGAGCTTCACTCCTATCCTTTCCGACACTTTTCACCTCTAATTTGTTTTGCTTTTGTGCATTATTTACAGTGGATTAGTGCCTCTAGATCTCAGTCCCTTGACATTATATCATTTAGTCATTTTTATGTGTCTTTGGGTTATTTCATTGGATACCTTTAATGTTGTTTGTTGATCTAGATCACATAATTTTTTGTTGCAAGTTTTTTATTTTTTATTGCAGATTTGAATTGTAAGCCACCATTAAATTGTTGTTAGGGTCACTTGTTACCTAGTGAATTAAGTGAAGTATTTTTTTACACCTTCCAAGAAATTTCACACTAACAAATAGTGACTCCACTAGGATTTTATTTATATTTGTCGTCAACAAATGGAGAATCCACTGGTGTAATAAAAACGTTCTTGGGTGACTCAAGTTTAAGTAATTTTCAATGTTTTCTACAACAATTTTTAGCCTCTCAATTTCTATTTATAGTATTATTTCCTTTTTTGTCAAATTTCTGGATTCTGGTGGTTTTTTGGTTCTTTCTGCAGGTCACGGGTACTGGCCAAGGAGGAGACGACAAAGCCTATGTGATATCTATCAACCAAGAGTCCCAGGAGAAAAAAAAAAACTTTTCAACACCTAATATGAGCTCCATAGTGCACTATTTGGCCCACAAACTGCGTTTTCCACTATTCCAAGTTAATACCCATGTTTTGGTATTTTTCCCAAAAATTTTCAATTGTTTTTTCAGAATTGCTGAAACTGGTTCCTGAAGACTGGGGGTAATTCACCTATTTTTTCGGTCTCCCATAGGCCTAGATACACTTAATTTGTCTCTTTGAGGAAGGAAAAACCCCCCTAGGGTTCAGAGTACACTTACACATTGTTAGGAAGAGGTTTGTTGAGTGAGGAGTCTAAGATTTCAGCATTTTCAGCCATTGATTTTCAGAATCTGATCCATAAGTTTTCAACACTTTTGGATAGCTTTCTTTTACATTTTTACCCTAAGGATCCCCTTGAGCATACTATTTTTTAGAGCTTCACGCCTATCTTTTCCAACATTTTTCACCTCTGATTTGTTTTGTTTTTGTGCACTATTTACAACAAATTAGTGCCTCTAGATCTCAGTCCCTTGACATTAGATCGTTTAGGCCTTTTTATGTGTCTTTGAGTAGCTCTTTTTACATCTCTTCCTTAGTTGATTGGTAACCTTTGTTGGTGGGGTTCTGTGTGCTTGATTGGTTGTTTAGTTTCTGCCATTTTCATATTTGTTTACAATATTTCAACACTTTGTTTTCAAGAGCACATCGCATCTTAAACCATTCTTAATTAACTCATCCACTTGACACATTATTTTCACACACTCACACCCTAAGAGAACATGAACTTGGTTAACACTATCAATCCAAGACTTGAAACACTACACCTTAATAAATCACCACACATAGGTTAAGCCCACTTGGGCACGAGGGCCAAACAATCTTTATAGTATAGGTGTACGATTGGTGGGATAGGCTTCCAATAACACCCATCAATCATTTTCATTGAGACATAGAAATTGACAAATTAGGGATTTTAGAATCCTTCACCATCCCAAAGTCTAAAGTCAGAGTGTGTTAGAAAAATGATTCAGAGGAGGTTAGGCTAGGTCATTGTGCGAGTGGCTCTCCTTGGGGCTACCCAAACCGTGGTAGGGAATCCCATGCATTGGATGACTACCAATAAGCTTAAGAATCAACCAACCCCATGGGGAAAAGGTAACTGTAGTGACCAGTGTAAGGAAAACACCTTATAGGACTAGCGGTGGGAAGTAGTTGGTTCGCTACCCTAACTTTCTCTGGACAACTCTACTTGCGGGATGATATTCCATCAAGTAAAAAGTTCTTTGAAAGGCCATTTGAAATAGTAGATCTAGGATTGTTTGAGGATTTATACCACCTATAGGCTGGAGGTGTTTTTCTTTGATAGGACTTGTTTTCTTGTATTAAAGTAACAACATTACTATAGTTAGTTTACACTTGGCATCACTGCACTAGGTTTTTTCTTGTTGTTTGTTTCTCTTTTATTCCTATCATCACCAATTAGTCCTTAGAGTTGTTATTATGTTAACATCATTGTTCCCCCTCGGAATTTGTCATGGATAATTAGAGGTTTTCACCCTTAGTTCCCGTTAGGACATATTACTCCTCCCCATTGAGTTAGAGTTCATCCTCCCAGTCCTTCATCCAATCATCATTCTAATTCTGATTCTACTAATTCATCCAGTTCCTCCTTTGATTTTGCATATTCTCAACCTCGTATCGCCACCATGTCAGGAACCAACGTCGGTGTGGGAAACTAGTGTGGTAACCTCGGTACCAACTAGGCTACCCCCACCAATGTGGTCACTCCTACTCGATTGTTCCTTTTATGGTTGGTTTTAATCTCCTCGATTTCAAAAAGCTCATCAGTGATCCTCTTCCCCATGATGCCACTTGGTTAGCGATGCTTACTAAAATCCCTTCATACATCCAAAAGTTTGAAGGTAATCCTCGAGAATATCCCACTAATCATGTTTGCTCATTCTACATGTGGTGTTCATCTAATTCCATTACTGAAGACTCCATCTGTCTTCGTCTGTTCTAGTGCACATTCACTATAGCTACTGGAAAGTGGTATGTTGATCAACCCGGAGCCATTCATTCCACTTTTGCAACTCTTGCCAAAGATTTTCTTGCCTATTTCCAGTTACCTCTCCCTTATGACACTGGTACCAAACTATTGACTTCCTTCCATCAAATTGTTTCCACTCATCTAGCCGACCATGTTCAGGAATGGCGTAGAAGGAGGAACATATGTAGAGCTCCTGAATTCGAAGACCATGTCTATATGGATTGGTTCCTTAGATCTATTTTAGCCCCCATTTCTAAAGCTATCATGTCACACTTCCCCCAGTCTGAGGAAGATGCACTCCAAGTAGCCTTAAAATTTCATCTAATCTAGGCCCAGTCATGTTATGTTTATACTATTATCCCTTATCTACCTCGACCTCATGCTGCTAATCCACCAGAGGCATCTCATGTCACGGATGGTATAGTTGGAACCATTTCACAGCCTAAACATTATCCTCCACCTTTGATGAGTTATGGTCCACCACATGGAGGGACCAGTTCCTCTTACATTTATCCCTCCCCCAATCCTCCACATGACAACTCTTATCCAGGCCCCACCAGGAAATATGCATATCCCTAGTTGCATCAATAGATTATAGGGCTAGCTATTGTAACACCTATTTATCCAAATATTTCCCCTTCTCCTTATTATCAGTATGCACCGCCTAGTGCTTCAGCCCCTTAGGCACGAGTGCCCACAACAACCACTTCCTCCACATGGTTATGTGTATGCTCAGTGAATTGGACCTAATCTTCCTAGCCCTAAGAAAAGGAACAAGGGGAAGGGTAATCAGAACAAACAATCTCAAGGTAGTCACGACAACCAGGGTCCTCAGCCTAATCCTGCAACTCAGCAACATGCCGGTCAGCCTAAGCAAACTAAGGGTCTTCGCACGAACAAACCTTGTGCCTGTTATGGCGTATATGGTAATTATTCTCATGAGTGTCCCCTTTTACCTTAGATGCATCGAGTATGGGAAGCTCAAGCAACTTCTTGTGTAGGACCGCAACCCATTACTCCTCCTCCCCCTCCTACTTCATCTCAACTAGTAGTGCTTACCAATCCTTTTCCTCACCAAGGATATATTGCTACCTAACCTACACAAGGTCAAACATCTCAGCCAGATCCACCATCTGGTCACCATGATTATCAGATTCTTATGATGAATTCTGATGAGGTCAATACCGAGCAAATCATCATTCAGACTGGATTGCGCCAATACGACAAGTCATAGGCTAAGTCAACGACTGAGTCCTATCACCAATCTTCCAATAACCCTATGTCTTCATCCAATGGTACCTTATATACCCCTCAGCCTAAGTTCGAGGTTATTTCCAAGATCTCCAAAGGACTATTACGTCGAAACGTTTCTTCTGCTAAAGTTGCCCATACTTATAACATAGTATATGACTTGGTGCAGTCTCATGTTTCCATGTCAACATTGGTAGTCATCTAGACGTGCCCATCCCAGTTGAAAGATCTACTATATTCTTTGGGTTATATGGATCCCCAAGATGATCATATGATTTTTTTTATGTTGACAAGCAAGAAAATCCTCCCCTACCTTCATCTGTTTCATTTCAAATACCAGTCTCCGTTAGAAACGCCATCATTCAATGGTGTATCACTGACAAAGGCACCTCCACCTATGTGATGGGTGCCACTATTTGGAATAAACTTGGTTCCCTTGACCTATCCCCATCCACCATCACTCTTTGTGCATGGGATGGTTATCCTTCACAACACCTACGCATGTTTCACAATATCCCAGACACGGTTGCTGACAAGACTCTCTCTATTAGCATTGAACTCCTCTATTCTCCCTTAGACTATAACATCCTCTTGGGTCGTAGTTATACCTATGCCATGTCAGTTGTCACATTTGTAGTTCATCATAAGATGTACTTTCTCCACAAGATAAATATCATCACCATTTATTAGTTGACGTATTATGCTCCCAAAACCCATACTTTACCATAGTCCAACATTTCTTCCATGGATGACAATAAGACCATCTCGTCCCTCACCAATGTCTCTCCAAGAGTTTTTATTGACTCCACTTTTCTTGGTGCTTATTATGGTCCACCACCTACAGCTTTTGATCTTATCTCATCTAGTGTTTGCATGCTCCAAGCATTAAGGGCCACCAACAAATTTTCTGGTATGCCTTCATAGCACACAACGCCTCTGCAACCTAATGTTCCTAACTCAACCCAACCTTCCAGTACTACTCCTCAAGGACCTTTTCCTTCTACTCGTATCACTCCTAGTCCATTTTAGCCCAGAACTATTCCCATCAATATTAACAATCTCGGAGCAATTCCTCCAGGCCATTATCCTTCTGGTCATACATAATTCTTATTCTCCCTCCTTGATTCTATTCTACACCTATTATGGCTACATTGAGTTTACCCAAAATTACTTTGGGGATCCCAGTCTAGTACATTGATCATCCTACAAAGAGTCCATCCAATCAACTCAAACCTTACACTACTTTGACCCCGGTCCAATGTATTGTTCCTACCTGTGCCTCTGATTTAGTTCCATAGTAGCCTCAGCGGGAACCCACTCTTGTCGCCAAAGCAACCGATGAGGGGGGTGTTGGATAGGTAAATCCCCTCTGCGGACAGAGGCGATCCCACTAGTCTAAAACAGAACTAGCCACAATCAAACCACGCTGCCATGCAAGTTCCTAGTTATGCATCAAAGGTAAATTAAGAAGACCAACCTGGAATCCAACGCTATGGTTGAAGCAGAGTTGATATTCCCGCTCCCTTGCTCCAGCAGATCATAAACGGACACCTGCACATGCAAAGGAAGAAACAGATACCAACATAAAATCTACCAAGGCACAACTATATTTCAGTCAGAAAGGAAATAAATCAACACATCACCATAATAGACAATGAGATTGGAACTATAATAGCAGTCGCTCATTAATTAATAATAAATAGGAAAAGTTACAACCAAGGTTCTGACGTTGAACCTCTCCTGGCTGGGCGAGCAACTATATGTGTCTTACAATGTATCTCCTCTCCGGCAGCATAACCTCTCTAGCATTCATTATCCCTCGTGATAATCACAACTAGCATTCCTCCAAGAACTCAAGAACTCAACCTCTAGCACTCCATGACTAGCTTGTCAAATGCATAAGGACAAGCTTATATAGATGAAGAAGGGAGGAGGATACGATGAACCGGGACACCTATTGTGGATTAACATTATCCCCAAAAGCCATTAAAGATGGAGATAGGATAGAACTCGACATAAGACTGATTTTTTATCCTCAAAAAGCTCCATGTAATGAAGGAAACAACAGTCGGGCGTGCGTTAAGGCAAAAAGCATGACCAAACTTGGTTGGCGCGACTGTTGCTCTAAGACAGAGCGCCAATGGTCGTGCCCTTTTTTGAGGATCTCCATGATTGGCGCGGGTAAGATACTGTGGACCTGCGCCAATGGAAAAAGAGCACTTTTCAGGGATAATCTATAGGAGGTGTCTTCAGGGAACATGAAGTACATACTCAGGGGAACATAATGCAAGTGTTTTTAGACTTTGTCACTTCTTATAACTCCCGGGATGAGTCCTCCAAAGTACGACAAGAGGAGTAACAGGGATGGTGACAAATTACTGTGTAACAGATGCCCCCTAAAGCATGAGGTCTGAGAAGTGGAGAGGGGTGAAATGCTTTACAAGAACACACAAGAACACATAAGAACACATATAGTTGCTGCCGCCGAGGATCTGTGTTAAGAGACATGACTGATAGTTCAATTACATAATGTACTTGGTATGGTCGCAGCCATCCATAAGAGAGTACATAAATAATCTAGATCCATAGTATGGACGCAGCCATCTGGTTAGGATCAATGAATTGACTCAGGTATGGTCACAGCCATCCAGTGAATGAGTCAAGTATCAAGAATCACGCCTGGATTACAACAGACACAATCCAGGGTCTTGCGCTCCATCTCGACCCGAACAAGAGTACAAGTTCAAGCATGTGAATATATGAGCTGAAGTCGAACATGCATGAACATCGTCTGATTACCAGTCAAGAGTGGAAATTGTTAACAGACGCGAGAGGTACCACCAATAATGAAAATGGCCCTCAAGGTACTATAGGTACAATCTACGGCGTGTGAATTAATGATCTGAAGTCGAACACCTGTAGAATCATTCGATTGGAGGCCAATGATGAAAACCTCACGTCGAACACGAAGAACCTGCCATTGAGGCATGCAGGCTCCAAGGCACCGGAAAGGAGTCTCTAGATCAACTTCCTGGATAATGAGTTGAAGTCGACAGGAAGTGACCTTAATCGAAGGTGGGCCATAATGTTTCCCACATCATCAACACGAGACAGAGAGATAATATTGTGAATCAAGATTGTGCGAACTATCAGAGGGAGGTTATTTCTTTGCAGAGGTCACTTCTCTTGAACATATCGGCGGCACATTAATGGAATCGGCAGTCTTTGACTTCAATGTATCAAAGGTCATGATGACGAGGCAATGAGTGGATGAGAGGTCAAATAAGGTACCCAAGTCCATGGAAGCAAGTGAAAGATATGAGATGAGATATCCCTACCCTGGACACGAAAGCAGAAAAGTGCCATGTTCAAGAGCGACATACTGCCGTCACGGTAATAATTATGGTTCAAAAATTTTCTTTTCCCCCCGCCATTTCTGGCGAGTACCCCATTTATTTTTAACAAGCTTGATGGGGATATCATATGCTTGTGTTGTGACAAAATCTGATGTCATTAAGTTTTAACGAGTCTGACAAAGGAAGAACTCGGCGTCTTTTCATGTTTAGAGAGTTTGAAAAGACAGCAGAAAAGGAAACTCCAGGGATGTCCTTTTTCGTAAAGTTGTGTCTCTCGGGCCTGAAAAAGTATAAAATAATACCCGAAAGAACCGCCCGATCATTATGATCGAGGAGTACTTTTCATAATTAGTGATTTCGACCTGAAAAAGTAAAAAAGCGGTCAAAACCACGTCGTTTCATAACCATTAACGAGTTTGAAACAACAAAAACCCGGTAATCCTTTTATGTTTTAACAGTCGACAAAAAGAACTTAAAACGACCGCCCCTTATTAACATTTAACGAGTCAAGAGGAGTGACTCGACCGTCTTTTCCTCTTTAAATGGTCAGAAAAGAGCTGAAAGCGGACCTCCATTTTTATTTTCTTTAACGAGTCAAAAAGGAAAAATACTCGGCAATCTTTTCATATTTTACGAGTCAGAAAAGAGCGTAAAGGCGACTCGTCCTGAAGGAACGAGTGGTATAAAGGGTAGCAACTGGTTCCGGTAACGGTGGAACTTACGCGAAACATGTAAAGGTTAAGAGGCTGTCTAAATAAAACCACTCATCGCTGCGGTTCCTCAGGAAAGGAGAAACAACCAAGTGAAAGCATATGATCGGCCAAAGAGATGGTGGCGATGGAATGAAACAACCAACGCTCATCTAGCAGAATCTAGCAGATAAAAGGCAATCACAGGATGTAAATCAGGTATGGGTTCATTTTTTTTCACAAGCTTGAACCATGGAGAACTCTGCTTGGATTCGGTTTCATGTTTACACAAGCTTGAAACGAAAAACTATGCTTGCTATAAATTTGCATGCTACCAGCATGATAATGCAAATCGAGGTACATGCCCCCCAAGCTTCATGGCATTCACGGAGTGGATGGAATGAAGGTTTACTTGGAAAGACTCGATTTTGAAGGAGGATGCATGCACCCCCCGGGCCTTAGTCACATGCCCGGGTCAGCTGCCGTCATCAGAATGACGGAGTGGATGTTGGGGCATTTCCTGTGGAAATAATACCATTTAGGAATGGTAGATGACTATATGTGAAGTGTGAACCGGGGAATGAAAGTTGGTCTACGACCTTGATCGTCCTTCCGTCATGCGGAAAACACATCACTTTGAAGAGTGAGGACACAATTGCATGTATGCGATAAATATAGTCTCGTCCAAGGAGTAAATTGTAATCTAACGGACCTTGGACTACCATGACACCCATTTGAATAGTCTTCCCTTCTAATGTGATAGGTACATTGGGAAGAATTCCTAAAGGTCGAGTGGTTTCTCGATGGAAACCTGTAAGGTTTCTCATCTTAGGCAGAAGCAGTGGGGAACCAAGTGCTTCCCAAGCTGTTGAAGAAAGGATACTCACAGGAGATCCCTCATCAATAATTGTACCGGCCATAACCATGCGGTAGACTTGAACTATAATTTGAAATGGTATGGAGGCAGGTAACCGAGGATTGCCTAGTTGATCCCAATTGAAGGAAACAACTAGGTTGCTTGGAGGTGGGACTGGATAGACAACCGGATATGATTCTGATGGACTTTCTTCCTGCTGCGAAGGAATGAGAGGGATGCTCACTTGATCATTAGAGTCTATGTTAATGAATAGAATTTGGACGGTGGGATCTTCATTCTTTGCAGTGATAACATCATCTGAGGAGGGAACTTCGGAAGACAAAACCGGGTCACTTGTGAGCTGGACCTTTTGACTTTTGTCCGGTTTGGTTTCAGATGTAAGATCATCTAAGGATGGAACTTCTGTAGGCAAAACCGGGTCACTTGTAAGCTGGACCTTTTGACTTTGGTCTGGTTTGGATTCCGATGTAAGATCATCTAAGGATGGAACTTCTGTAGGCAAAACCGGGTCACTTGTAAGCTGGACCTTTTGAAAGACCGGGTCAACTGTAATCTGGAACTTTGGACTTTCGTTTGGTTTAGACTCAGGTGGTTCATCTTTGATGATAAAGTGGCGCATAGATGATGAATGTAAATTAACACTCGTTCCGACCAGGGACGGGTCTGGAACAGGCGGAGCACAGCTAGGTTCAGGAAGAGAAGGCTGGACCAAAGAGGAATCATGCTTGATCACTTGGTTAGTGGAGAGATGATCTGCAGTTGCAAAAAGACACTGATACCCAATGGGTAGCTGGGGTAAGGGAGCTGACAGACTTTCCAAAAGACGGGAGGCTTCATCCATAAGTGGACAAAGGCGAAGGAGATGATTACCTTCACAAAGTCGACAAGGGAAACGAACCTTCCCTTTTCTCCTACCAACTGATAAGGTATCGTCGATCTGCGACGACAAGGGGTGAGTCGGGTCACGGGACCATATATCTAGGATCCTGGGAATACCAGGACAATCAGAAAGAAAATGGTCCTCCTTGCATAATCGACAAGGAGACTTAGCCTTCCGCGGAGGAGTAGAAGGTGGTTCCACTTCAGATATTTTCGTGGTAGATACGACCTTTCCCTTAGGAGACTTCTTCTTTTTGGTCTTCTTCTTCTTCTTCTTAGCCACCTGGTTACTGAAATCCAAGGTTTCACCAGGCGAAGTAGAAGATGAGGATGCAGCAATGGGCGAAGAAGGGGAGGGGTCCACCTTAGAATCAACATGGTGTTGTTCGGGTGGAGGTGGTGGTGGAACAGGAGTTATCACACTCGAGACCACCGAGTTTGAAAACAACCATACGGGTAAACCAATGGTCAACCCAGGCAAAGACAATGTTGCGATATACTGAACACCGACATTTCCAACAAAAGGAAATGGACGAGGGTTCCCATCAGGAGGAACACCTTGGCCGGTGGGCACCGGGAAGGCTGCCATTGAATGAGAAATAATCCTACTCAAGCTAACGCAAACAAAATCTAATTGGGTAGATGTTCTCATGGCCAATAAATTTTAAGACACTGAACTTAACCTTTTCATTTTTTAAGAGTCGAGAAAAGGATAAAAGATGACTCTAGTCTCCTTCGAATATTTAATGAGCACGAAGTGACAAGACGCTCACAGGCACCTTTTCTTTTAAGGAGTCCGAAAAGGATCAAAAGTGACTACTCTGGAATTCTAGGTAGAGGGTGTGCCAAACTTTTCGCAAAACCACAGAATACTTTTTAGAGTACGGGTGGTCGATCTTCGTGAATGCTGTGTTCACTGCATTGCGAATCGTAGGGTGGCTGACACAGCTTCCTATGGATAAAGGCTTTATTCCTATAGGGGTCTCCCAATATATACGCGATGGTACGTGGGAGCACAGTCCGTATTGGCACCTATCGTTTCACCGTGGAGGAATCACCCAACCACTCGATGATAAACTACCAGGTTTAAAGACGCCGGAACACGTCTCTAACCTATACCTCTAGAGTATTTGCGTTATGTTCCAATGCGTTGTTATGTTCATTGAGTTTATTTTAAAGTTTATCTTCGATTATGTTTCAGTTTTTTGGTCCTACCATATGTGATATCTCAAAACTTCTTAAATGCAAACTATATGCCACAACTATATCATTTGATTCGATGAATTCTATCTACAGGAGGGTTGAGATCTTTACACAAATGAAATGATCACTCAACAAACAACAAAGATCCTAATGCAGCTAATAACAAGAAATGAAATTTTTTCTTTTTCTTTTTAATAGCAACAAATAACAACAAATGCTAACTAATATGATGCAAAAGATATTTTGTTTTTCTTTCCTTTAAGATGGCATGATGCATTTAAACAAATCTTAAGAGATATGCACAATTCAAGTTCACTCAATGAAATAGAACCAATCCTGAAACACCAAAATGAACTATGCAAGCAAGGAAAAACACAAAGACTTTCAATGAACCATGTAATCTAAGTTCAAATGAAGTCAAGTAAAATCCAAGGAGGCTAGAAGTGAATCACTTAGAGTATAGAAGATCAAGCTTTGACAAATCATTGGATAGGTGCAGGACACAACCAACAAGTTGACTGGATAATCAAGAGACCGAAACTTCCCACAGAAGGATAGACATGCAAAGTCACTAGATGTTCTAGGGCTGAGGCGAAAATCAATAGAAATAAGCAAACAACTGAAGGATAAAGGATAAAACCAGTCAAACAGAGGTTCAACACACTTCCAGAGGCTGAAAGAGATATAAAAAGAGGTTGAACGAGCTTTCCACCCACACACAGGCAAAACTTACAGGGCTGGCGCGACTGTCAGCCTGCAACTTGCGCTACCACAGGATTGGCGCGAGTTGCTTTTGAGCAACATGCGCCAACTGGCGCGACTGTCAGAGTAATAACCACGCCAATTAAGCTTGCTGGCTAGAAAAATAAATAATACGACCTCAGGTCGGGTTGATAGTGCTCAGATGGGTCAAACAGTAACGAATAAACTCAAAACTGACCCAGGAAGCTCATTCACTCAAGGAAGCAGAAGAAAATTAACATGCAAGACAAACTCGAAATAGCTTCTCCCCAGTGGAGTCGCCAAATTGTTGGATAGGTAAATCCCCTCTGCGGACAGAGGCGATCCCACTAGTCTAAAACAGAACTAGCCACAATCAAACCACGCTGCCACGCAAGTTCCTAGTTATGCATAAAAGGTAAATTAAGAAGACCAACCTGGAATCCAACGCTATGGTTGAAGCAGAGTTGATATTCCCGCTCCCTTGCTCCAGCAGATCATAAACGGACACCTGCAAATGCAAAGGAAGAAACAGATACCAACATAAAATCTACCAAGGCACAACTATATTTCAGTCAGAAAGGAAATAAATCAACACATCACCATAATAGACAATAAGATTGGAACTATAATAGCAGTCGCTCATTAATTAATAATAAGCAGGAAAAGTTACAACCAAGGTTCTGACGTTGAACCTCTCCTGGCTGGGCGAGCAACTATATGTGTCTTACAATGTATCTCCTCTCCGGCAGCATAACCTCTCTAGCATTCATTATCCCTCATGATAATCACAACTAGCATTCCTCCAAGAACTCAAGAACTCAACCTCTAGCACTCCATGACTAGCTTGTCAAATGCATAAGGACAAGCTTATATAGATGAAGAAGGGAGGAGGATACGATGAACCGGGACACCTATTGTGGATTAACATTATCCCCAAAAGCCATTAAAGATGGAGATAGGATAGAACTCGACATAAGACTGATTTTTTATCCTCAAAAAGCTCCATGTAATGAAGGAAACAACAGTCGGGCGTGCGTTAAGGCAAAAAGCATGACCAAACTTGGTTGGCGCGACTGTTGCTCTAAGACAGAGCGCCAATGGTCGCGCCCTTTTTTGAGGATCTCCATGATTGGCGCGGGTAAGATACTGTGGACCTGCGCCAATGGAAAAAGAGCACTTTTCAGGGATAATCTGTAGGAGGTGTCTTCAGGGAACATGAAGTACATACTCAGGGGAGCATAATGCAAGTGTTTTTAGACTTTGTCACTTCTTATAACTCCCACGATGAGTCCCCCAAAGTACAACAAGAGGCGTAACAGGGATGGTGACAAATTACTGTGTAACAGGGGGGAAAGCCTTTTTCAAAAAAAGGGAACCAAAGAAAATCCACCCCCAACAACTTTGAATCCTCCTAAGCTACCAAACCTTATTCCTACATGTGCTTTGTATGATGTTGTTGGTCATGCAACCAATAATTTTCCTAAACTCTCTCATGTCAAGGATGTGGTCTCTAATACCTTCCTTGGCTCTAACATTCCCGAGGTCCATGTCACCTTACATGAGTCAACTAAGAAGAACAGATCATTACACACAAATCACCCATGTGATTTGTATGATAGTTATTGCTATTATTCTCATTGAAGTCCCTGTCTCAAATATTTTCATGATACACTTCAAGTGATTCGTGAATTTGAAGTCGCTCGTAGTGAATCCATGTCTCCTCTACTCGCAGACTCTAGTTGCACTCCTACACTGTAACAAGTGGTCTCTCAAACACCCATTGTGATCCCTCCCACTGATGTTGAGATGAAAGATAGTACTACTCCCATTATTTACCTATTGTCATCCATGAGGTTGACGCATTGGGACTCCCTTGATGTCTGCTATTGTGATTCTTTCGAACCATCTTCGACAAACACCCCGGTATCAACATTGGTAGATATTCCATCTACTTGTCATATGTCTCCCACCCTTGATGATGCGTATGTGAACCTTGTCTCTGATGACTATGCCTTAGGTATCTCTTCTTCATCATGTGGTCTCTATTCCTTCAGTCCTCCCATCTCCCATTATGATAAAGACATGATGGAATCCATGACCTCCCATGATTATCCTTGGGATGATATGCACCATCATGCGTACTTCCTTCCACAACAAACCCATGACCAATATGTTGTGGAGTCCAAAGACTTCATCCATAGTTAGATTGATTGGTTTAACCACTCATTACTTCGAACCCATCAATTTGAACCACATAATCCTTGTGGCCATTACATTGCCACCCAATATTTGGGTAAGAGGGAATCCATTTTAGAGAGTCTGGGAGAAGTAATTCTCCCCAACCCTCTTATTGCATCTGGTAGTGTCAAATATAGTACCATAATTCTTCCCCATTTAGAAGAACCTTTAGAGTCCCATATCACTCCAGATCACCATGGGAATGATCCACTTAACCATCCCTCCATATTACCTCAACAACCCAATCCCTTAGACATTGTTGTTGTTCAAACACCATGTTTTCTTGGTGAGCATCAATTCATTATATCCAAAGCCACTTTTTCGTATAGTGACACCATGTATGCAAACCCAGAAATTCAGTGTATTTGACTCATATATGCAGTACTGAAAAATATCGGTAATCCACCATTTCCTTTTTCTCACTGCATCCTTTATCCATTCTTCCCACAAGAAGACACCCATAACATAAACAAATGGTGAACGACATCATTAAAATGTGTTTATAGTCCACTTTTCTAAATACATTCGACATTTCTATAGCATAATACATCCATCCATACCAAACTAGGGGGAACTGCCTGTAAATATCCTCATGATCCTTTGCAGGATCTTGTGCCAATAGGTATGAATGCTTCAATCCATCATTTGAGCAGTTGGAACATAATGGAACTCCACAAACTGATCTAGCTAGGGGGATTCATTTCCACCTTATGAGTCCCCTATATCATCACATGTTGGGGGGAATTATCTCATGCTTGGGGGCATGATGACCCCTTCCCACATTCTCACTTGATTAACATAAGTCTCAACCTAGAACCCACTGATCTGGGTATGGCCAATAATCCTTTCATTCCTTGGATAGTTTTTCCTACTGGCCTCTCCGGCGAGCCATATACACATCACATAGCGTAGATGATTCATACCATACATTGAAACATTATACTCTATGTGATTCCACACTTACCACTTATTCCCCATATCTGACTTGGTGGGTGGAGATGAACCTAGACCTTCTATAGTAGTTGATTATTGTATTCCTTTACAGGGCAAGTTCCTTAGATAAAAAACCAAAACACACGACTCACAAACAGATCCAATCCAACATCAGAACAACAAAAACATTTAACAACACATTCACTTCATCAGAAAGCTCATTCATGACCATGTTCTTGAAGTGCAATATTATTCAACCAATGATCAAGTTGTAGACATATTTACAAAGGCTCTCACATAGCCGAAGTTTACTAAACTTCAATTTATGTTTGGAGTTCAAGATGTTTTCACCAAGGTGGGATACACTCTAATGCCTCCTTCCTTCTCCTATTGTGTCATCTTTGTACATCATTCAATCCTATCCCAAGTTGTTCTTAAAGGGGGATGTTAGGATATTCCAACACATCGGAAATAGTTAAGTACAACTTGGTCTAGTGTATAGTTAGGTGAAGTGTGTTTCTTTAGTATGTGCTTTTTGTAATTTACAATCTAACAACCACGATATTTTCTAGACATGAAGTGATCCTACGGTTCATTCTCTCCTTAGTATTACCAACACTCAATCCACGGCTTAGCACCTGATTGGTCCATGATCTATATTTAAAGAGCATGGAGGGTCATTTGTTTTGTGACCATTCATGAGAAAATATTATGTAAAATTTATTGCTTTTACAATAATAAATTGTCTGAAGTGGCCATGTTGGCTCAAGCTGTGGATTGTTTCCCTCTTTGAGGGTTTTAACAACATGAAGAATAATGGTACACTGATTTATGATGTGTTTGTAAGTGGTGTCCTTTGGTGTTCTATCTAAGGAACTTACCATGTAAATTCCTACATCATTACCTTTATTATTCACCAAGACTCATCCTTCCAAGAAGAATTAAGGCCATTTTTAGACAAGTAAGGCAACCTACCTGAAAGTTGCATATTCAATTTCCAACGGTTAATTTGTTTATTATGACGTCCCCAAGATTTAGGGCCTTCTCCTCCTCTCCAAATTCTCCATAGCTAACTATGAAAATGAATTGGATTTGGGGGCAAAGAATCCCTTTTATAAAGAAAACCATAGTTTTTTTGTCGCCATTTCTAACTAGGTAGATTGAAATACACAATGTAGGATTAATTTTACCATAGTAAAATCACTTTCATCATGGAAAATAATTTAGTCAACCATTGTTATTAAATTATTTTCTGATTTAAATAAATAAATAAATAAATAAATGAGAATAATTAGATAAATCATTATTTATTGAATTTCCTCTAGGAATAATTATTACATCATTGTTTAAATAATTATTCCTTCTCACATTTGACTAAATCCCCTAGAAATAATTAAATAAAAAACTATTTAATAATTATTTCAAATTCACATCATTCTTAATCCTCACAAAATAATTAATAAATCATTTTATTTGTTAATTATTTCTCAATAAAGATATTTAACCATTTTAAATATCTTTTCCCTCTCCAATAAATATAATAAAGTATTCCAAGTGGTTAGACCTTGATTTGGTCAATATTATTTTATTATTCTCCATTTTCGAGATTAACTCAAGAATTTGTTATAAATAGGAGGGTCTTCCATTCATTCTTCACCATGATCATTATCATCGTCACCATTATGGTCTCTTTTCTTTTGAGCTCCCATTTGAGTTGTTCACGTTGTTTGGGTTTTTCACATATTGAGAGAGACGAATCATTTACTGAATCATCAAGGACATCGAAGGACCCATCCCATGGGGGTGGATTTACAGACCCTTTTTGTAGACCTCCTTCACCATGTGTTTTAAATAAAGAAAATGTTCAATTAAATTCTTTTCATTTGAGTTATTACATTGTATATATTTATTTTTGTTTGTTTTTCTGGATCATATATGTTTTTGCGACATGTTTTTTACTTTTTTATTTCAGATTTGAATCATAAGAAGCCATCAAATTGTTGTTTGGTTCACTTGTCACTTGGTGACTTAAGTGAAGTATTTTTGGTACACATTCTAAGAAATTTCACACTAACAACTTCTTCCCTAGTATTTCTCTTGACGAGTTCCTTTGATGCAACTCTCTTGGATACCAAGTTAACTATAACTTCCAGAGAGATGCTCAAAAAATGTTTTACATGTGGGACAGAGAGGACACTCATGGAAAACAAATTCCAGCTTAAAAACCAAAGAAACTTAGCGAACAAGATAAAGCAACAGTTGTCCTCATGATGGGAATGATGACACAGATTTGGCGGACAGAGGTCACTGGCTAACTATGGGAGCTATGGACTGCGCCGTCCCACTAGTAAGTACGAAAACTTGATTACTGGAACTGTGCAATGCATAGTTTAGTCTAGGCCAAGGCCGCGAGAGACTACGCATTATAGAGTCTCAGTGGCCATGATGGGAGGTTGGCTCCTGGAACTGCGCAATGCACAGTTGGAGCCATCCCAGGCCAAGCTCCGTGCAATTCCATAAGCCAAATAAGAGGCCTTGAGCTCCCAGTCATGTCATGTAGTACAAGCAGTGAAGTGTGATATTCATGCAAGGGGACCCATATCTACCCACGAGGACTGTGAAAATCAAGAAGACCTGAAATATGGTGTGGTGTTGAGTGCATATATGACTAAATTTTTATGCATGCATGTGAAAAAAGTGCAAGAATTGATTAAATTGAAGGAAAACCAAGCATGTGAATAGAGTCGTCACAACGGCGACTGTTGGTGCAAAAACGGGAAAACTCATGCAACACTTGGGAAAGAAAATCTAAAACTTGAAACAACACTTATACAAGCTAAAAAAAGTTAAAACACCCACAATTGTTCAAATAAACAAGTGAAACAACACTCTAGTGAGCTAAACAACAAAAAGTGATAGAAAAAGCAGCAAAAGACAAGAAAAAAAAACTCATCGAGGAAAAGTGACAACAATCGAACCAAAGGCTCCTTGATCTCCTGGGGAATGCTAGAGCTCGAAGGTCAAGTGTGAAAAATTGAGCTCTAATAACATCTATTAAATAGATTTGCCCAATTTATCATTTATGATGCACATGCCTAGAATAAAGGAAAAAGAAACACTTAACGGTAGTTTCTAAAATAACTCAAGTTCCTGATTTGGGATTCTAAAAATAGATAACTACTTTTTAGGGATGAATTTTTATTTTTTTGTTTTTTTCTTCATCAGGATAAATTTCCATGTCTTGCTCGAAAATATTGCGCAGTTCTAGTTCTAGGAAGGAGTGTGCAACTCTCTGACTCATGAACTACGCAGTTTTTGAGCACAGTGAAGTTTGTGCAATTTCTGGGCTGCCTCTCTTATCAGCGCAATTTAGAATCTCAAGGCTGCATGCCATTCAATACTACACATTTTCTGAGCTCAAGGCTCACTGGTAGTCAAGAATGTGCAATTACCAAGAGCAAGGACAGTTTCCCTAAAGAATTCCACAGTTCTCTAAGGAAAGCCTGGAACTGACAAGGGACCAAGGCAAGAGATCGACTTGTGGGTTCGAAAATGAGCTAAGTGAGAAAACAAAAGCCAAGATAAAAGGGATAAGGCTCAAGTGCATGTTTCAGTGCAAGATGGGTTGCTATGGTTTAGATGGAAGGCTACAAAGTAGAAGCATAGGAAAAATTTTGGAGGGTGGTTGTAACCACTAGAACACTGGCAAGACATTGGTATAAATACAACTCTCTATATGGACCTTATCTCATGAAAAGAGAGTATGGATATTTTTGAATTATTTTTCATTTATTCGATTATCATAGCTTCTTCATTTAGCTTGAGTTCAAGATGTAGCCCCTACGTTTCTTTTTATTGGCATCACACATATCGAGATAAGTAAAACTGAGTTGTTTCAATTAGGGATTATGGGTGTTGTCACTCAATGCTTTATCAGTCTTCAATATCCTCAAATACAAAAAAAAATATATGAAGTTTGATGCTAATTTTTGAGCCATAGAAGTTATCATAGCTTAGTTGGTCCCTCTTCAATGTGTAGCGCTCAGAAAGAGCTTTCCAATGGTATATGGAAGTCCAAAAATGAACTCCTGGATTAGAAGTTAAGGCATTTTAAAGTCTACATTGGAAAAGCCCAACAAATAAAGAAAATGACTAAGTGTTGAGGTAAATCACAATCGAGACCTGGGAGGATTATCACAATCACAATTTGGGATTTCTAGTAAGCAAGGAACATGGGAAGAATGAAAAAATGTGATTTTTCGATCACTGATATCACATATCGGAAATCGGCATGTATGGGCACAACATATATCACATATAAGCTATCGACATAGTCTTAGGGCTTACACTTAAAGATTATCAGTGGTTCCTAATGTTGAAGGCCAATATCGCAGTCCCGTGATATCATGATTAGTGGATCAACATGGTTCACAATTTAAAAGAATCGCAAACCGTTGATCATACGATAAAGTGGTGCGTTGTCAGGGGGCTGAGAAAACCAAATACAAAGGAAATGGCTGACAAAACAAGGGTTGAGCCTCCCCTTTCTCTCTCCTCCATGTGGTTGCTTCCCGCATCCAGGAAACCCTGTATCCGGCAAAATAGTCATATCGGTGAAGTTCCGAACTTGATAGACCATCCGAGGGCTGATATTTTGATATAGCGTTGTATCGACAGGAGAGGGCTGAAACGTTTAACACAGGAAAGGCTTACAAAATAGGTCTGGGCAGGCCCTTTCCTCTCTCCTCGAGGGGGCCACATTGTAGCCTTTGATTAGTCCTCTGAGCTGATAGTGTAGCTGATGTCAGCAGTGACGTGGCCATATAGTTGATGACATGGAAGAGGACATGTGTCACCTGATTTCAGTGCTTTTAGCAGTGACATGGGGCCATTTATGGGTGTCACATGTCACCACTCAAAGGGTGACACATGGCAGTAATGATGTCACCCCATAGATCAGTGATTGCAACAATTGAGGGGTAAATGCTTAAGACAATAGTGCTATGCTATTTTGATATGCGAGACTCCTCCCCTAGATGGGATAAATGATTATGGCATGGTCTATAAGGGCCTTGCATCGAGATTGTCGGCCTGGGCCAAGGAGAAATAATAGAGTAGGGAAAAACAGAGTTGAAGCATCGATATACAGGAGAAATTGATAACAAGGGAAAGGACCCTGGATGCTATATCTCATAACCCACATTTCATAAACTTTTGTGTCCAGGATATCGATCGATGAGGGACTTCTTCGATATAAAGAAAAAGCCCACCCTACGTAGTTATTGAGAGCTTTAGCAAAAAACACATGGGGCTTTGGTTCCATCCCCTGGTCGTGTAAGGAAATTCATAAAAGGGGCTACAAATAAAGCGAGCCTAAGAGTTAATTGAAAATTCCCACCTGTTCATCTATTTTTAAATAATTTAAAGTCTCGTGGCACGGTACATCGATAGCACTATACATAGATTTAAAGGGGAGGATAGGTCAGCAACGGTGATATTAAATAAGACATGGCGCAACTGCAGATTGATATGGGTAGGATTCAGGAAGTTTTAATGGCATGAAATGGCTCTCTACTTCGTCACACAACAATGGAACACTTAGGTAAAAGCCTTTCCCACTCCTCTCCCCACTCCACCGAATAGGTCACTTAGGCAATTAAGGAAAAAGTTGACAAAAATCAGCCAAGGAGTAAGTGGAACACATCACGAAAGGGATGTGGCTTGATTAGGGGCCTCCACTGGAACAACATGGGGAAAACTCCTCCTTCATCTCTCTATTTCCTTTCCCTATTAATTAATTTCTATTTATTTCCAAGAAGGGATTCGATCATGATTGTAACATTTTTGGGGAAACATAACCTAACACTGACCGAGATAGCTAGTCTAGCATGACAGCTAGGGTTGGTGTCAGATATTTTCTAAATTGTAATTCTAGCTCCCCCTCCTCTTAGAAATAGGGGGAAGCAATATTATACAAAGGTTCCAGAATTTCTCACCCACGGGGTCTAAGTTCTGTGGTGCCATTTGGTTCTAATATGTTTATTCATGGGGGCCTCACTGATATCGTGCTAAATGTATCAAATGGTTATTTGGACCCTTTCAGATAAATGGTGTTTCACTATTGATTCCAAGCATGATTAATGTGTAGCACGTTCCTTTCGGTAATCTAATTTTGTCTGTGTTTTTATTCCTTTGAAATAGTATAATAAATGCAGTTGTTTCCTCCTAAATCTATGGATTTATCTTAGTTGCTGATAGAAGACAATACATGTGCTTATCACAAACCTATATGTGTTATTCAATAACATTGAAGTACTTGTAAAATTATAGATTTACTTGTGCATTTGATTAACCTCTAGGACTTGTATTAGGCCATATCTATGTTAGCATTGGCAGAGAATGATACATATGTTGAGTTTGATCTGAAAACTTCTTTCGCATACCTCTATTTCTATCAATCCACCTAAAAGCTATCGTTTAGGATTTTGTGTTGTTTACAACCCTATCCATCGAATTCCACTTTCTGCTGGAACATCGCTACATATGATTATGTTTGTTACAACCCTATTCATCTATTTCCCTCCTTCCTTTCCTCCTCTCCACCATCACTACAAATTGAGTTTTAAAATGTGCCGTTGTTCTGTGTCGACCATGACAAGGAGAAGTCATTTCTATTTGAGATTTACCAAATATTCCCCCAACATTTGGATCCATGAGTTGGCCTGAATCAACCTTATTGAAGGCTTATTGAACCAAGCCCCTCCTATTTCCTTTTTGTTTTACGTGACAATTAGAGTGCTAAAACCCCCGCACATATAACCTTTGAAGCACTCCTCTATTTAAGATGTCATAGACACTGGTCTACAATCAACCCGGAGGTTGTCTCTAGGGAGATTTCCTTCTGTCCTGCTACACTCATGCTGCATGGTGCAAGATTTAGCAACAACATATTTCTGGCACTGTTGTTGGGAAACAGATTATAATATTTTCCCCTAGGTATGACAAAACATTTCATTTCCTGTGTTAGGTGAGCATATGAAGTGTCGGTTGAAGATCTCTCACCTTGGTGACTCCATTGCCAAATTATGGTAAACATCTTGGCGACTCCACTGTCAATTTTATGGTAAACATATTGGCGACTCCATTGTTCAAATATCAGTTGTAAACACTCTAGAAACTACCTTTGTCAAGAAATGGAAGAGACGATGGAAGAGAAGGTTAGCTCAATAAATAACTCCTTATATAGACTGATGAAACTAGAGTTAGAAAATATAAGCCTTCGATGACAGTTCTCCTCTTTCTATAACAAATAATAAGAATCTAGGACACATGAAGAAGAGGAGGATGATGTTGATGATGATGAGATCAATTCTTGCTGCAAGCAACTCTTCGATTTCATGATGGCTTGGTTGCATAAGAGAATTTCTCTTCGGTTATCTAGAAATACAACCATGGGAAACGATCAAAATGAAGGCACTTCTTCCAAGGAGCCTCCCAGAACAATTGACAAGGGAAAGGGACTCTTGTATTCAAATTTATTTGAGCCCAAATTCCTCAAAGAAGAGAAGTCACCCTCCCTTTCTTGGCCCATATATGAAGAAGAAAAACAACCAAGTAGTGTTTGTGGCTTCCTTGTCCTAGAGGATATTGATCAGCAGACCGTATGTGAAGCAGGGGGTGCTACAAAATTTCATTTTCTATTTCATGACCCTGTGGCTAAGTACATGAGCCTATTCTTAAGCCATCCACAGAGGTTCTTTCAACATCTTGTATCAGGTCTTGTATTTGAAGATTTTTATGGTACCTGACTGTTTTAATCTTCTTCTTTTTTTCAGCAGCATGAAGGCATGTGGTCCAATACTCTAATACTGGCTTGGCTCCATTGGAGGGTTGAACACACTTAGTTGAATTAAGTTATTTGCATAAGCAGGAATTTACTTTAATAAGCTCACTAGATGAGAATTTACTATTCAGTTGTTAGAATTTTTATTTTTTTCATTTAGATTAATGAGGAAAGTCCCATGGATATTTTTGTGGTTAAAAATCTCATATATTAATGTCTCCATGCCCAATGGTGAAGGATACAGGTCTGCAGGTTCTCAACATCTTTCCAGCAAGATATTGTCATGAGTAGGAGCTAATGTTATCACTCACTACTTTATCATTCTTCAATTGCCTCAAATACACAAAAGCAGTGAATTGCAACGACGTGTTTTGAGCCACAAAATCTACCAAAGCTTAGTCGATCCCTCTCCATTATGTAGTGGTCAGAAATATCTTTCCAATGGTATATGGAAGTCCCAAAATGGACTCCTGGAGTAGAATTTAAGGCATTTTGAAGTCTTCCTTGGAAAAGCCCAGCAAACCAAGAAAATGACTAAGTGTCAATCTAAATCACAATCGAGACCCAGGAGGCTTATCAGAATCACAAATTGGGATTTATGATAGGCAAGGAACATGGGAGGAATGAAAAAAAACGATCCACCGATCACTGATGTCGCATATCGATAGTCAGTGGGTCCAGGTGCAAGATATATCATAGATCAGCTATCGGTGGAGTCCCAGGGCTCACACTTAAGGATTATCGGTGGTTCCCAGCACCAAAGGTTCATATCGTAGTCCCACAGTCCTGCAATATCAGTGGTCGATGGATCGGCATGGTTCACACTTCAAAAGAGTCATTGTAAACCACCGATCATGCAATAAAGTAGTGCATCCCTAGCGGGTGAGAAAACAAAATACAAAGGAAATGGCCGACAAAACAAGGGTCGGGCCTCCCCTTTCCCTCTCCTCCATGTGGTGGGTTCTCTCATCCCGCATCATAGTCATATCGGTGGAGTTCCAAACTTTATAGGCCATGCGAGGGTCGATATTGCGATATATTGTTGTATCATCAAGAGAGGGCTGAAATGTTTAACACAACAAAGGCTTACGAAACAGGGCCGAGCAGGGTCTTTTCTCTCTCCTCCATGGGGCCACGGGGTGACCTCTAATTAGTCCTATGAGTTGCCAGGGGAGCTAATGTCAGGAGTGACGTGGCAGTATGGTTGATGATGTGGCAGAGGACACATGTCACTCGGTTTCAGTGTTTTTAGGGGTGACATGGGGCCATTTACAAGTGCCACATGTTAGCACTCACAAGGTGACACATGGAAGTAATGATGTCACCCTGCAGATCGGTGGTCGCAATAGTTAAGGTGAAAGGGCTTAATACAATGATGCAGTGTGATTGCAATATGTGGGACTCCTCCCTCGGATGCGATAAATGACTAGGGTAGGGTCTATAAGAACCTTGCATCTAGATTGTCGACCCGCACCAAGGAAAAAGCATAGAGTAGGGAAAAACAGACTTGAAGCGCCAATATGTGGGAGAAATTGATAACAAAGGAAAACGCACCAGATGTGATATTTCACAAGCCACATTTCATAAAGTTTTCATGTCTGGGAAATCTTCTGATGAGACAATTCTGTGATATAAAGAAAAATTCCACCTTGCATAGTTGTTGAGAGCTTTAGTGCCAAACAGATGGGCATTTAGTTCCAACCCCCGGTCATATAATGAAATTCTTAAAATGTGCTATAACTGAAGGGGGCCTAAGAGTTAATTTAAAATGCCTGCTTATTCATCTGTTTCAAATAAGTTAAAGGCCTGTGACATGATACATCAGTGATATTAAATAAGACATGTGTAGAGTCTCCAAAATGTATTTAATATGTCATCTACTTTCACCTTTATCGCCTCCATTTCACTCACATGTCGCAACTCCATAGCCATATAATCTTTTAGTAGCCTCCATTTTCATGATTACATGCGGTTACGTTTGTGTTTTCCAAAAACTAATGATTTCGAGTATTATAAGCGAATTAAATGTTTAAAACTTAGAAAAATGACATATACTTGCTAATACTTAAAAGTGACTTGAGTTTCGTGACATGTGTAGGTCATGTGGAAGCTTCCAAGGCACCCTTATGTGGCCTCCAATGCTCAAATACGAATTCCCTTAAAGATATGGAAGAAGGTTTGGATAAAGGTCAAAGAAGATATGTGTCTCATCATTACCTATTTGAGTTGTAACTCTATGAGATCTTCTAGGGATCTAGGGAGAGAATAATGGACCTCCATTAATGAGGTAGCCTCTTATATTTTTGTATAAATAGGAGAGCCTTCTCCTTTGAAAGGCATGTGTAAAGTTGGGGAAATGCTCATGTTTTGAATATAGAATTTGGATTTGGCATCATGCTCATGAGTGATGTTCACTTTGATTTTGTTATGCTTGCATTTGGAGCCTCTCAACTGGCCATCTCTCATGCTTTTGGATTGGCCACCTACAATGTGTGAGATATATTATTTTTCATAAATCAAGATTTATTACTTTCATAGATTAAGATTTATTTCTTTCATATCTTTTCCTATGTGAGAGGTTAAGAGTGATTGTCTTTATTTGCTTTCTACCTAGAAGTTAAGAGCATTTTTTTTTATTAGCTTTCATATCTTTTCCCATGTAAGAGGTTAAGAGTGATTGTTTTTATTTTCTTTCTACCTAGAAGTTAAGAGCATTTGTTTTTATTTGCTTTCATATCTTTTCCTATGTGAGAGGTTCAGAATGATTGTTTTTTCTTTCATTTATGAAAGAGTGGTGTTCTTTTCAATTCCTGCAAGATTGAAAAATTAAGGTTTCAATTCCATGCGTTGTACTCTAATTGTACCATAATTTATTTTGAATTGAGTGATAAATTAGAATAGGTGAATTTGGTTTTTCATTATTTGGTTTCATAGTTAGATTGATCTAAATTGAAAGTTAATTTCTAGCATATATAATGCATGCATACTTCACAAGTTTTACAAAACCCCCAGGTTAAAATTAAATGATTGGTAATTAGTTTGCCTCAAAATTTTGTTGCCATTGCTAGGGAAGTGTGCATAGGAATTAGCTTTCACTCTAGAGTTCATTTCTCAGTTTTTTTCTAGATGCATGATTGTTAGGCCCCTATACTACTAGTGTAACCCCTTATTGTTATTAGTACAACCCACTTATTATATTGATGTACCCATGTACTGCCCATATTATTACTATTGTGCCACATAGAAGCCCACTATTGTTATTATTGTGCCCTTACATTATTATTGTTATGTCGGCTCTGATTATGTTATGACCCCTTAGACTCCTATATATAGAAAGGAGGCCTTTTCATTTGTATCATCCAAAAATTGTTCATTTATGTAATGTAAAGGAGGTTGCCCCGTCGAAGAGGTTGAATTCTAAGGCGCTGATCTCTCTTTTCTATCTTTTCTTGAGCTGGTTTCATAACATCTGGTATCAGAGCTTTGGATTCTAGGGTTTTGCTGCTCCAAACAGTTCATTGTGGAATTTTCACTATAACTTTTTTCTGTGACGTTTTAGAAGTTGCAAAAAAAACCCATTTGAGAAGAAATTTCCCTGAACCTTGGGTCTGAATTTCAGAGCGTTTCGCGCTATATTTGCGAAGATATGATCTGAGGAAGTTGGTATTTTTGTAGACTCCTGAATTACATTCCAAACAGGTGACCTGTGGAAAATTTCCATAACTTTCTTTCTGAGGATTAGATTGAAATTCCGTAAGAAGGTACAAAAAGAGGATGGACTGTAGTTTCTTGTATGCATTTTTTAGATCCAAAGGTTGAAACAGTGACTCGTGGCACGTCGTACAAGTTCGCTCTACTGAACTAGTCTATAATCAGGTCACTGTGGGAGATTTCGTATAACACTTCCTTGGAGAATTAAATTTGGGTCAGACTTGTGGCATTGGAAAGAGCACAGATGGCTACTATAGGTTGCAATATTAGAACTTAAAGATCCAAAAGTACAGAGTTACAGTCATTTCAAGATCGAGATACTAAAATCAAGAAAAAACAAGATGATGAAGTTTGATGGTAAGGATCCGGTAAATTGGATACTTCAGATGGAGCAATATTTTGACCTACATGGTGTACCACTGTTACAAAAGATATGTATTGCATCTTCATATTTAAAACCGGATCAATTTTTATGGTATGAAGGGCTTTGTTCTCGTAAAAAACTTGTTACGTGGTTAATTTTCACGGAGGAAATGATAGCACATTATCAGGATACAAAGAGAAACACCTTCTTTAGAGCAACACCACAACAATTGGAAAGAGTAAAAGGGCTTTGTGACATAGTGGAAAGAAAAATTATGGAAACCAAGAAGTATACCCCTCACAACTATAAAGGTGGAAGTGTTGTTTCTCCTAGCCTTCCACAACCTACAAGGGTTACACCACAACAATTGGAAGAAAAGAGAGAAAAAGGGCTTTGTTAGAATTGTGATAGCAAATGCACTAAAGGTCATAAGTGTGCTGAGAGGAAATTATTTTGCATAGAATATGAAGAGGAGGAAGAAAAGGATCAAGAAACATCAAATGAAGAAGATATAAGCCAGGACCCCACCCCAAAGAAAGAAGAAATGAATCAGACCATATATTGTAAGGCATTGGCAAGAATTACCAATCCTCAAACTCTCAAGATAGAAGGACATATCAAGAAGAAAAAGGTGCAAGAAGTGAAAGATCACAGTGAGAAAGAATAAATGAACCCAACCATATCTTGTAATTCATTGGTCGAAATTACCACTCCTCAAACTATTAAGATAGAAGGACATATCAAGAAGAAAAAGGTGAGAGAAGTGAAAGATAACATCGAGAAAGAAGAAATGAATCCAACCATATCTTGTAATTCATTGGTCGAAATTATCACTCCTCAAACTATCAAGATAGAAGGACATATCAAGAAGAAAAATGTTCAATAAGTGAAAGATCACATCGAGCATCAAGAAATGAATCCGACCATATATTGTAAAGGATTGGAAGAAATTACCACTCCTCAAAATCTAGAGATAGAAGGATATATCAAGAAGAAAAAGGCTCAAGCAGAGAAATATCACATCGAGCATCAACAACAAGTTCTCCAACTTTTAAAGGATAAGCCACTTCAATGCAAAATCAAATGAAACAACAGGTAGATCAACATCGTAGTGAAAAATGTTTTAATGCAGGTGATTGGGTATTTTTACTGCTACATCTCAAGCAAGATATTTATGAGAAGGAAATGTTGGCAATACTACACGCACTTAAAAAATGGCAACCTTACCGAATGGGAAGACTCTTCAAGGGTAAGGATGTGGAAGCATTGTTTTGTGCTATTTCTATTATCCAACCAGATTGGATAAATGAAGCAAGGGATGAATGGAAGAAGGACGAAGAAGTATGGCCATTTATTCAAAAGTTGCAAAAGATCCCAATTCAAACAATATTGCCAAAAATTGAAGAAGAAGGAAAAATCATATTGGAACTTGGAGCAGTCATAGAAACAAGAACCCGACAGCTACGAAATCAATCAATTTCATAGTATCTCATGAAGTGGAAGAAATTACCCGCTGAAGATTCCACATGGGAGGACAAGAATTTTATACAGAAGCATCAAGAACTACTCAAGCGTTGAGGACAACGCTTTTTGAAGGAGAGGGGCATGTTAGGCCCCTATACTACTAGTGTAACCCCTTATTGTTATTAGTACAACCCACTTATTACATTGATGTACCCATGTAGTGCCCATATTGTTACTATTGTGCCACATAGAAGCCCACTATTGTTATTATTGTGCCCTTACATTATTATTGTTATGTTGGCTCTGATTATGTTATGACCCCTTGGACTCCTATATATAGAAAGGAGGTCTTTTCATTTGTATCATCCAAAAATTGTTCATTTATGTAATGTAAAGGAGGTTTCCCCCTCGAAGAGGATGAATTCTAAGGCGTTGATCTCTCTTTTCTATCTTTTCTTGAGCTGGTTTCATAACAATGATTAAAGCATGCAGATGCATAAATCATTTAGTTGCATATCATTTTTATAAAAATATAAAAAAAATTGATATTAACCATTTATGGACAAAGGATCTAGAGTGCAGATTAAACATTCTTTGGAGCACAAGGACTACATTGAGTTATGGTATCGAAACACGATTGTGCCACGACATTCATCCGTTCTTCAACAGATCTTTGCGTCAAAACTAAAGGTCAAAATGACTTCTCATGTCCTCATACACAATCAGGTACATTTTGCAAATTTGGATATGAACATTTTTGAAAGTTTAATTCGTAAATGGTTAGATTGGAAACATTCATATACTTAAAAAAAAAAAAAAAAAAACAACAACAACAAAACAAAAACAAAAAAACAAAAACTTTCGAGTAGGATAAAATAGGGAAATAAAATCAAGCTTGATTACATTTTTTTTAAGTTCTTGATTGCATTTTTTAAAGTTGTTAGACTTTGAAATCTTTTATAATTTTATTTATTTACTTGCATTTTTTTCATTAGCATCACAAATATTTTCAATAAAAATATTCATGTTTTGATTTTAAATAATTACAAAAAAAAGAAAAAAAAAAAAAAAGAAAAAATCATGTTTTTGAATAAGGGAAATGAATTTTTTTTTTTTTAATTATCAATTGTTTTTTTAAAGAGAATTGACAAATTTACTAATTGATAACTGGCTCTCATGCGACCTGCGAAGAAAAATAATTCAAATGCATTAGCTTAAAAATCAAAATCCAAATTAAAAAAAAAAAAAAAAAAAAATATAGAAAATAAAAAAAATCGTATATAAATATTTCTTCAAACTACAACGCAACTATTCATTTTTTAGGAGGTGCAGAAACGACTCATTTTTGCGTCCGATCTTGATTTGATTCATATGACAAGTAATCCATCTTGAGATAATAACGATGTAGACAATGGAAAGTCAATGTTTATTCCCAGATCCAACAGAAGCTCGGGATCTCACAACGCTGCTCAATTAAGGGGAGAATCTATAGTCAATTATTCCAGCTTATAAACTGGTTTTGAATTCCATAGTTAGAAATATACTAAATCAAAAACTAATTAGAGCTTGTATCCTACAGTAATTGATACCAATCCAAACTGTGACTTTGTTTTCCTAGAGCTCGTAAGAAAAACTCATTGAACAATACCACCCAACTATATATATATATATATATATATATATATATATATATCCCACTATGCATATGGGCGATCTAGTATAAAATCCAACTGTTTTCTCATCAGAAACCCATGGAAAAATAGAGCAGCCCAACAATACACTCTTCAATGAGGCCACCGAGGAAATTCTTATCAGAATCCCACCAGCGTTAGAAGCAGTTACTTGAAGCAGAGGAAATGCGTAGCAACTTAAAAACATCTGTTTTAAAACTCGATTTATGACCAAATGATAATGAATTTAGAAAAAATAAAACATGGGTTTATCTTAGAACAGGGTCATATATAAACCCCAGGAACTGAAATTCGTGCCCGATTGGGAGATATTCGGGGTTCTCTGCAGCCTTACTTGGCAAATTGTGTGAGAAAAAAATAGTTTGCAATTATTGCACAGAGGCAGTTGCCGCCCCGACCTGATCTCCCTAATCTACAGGAGGTAGATCCGCCATGGAGATGCTAAGCAGTACCATATTAATTATCAACTTGGTGAGCTTGAGAAGGATTGAATTGTATTTGCGTCCAGAAGCAGAATTGACCAACAATTCTGTTTGTTCAGACTCAATGAATTGAGTACAATTGAAGATATTTCATTATTTAAAAAGACGGTATTCTAGTTGATCACTATTATTTTGAATTGTATTTCCGTCAACTGAATCACATCATGTAGCTATTTAGTTGATTTTGTTTTGCCTCTAGAAGCGAAATTGTCTAAAGATTCTCATTGTTGAATGTTCCGACTCAATGACCTTGGTACATTTGAATGTGCAGACACAATGAGTTCAATACATTTGAATTTAAGGCTTCATTGGGATTTATGTTTCCAACAATGATAGGCAACCAAAAATGAGTCATGGGTGCAATACATGCAGTTGGGAAATCTTTTTCAACTCAGAAAACACAGATTTGCTGGAGATTTTATGGCCAGGCCAAAATCAACACCATTATTCAATGTTGTTCCATCAACAGTGAAATCCTAAATGGATTACATTTTTCATTCCCAGTAGTTATGATTGAATTGAGGTCATGAATCAGGTTGCTTTGATGGTGTCGTATGGTACAAGGATGACAGAGTGTGGCCGATTTAAAGAAAAAATAGAGGTTGTTTGTGGTAGAGTAAGTTTTAGGCTCAAGACGACGATATCTAAAGTATATCGGATGGAATTCAACGTTGATCTGGCTTATTTCAGGAATTCTCCCACTTCGCATTTACCTCAGTGGCCATTGATTTTTGGTGTGCCTTTCTTTTCACTCATGGCAAATTTCGTATTAATTTTGATATTATGTGTTTTTCGTATATGTATATTTTGATGTTAGTGGAATGTTGTTTTAATGTTTTATATGTATAATGTTTGTTATGTTTTGTTTTTAAAGTGCATATATATGTTTTGTATAATAATTTTTTTTTTAAGAAGTGTTTTTTATAATGTTTGTACTTTTGTTTTATATATGTCATGTTGTATATATATTTCATTTTCTTTTTTCATTTTGTAAGTATTTTTTTTTTTTTTTTATTGTATATTTTGTTGTTTATCAAGAAAATTCCCATGAGAATTTTTTTTGAAAAATTCCCATGAGAATTTTTTTTGAAAAATTCTCATGCGAAATCTGTAGCAAATTGAGAAAAAAGATTTTGTGATGGTCCACTCAAACACACCTGTCAAAGCAAGAAATAAAAAAAAATAATAAATAATAATAAAAATTTATTCTATTTGCTAATTTTTCTGAAAGAGATATTAATCAATTTGAAGATTAGACTGGTTATTTGTTCATAATAAAAATGCATAGCTATGTGTACTTAATTGTATGCTCAAGATTTTAGTTACAGAAACTACACAATTCTACAGCTGAACCACAATTCTGCAGCTATATATTTAACTCAATGATCTATTTGTCAACAATGCATTCTAAGAAGAAAATCATGATCAAAATTTATTGGTTTTGTCTAATGATTATATTTTCAAGCATGATGGAGAAAAGAAGAAGAACTATGAAGGCACTTTATCTGCAGGATCGATTGATGAATTTTTTATCGAAGATTGTTTTGCAGGAATCATCAAGCATTCACAAATAATATTTCTTTATCTTTATGAAATGCTATGATTCAAAAATAAATTGAGGATTTTTTATTTTTATTTTAGAAATTGGATTTATTATCACAATTGTGAAATTGGACTAACCATTTGAAATAAAGACACGTCATGAACCTGTCAATTATGCAAATTTTCCATATGTACCTAGAGAAATTGATCACTTCTATTTGAACACACTTACGTTTGTTGCAATGTTAGTGCCATGTTTATTTTCAGGTTCTAGAACAATCGAAGAATTGAAGGAGTCCAATTTATGCATGATTGGTTTTGTACGACCAATTTCAAGAGATATGAACCAATTGAATCCATTTCTATCATCCATAAATGCCATCATTTTTCCTCTCCAAACTCACAAGATATCCAAGCATTTTCACTAAGCAGATCACCATCACCATTTTCCTTGCAAAGAGTCACGTGTTTCCTTCACAATTTCCATTTACATTTGCCATTCACATCTTTCATAATTTCCATTTATAGAGACATTCAGCTCACTTACATGTTGATTTTTCCTTTTGCTTTCCATTCGCTTGTTTACCATCTTGTCATTTTCCTTTCCATTAAATAAACCTTGATCCACTGCAAAAAATTTCATTCATAGTCCTTCCAAAATCATCATTTCATACTCATGTTGGATGATGGGGGATTCATAATGCCTCAGTTATAACAAATCTTGACCTATCGACATCAACACATTATCCAGGTTCAAGGCTAGAGTCCTTACTAGTACCTTGAGGCTTTTATGCATCAATGGAAAGTTCTCTCACCGACAATCATGAGAATACATCAATGTCCCTTGATCGTTGGATCTTGCAAGTGGCTAGACATCAACTCATCTATTCACACTTTGCAAGATGTACTTGGGTACCTTGGCACTCGATGACATTAATGGTGAGTTTGTCTCACATTTGTTAATGACATACATAAATGGTTGTTAATACAATGACTTCTCTTCATGCTCGACAACAACACATTTATTCGCATGACTAGAATTGTACCATTGGGTTTTGTAGCAGGTGAAGACTATATCATTTCAGCATTTTGCAGCAGATACAGTAGATTTCACAGCAGAAATAAAGAATCTACTTTCACCACCTCATCCACTATTTATGCAACCAAGAAGCAGATGAAATTCTACATTCTATTCCATGATCCAACAACAGTTACAATTTCTCTACATATGCATAGTTTATCCACTTCCTAAGTAAGTAAAGGTATGTCCTTTTCTAACTTTTAGTCATAGAATTCCTTGAATACTGAAATTATAAAATTTGTAAAATACTTCACCATATTTCCTTCTTCATCTGAAAAATCTGTAAACACCTTTAGTTGGGGGGAAGGGACATCCATTTATTATCACATCCATATCACTTCATTTCATCCTAACATACTTGTCCTAATCAATTATCATTGCATTATGTTCAAAAGTTATGTGATTTACAAATAAATTCCTAAAGGACGAGCATATTATATGGCTGATTTAAAGATGAATTCTTAAATATGTTCAATGAATCTTGTTGCAACAAAAAGAAACAAGGTATTGATACACAAGAGCCAATACCAATTAAGGTTTGGTTGTCACACAAGAACCAACCAAACATGTTGCAATTCAATGTATGACAAGGAATACTTTGCAAAACGAAATAAAACTTTCAAATACTATCAAATGCAAATTTTAAGGACATATGATATAAGCCAACCTCATTCAAAATAAAATCATGATTAAGCAATCAAGTATATTGCATAAGGACATGCAATAACGTCGGTTGGGGGGTATGTAGAGTCTCCAAATTGCATTCAAAATATCATCCACTTTCACCTTTATTGCCACCATTTCACTCACATGTTGCAACTCCATAGCCATATAATCTTTCATTAGCCTCCATTTTCATGATTACATGGGGTTACCTTTGTGTTTTTCAAAAGCTAATGATTTCTAATATTCTAAGTGAATTAAATGGTTAAAACTCACAAAAATGGCCTATACTTGCTAATACTTAAAAGTGGCTTGAGTTTCATGACATGTGTAGGTCATGTGGAAGCTTCCAAGGCACCCTTATGTGGCCTCTAATGCTCAAATTCGAATTCCCTTAAAGATATGCAAGAAGATTTGGATAAAGATTGAAAAGGATATGTGGCTCATCATTAACTATTTGAGTTGTAGCTCTATGAGATTTTCTAGGGATCTAGGGAGAGAATAATGGACCTCCATCAATGAGGTAGCTTCTTATATTTTTGTAGAAATAGGAGAGCCTTCTCCTTTGAAAGTAATGTGTAAATTTGGAGAAATGCTCATGTTTTGAATATAGAGTTTGGATTTGGCACCATGCTCATGAGTGATGTTCACTTTTATTTGGTTAAGCTTGCATTTGGAGCCTCTCAACTTGCCATCTCTAATGCTTTTGGATTGGCCACCTACAATGTGTGAGATTTATTATTTTTCATAGATCAAAGTTTATTACTTTCATAGATTAATATTTATTTCTTTAATATATTTTCATGTGTGAGATGTTAAGAGTGATTGTCTTTTTTTTCTTTCTACATAGAAGTTAATAGCATTTGTTTTTATTTTCTTTCATATCTTTTCTTGCGTGAGAGGTTAAGAGTGATTGCTTTTATTTTCTTTCTACCTAGAAGTTAAGATCATTTGTTTTTATTTTCTTTCATATATTTTCCTATGCGAGAGGCTAAGAATGATTGTTTTTGCTTCCATTTATGAAAGAGTGTTGTTCTTTTCAGTTCCTGCGAGATTTAAAGATTAATATTTCAATTCCACACACTGTACTCTAATTATACCATAATTTCTTTTGAATTGAGTGCTAAATTTGAATAGGTGAATTTGGTTTTTCATTATTTGGTTCCGTAGTTGGATTGATCTAAATTTAAAGTTAATTTATAGGATATATAGTGCACGCATGCTTCGCAAGTTTTACGAAACCCTCGGGTTGACAATTAAATGATACGTAATTAATTTTCCTTAACAACATGGAGCAGTTGAAAATCGGTATGCGGAGGATTCAAGAATTTTTAATGGCATAGGATGGTGTGCTACTTCTTCACGTAGCAAAGGACCACTCAGGCACAAACCTTTCCCACTCTGCTCCCTATTCCACCCAACAAGTCACTCAGGAAGTTCAGGCAAAATTGATAGAAACCGGCCAAGCAGCAAGTGGAGCACATCATGGAGAGGATGTGGCTTGATCAGGGGCCTCCATTGGAACATCAAGGAGACGCCTCCTCCTTCATCTCTCAATTTCCATTCTCTGTTAACTAATTTATATTTATTTACAAGAAGGGATTCGAGCCCGATTATAATCATTTCGGGGCAACATAACCTAGATAGATAGTCTAGCATGACAGCTGGGGCTCGGGATCAGATATTTTGTAAACTGTAATTCCAGCTCCCCCTCCTATTATAAATAGGGGGTAGCAATATTATGAAAAGGTTCTAAGATTTCTCACCTTCAGGGTTTGAGTTTCCTAGGTGCCATTTCGTTCTAATATGTTTATTCATGGGGGCCTCACTGATACCTTGTTGAATGTATGGACTGGTTATTTGGATCCTTTTAGATAAATGGTGTTTCCCTGTTGATTCCATGTATGATTAATGTGTAGCACATTCCTCTCAGTAATCTCATTTAATTTTAGTTTTTATTCCTTTGAAATAGTATAATGAATCCAGTTGGCTCCTCTTTAATCTATGGATTTATCTTAGTTTCTCATAGAAGACATTACCTGTGCTTATCATAGACCTATATGTGTTATTCAATAGCCTTGTAGTACTTGTAAAAGTAAATATTTGCTTATGCATTTGATTAACCTTTAGGACTAGTATTAGCCCATGTATACGTTAGATTTGGCAGAGAATGATACCTATGTCATCTTTGATTTGAAACCTTATTTCGCATGCCTTTATTTCTATCAATCCACTAGAAAACCATGGTTTAGGATTCTATGTTGTTTACAACCCTATCCATCGAATTCCACTTTCTACTGGAACATCACTACCCAGGATTCTGTTTGTTACAACCCTATGCATTTATTTCCCTCCTTCATCTCCTCCTCTCCACCATCACTACAACTTTAGTTTTAATCTGTCTCATTGTTGTGTGTCGACAACCAGAACGAGAAGTCATTTCTCTTTCAGATTGCCCAAATATTCCCCCAGCATTTGCATCCATGAGTTGGCCTGAATGTACCTCACTGAAGGCCTATTGAACCAAGCCCCTCCTAGTTCCTTTTTGTTTTACATGACAATTGGAGTGTTACAACCCCCTCACATATAACCTTACAAGCACTCCTCTATTTAAGATGTCCTAGGCATTAGGCTATAATCAACCCAGAGGTTCTCTCTATGGAGCCCTCCTTTCCTCCTATTGCACTCATGATGCATGGTGCAAGACTTAGTGACAACAAGGGGTATATATATGCACAAGTAAATTATACTGTAAGAGTTCTAATTTCATCTTTGGTGTTTCTCTTCTTCCAGTAGGCTTGGATAGTACGCCAACGGAGTCACTTTAGGAACAAAAGCATTGATCCGCTGCCAATGAGTTTAGACAACACCCCGACAAAGTTACTTTCTTTACCTCTCTGTGTAGGAAGCCTTTATCTTCTTTCACCCTTTATTTTATGTTTATTTTATATTTTTCAAATAAATGTGCATAGGAACTTATTTATTTCATGAGGTTGAAGAGGGATCCCAACTTATTAATAGAAGAAGAGGCTTTCCCTTAATAGAAGGATATTTATATACAACTCTGACATAATTTCTAAGGTTTTTCCCCTCTCCTTACTGTAGTTGGCAAGGGTTAACCAAAAATTTAAAACCAATTATAGTAGGTGCTACTAGTTAGGAGCGCAAGCATCGTGATTTCACCATGACTCTTTTAGAGAGGAACACATTTTCCATCAGGGTAACATCGACTAGAAGAAATGCAAGCTTCACACAAAGAGAGGGAATAGGTCGATAACCAAGTGTTGATAGTTGTACAATTTCCTCTTGGATTTCATGTTGCTTTTCTAAGAAGACAAAAACAGTTTCATGAAAAAACTAACCTACATGTGAAAAAGCAAACAAACGAAGGAAATAAGCAAGACAAAGTAAACAAAGTAAGAAAATCAGGAAACAAACAAGAAAAGAAAACACTACTCCTACTCCTAACCTAAGCAAAACATAGGTCAGCTCATGTAATATGATACATCAAATGCAACCATCGGTGCATTGGTTGTCTCATGTATGCCACAGCATGGCGGATAAGAAAGATACACAATATAGCCAAACAACAAGAAATATGAAATAATGCAAACCAAAACGTTTGAAGCTCGAATGCATCTATATAAAATTAAGAACACAAATCAGATGAAATGCATTCTGCGGATGTCTCATTGTGTCATAACACATTACGAGTGGAAGACAAACATGTACACACCTTTGAACTTTAAAAATGAGAAAACATAAAGAAAGAAGAAAACTTTTGTTTCACAATAGTGCTTTCTAGGTACAGATCCTACAATGCTTGAGAAATAGGATCGTGTGATTCCGGTGGAGGCTGCAAAATTGTAAGATAGATTGATCTTCAATTTCAACAACAGAGCGATGAGGAGTATGGAAAGATTCTAGAGGTTTCTTATCAGAAATGGAAGTAAGCTCAAGGCTATAAGAACCTGGCATAACCATCAGCATGGGCTAAAGTGCCTCGACACCTTGAGGAGTTTCCAATTCATCAGAAGATGGATCACCAAAGATCGGTGGATTATAAAGATCAACAGTAGACAAATCATCATTGTGATTGAATGAATGAATGAATAGCTACTCATGATAGCCACGATCAGAAAGTTCAAGATGATGGACAACAACAACCTCATGATACGACGAATCTTATAGTAGAGATGATGAAAAATGAGAAATTTCACCCTCTATGTTTATGGAAAGGTAAGATGAGAGAATGGGAGGATCAAGGAAGATATGTTGGGTTGTGTTATATTCTTTCCATGACTAGCCACCCTATATTGGGTTGGGCAGACCTACCTATGGTTTTGTGCATGTTTTTTCACACTTGGTTTTGGACGCGATGGTTTTTGGTCCATGGTATTGGATGCTTTTTCATGTATATATATGTATTGTAACATTGAAAGTAACATAATGAAAAATCAAGCTGGTAGTCTTGGTTTTAGGATCCAGGAGAAAAACACTGTGTATATGTGTTTTACGTGTTATTCTCTCACATTGTTTATTTTTTATGTTTTAGAATTCGTATGCAGGTAATTTCTGTACGGGGTTAAAACCTACATTTGGTATCAGAGCTATTTTGGCTTCAAGGGGATGCCTTTGTTGCTGAGAGGTTTCAATTGGGCCTATGGTAGACCTTGTTTAGTGGGAGATCTGCGGGATCAATTCTGGTAGTGAATGAAGATGGTGAGCAGTGGAAAGATAAAGATCGAGAAATTTAATAGTCAGAGTTTTGAGTTGTGGAAGCTCAAGATGGAGGATCTGTTGGTTGATAAAGATCAGTGGATCATGGTGGATCCAGGTACTAAACCAACGGGAGTGTTCGATGAAGAATGGAAGAAGTTGGATCAGAAGGCAAAGAGCACAATACGATTATGTGTCTCAGATTCAGTATTGCTGAATGTATCAAGGGAAGCTATGGCTAAGGCTTTGTGGGTCAGGTTAGGGACTCTGTACCAATCTATGTCTCTGGTGAATAAATTGTTCCTATGGAAAAAGTTGTATAACCTGAGGGTGAAAGATGGAGACTCAGTGACAGAGTATCTAAATGCATTTAATACTATGTAAGTTAGTTATTGTCTGTTGATATTAAAATTTCATATGAAGATAAGTGCATTAGTTTGTTGTGTTCTCTACTAGATTCGCGGTATAGTCTGGTTATTGCAATAGGTAGCAATGCAACTACCTTGCAATTTGATAAAATAGTCTCATCCTTGCTAATGGAGGAGATGTGATAGAAAAATATGGATAGCTAGAATGGTGTTGCCTTGTCTTTACGAGGACGGTCCCAAAGAATAATAAAAAATAAGTCATCAAGTGGGAGATCTAAATCTTCAGGAAAATCTGTAACGGTGGTTTGCTGGAAATGTGGAAAGGGAGGGCACCACAAAAAGGACTGTAAATATAAAGCTCCTAATAAAGGAAAGAGATCTGATGATGCTCCTTTTGCAGAGGTGAAAACCACCTTAGATAAAGATGGGGATGTGTACTTGTCTTCTTCAAGTACACATGTAGATCATGAGGCATGGTTAATTGACTCAGGTGCATATTTTCACTTCACTCCCCATAAAGAGTGGTTCTGCAAGTATGAGAAATATGATGGTGGTGATGTCTTCTTGGGGGATGACAGAAAGGCTAGATTCATTGGTTGAGGAAAAGTCAAGTTGAAATTGCAAGGTGGAAGGATTAGAACACTTACGGGGGTTCTGCATATTCCCGCATTAGCTAAAAATCTAATTTTTGTAAGAAAGCTGGATGATGCAGGTGTAAAAATAGTGTTTGAGAAAGATACCTGCAAGATGGTTCTGGGACCACTGGTATTGATGCGAGGAGTTCATATTGGAACTCTATACAAGATGCAAGGTAGCACTGTTGTTGATGGGTGCAACAATTTCGTGGTTCTTGAAAGTGGAGAAGAAAATGTAGTTGTCTCTAGAGACAAGAACATGCTATGGCATCAAAGTCTTGGGAATATTGGAGAGATGGGCCTTCGAATACTTCATGGTAAAGTTATGGTTGAAGGTATGACTAATATCTCTCTCTGGATTTTTATTTTTGTGAAATTGTGTATATGGGAAGCAAAATTGGGTGAGTTTCCCTTCTGGTGGTAAGAGGGAAAAACATATATTAGAGCTCATGCATAATGATGTGTTTGGACCTGTGAAGTTCCATCACTAGGTAAATCTATGTACTATGTATAATTTATAGATGATTTCTCAATGAATACATGGATATATTTCCTCAAGAAGAAATCTGATGTTTTTGACAAGTTTAAAGAATTTAAGGCTCTGGTGGAAAACCAGACAGAGAAGAAGATAAAGGTGATGAGGACAGATAACGGTGGAGAGTTTTGTAGTAAGGAATTTGAAGAATTCTGTAATAAGTGTGGTATAGCACGACCGAATACTACTACATATACACATGAGCAAAATGGAGTTGCAGAAACAATGAACAAGACGTTGATGGAAAGGGCAAGAAGTATGCTCAGTGGTGTCAGGTTAGGACATGAATTATGGGCAAAGGTGGTTGAGACAACAAGTTACCTGGTCAACATATCACCTTCATCAGTGTTGGAGAATAAGACTCCACAAGATGAATGGACTGGTAAGAAACCCTCTCTTTCACGTCTGAGGGTATTTGGATGTGATGCATATGTACATGTTCCAAAGAAGAATAGAACGAAGTTAGATAGTAAATCTGAAAAGTGCATATTTATTGGGTATAAGGATGGTTTAAAGGGTTATAAGCTTTGGAAGCCAGTAACAAGGAAGGTTGTCTAAAACTGAGATGTGGTGTTCAGAGAGGTGAAAGATGTTATTAAACATGAAGTCCAGCCAAAGGAACCTGAGAAGATAGAGTTTGAGCTAAAGGAGGAGGAATTGGACTCTACAGTAAAAGAGGAATCAAAAGATGAAGAGCCACAAACTCTGGTTGCGAGAAGATCAGTTCGAGAAAGAAGGCAGCCAGAAAGGTATAGTCCATCTGCTTTCTGTTCAAATTTTTCTTTATTTATAACTGAAGATGATCCAAAAAATGTGAAGGAAGTAGTTGATCCAGAGGATGGAAAACTCTGGAAAGAGATCATGGTTGATGAATCGACATATTTTCACAAAAATGAGGCTTAGGATCTAGTGGAGTTGCCGGCTGAAAGGAAACCCATTGGAAGAAAATGGGTGTTCAAGAAGAAGAAAGATGTTGAAGGAAAGGTGGAGAAATACAAAGCTCGGTTGGTAGAAAAAGGTTATTCCTAGGTGCCGAGAATTGATTTTGGTGATATTTTTTCTCCTTTTGCCAAGGTAGCTTCTATTAGATTACTGTTATTTGTTGTTGCTGCTTTTGATTTTGACATAGAATAGATGGATGTGAAGATAGCATTTCCTCTCGAGGATTTGAAAGAAGAGATCTACATGAAGAAACCTGAAGGTTTTGAGGTGAAGGGTAAGAAAGAACAGGTATGCAAGTTAAACAAGTCTCTGTATGGGTTAAAACAGTCACCAAGGATGTGGTATCAGAAATTTGATACATTTATGCAGGGACTTGGCTTCACTAGAAGAAAAGCAAATCACTGTGTGTATTTTAAATGAATTGGTGACCATGCTATTTATTTGGTCTTGTATGTGGATGATATGTTGTTGGTTGTAAATGCCAAAGAAATTATCTAGGATTGGAAGACCCAATTGTCCTCCAAATTCATCATGAAAGATCTTGGTGTTGTAAACTATGTTTTGGGCATGGTAATTAAAAGAGGTTGGGAAAATAGGAAGCTCTGGTTAAACCAGAGGAAGCATGTCAAGAGAATACTACAAAGATTTAATATGTAGGATAGTAAACCGGTGAAGGTTCCTATTTCTGTAGGTGTAAGGTTATCTGTTGAACAGTGTCCCAAGACACAAGAAGAGGAAGAGGACATGTCTTGTGTTCCATATGTAAGCATAGTCAGTAGCCTGACGTATGTGATGGTCTATACTATACCAGACATTGCACATGCAGTGGGAGTATTGAGCAGGTTTATGTCAAAAATAGGGAAGGAGAATTGGATAGTAGTGAAGCGGGTTTTTAGATATTTGTGTGGCACTAGTGATTATGGTTTGTGCTACCAAGGAAGACCAGGATTGGATGAATTTTTGTATATTTGTGGCTTTGTTGATGAGGATTAGGCTGGAGATATAGATCAGAGAAGATCTACAAGTGGGTATGTGTTTAACCTATTTGGAGGTGTAGTCATTTGGATGAGTAAGAAACAATCTGTAGTGGCACTATCAACTACAGAGGCAGAATACATGGCAACCACTTATGCAAGCAAGGAAGAAGTTTAGTTACAGAGATTATATTCAAGTATGGGGTTAGTATAGGGAGCTATAAGGATAGACTACGATAGCCAAAGTGCAATTTTCATGGCAAAGAACCCTACTTACCATTCAAATACAAAGCACATTTATTTTCAGTATCACTTTGTGAGGGATATGATAGAAGACAAAAAGGTGTTGCTGGCAAAGGTGGACACTTTGAAGAATATTGTAGATTCATTGAAAAACCTGTGAGCTTTGAGAATTTCTCTTGGTGTAGAGAAATAATAGGCGTTGGAGGGTTGGATAAATGACTAAGCTCTCTTATGGTCCCCTGTGTAAAGAAAAGAACAAGTGGGAGAATGTTGGGTTGTGGTATATTCTTTCCACGACTAGACAACCTAGTTAACTAGGGGGTTAGAGGGGGTTCGAAGGCCACCCTTCGTTGCACTGATTGCAAAGCAAGGTGGTCACAGGGGGTTTGAGGGGGTGGGTAGCCCCCCTCTATGGGGTCTGGGGTAGTGCCTCGTGGAAATTTTTTTTGGACCTTATATTAGGTTGGGTGGACCTAACTATGGTTTTGTTCATGGTTTTTCGCACAAGGTTTTGGATGTGATGGTTTTCGGTCCATGGTACTGGATGCTTCAGCATGTATATATATGTATTGTAGCATTGAAAGGAACATAATGAAAAATCAAGCTGGTAGTCCCAGTTTTGGGATCCACGAGAAAAACTGTGTATATGTGTTTTATGTGTTATGCTCTCGCATTGTTTATTTTCTTTGTTTTAGAATTCATATGCAGGTAATTTCTGTACAGGGTTAAAACCTATAAGATATATTTCTCCTCTCCATAATAAAATGAAAAACTAGCATTCCAAGTGTTCTGCGAATTATCAGAAATAGAAACATACATAAATGAATTTTCACTAGATGGAACAGAACTAACTAAATCATGGAAGATGTCGAGATAAAGTGAATGAGGTATGGACAAAAGGAGGACATCCTTCATCACATATTCCTGTTAAAATTCACAAACACGCTCATTAAAAACAATATCGAAAGCTGGTTGTTGAACACAAACTTTGTCCAAAATATGATCTTCATGAACATCTCATGTGAGATCTGATACAGATGAAAAAAACACACCGAAATATAGAGGATCAAAGGGACAGAAGGATGGAGGAGGAGATAAGACTACTTGAAAACCATCAAAGTTAAAGTCCAAATTTGTGAGGAAACCTTGAGTAGGTGGGCTAGGAGGAGATGGTGATCGATCGATAGGTGGATTCTCAACTTCTCCCAACTCAACCCGCGGAGTTAGACTTGTTTTTTGGGATGGGGATGGAGGGACACTTGGGACAACAACCATTTCCTTATTAGATTTAGAAGATCTAACACCGAGGTATTTTGGGAGAGATTTGAAAGATTATAACTCTAGTAGATTCTCATCATTGTGAAAAAGATATTGAAATATTTCATCCAAGAATTCCAAGTCAAATTCATCTTCATGAAATTCAAAATTGTTGTGAAGAAAACAATCATGAAAATCCTGAAGAGATTTGTGAGGTGATTTTCACAATTTTAAGATTTTTCTATGAAGAACCTTACGATTGTAAAGAATGAAAGAACATCATAATTCTCTGAGAAAATGATCAAAAATGTGTATATAGGTTGTAGACAATGTTTGGAACCATTTCTTTATGCACCCTTCAAACGCGAAAGTGAACAACCCATAGGCAATATGACCACACGGGACATTATGCTTATCACATAAAACAACAAAGGAAATTGTGTGCTTGAAGAAGGTTGTTCATCCTTGCCATTAAACTTATATCTAGAAAATTCATTTAAAATGATCACCGTCACATCAAAATGAGTAGAGTTAGAGAAACGTGTCAGGGTTTTGATTTGGACAAAAGTCATGAAATATGCGCATAAATTCAAACCAGACTTCAAGGGCTCAGCTTTTCATTTGGCCCTCCTAGTGCCAAAAATGTTGATGATTTTGGACCCGCCAATATTAAGGGGATATCCTATTGGGCTAATTTATTGACTAAATTAACACAAGCATTTAATTATCAATCTGGGTTTGTAAAACTTGGAGGCAAATCCACTGTATATGGACATTAGATATAATCAAGTTTAGAAGATAAAATTTGAAGAATTAATGAAGTACATATTACAAATATAAACCTATTTTAACAATTTCTACTTCATTTATGTAATATATAAGAGAAGAGGCTCCTAACTTAGGAGAACCAGGTTGTCCTTCCCTACAATACTACTTTCATGAAGATGAATCTAAGAGCACTAATTAACAATGGTTTATGATCCAGAAGATGTAAAAGAAGAGGCTCCTAACTAAGGAGGTCCAAATCGTCCTTCTTCACAATCCTACTATATCACAATCACCATTGCTTCAAACCAGAAATGCAGAAATAACTTCAAATAAGAAATGGAGAATGAAATTCAGTTTTAGTTCAAGATCAAATAGAAGGGGAATTTAACTTAAATTCCTTTGTGTCCCTTCATAAGTAGATTAGAATTAAACCAATATTCATTCAACAATCATCACATGTTTAAATACTTTTGAAACAAGAACTAATCTATGAAAACTATGAAAATTGAACCAAGAAGTGTACATAGCTTGGTGTGGGGACCCTCCACCCTTGCCTTGCACACTTGAAGAAATATCAGCTACAACAACTTCAATAAATCAACCAAGCATGAACAACAAATTGAAATGAAACTGGTTCTTCAAATTAGCTCCCAACTCCAATTATACAAAAGTTACATACAAATTCCATTACAAAAGCCATCAAAGTCTTGTCTTTAAATAGAGGTTTAATGAAACAAATTGATCTATATTATCTCTAACACTCATATCTACTCATATCCACCTATCTAAGTCGAACTCATGCAATTCATCCCAAGAAATATTGTCAATCCCATAAAATCTCAAAACTTCCCTATTTCCTAGGGATTTTCGGGTGACTAGTCATGTTTGACCAGCCTTGACCGGGCCTAATAAAGCTTGTTCTGGCCGAACCAAGTGGAGTTATCTTAGTCCTAGTTTCAAAGTTGTCCATCCATGCATCAAAATCGAGCTCAAGTGTCCTGCAAACATGTCATCCACATAGCTATTACGGGAATTTCTGATTCAGTCCAAAATTGCACTTGAAAGTCAATTTTCATAAAAACTTCTAGAAATTGCAAAATTAAAATTAAACACCTGAATATGCGTAAAATACATCAAAATGAGATGGATGTGATGGAAAATGGATGGAAAATATAAGGATTAAGTAGGCTTCCCTAAGCAAAAATAGACCAAAACTGAGGGCCAACATCTCCCCCTTGCTGATCTTCAAGCATGTCCTCATGCTTGTCTTTGTCTCATTGATCTTCTGCCTCTGTACACTGACCTCCCTTGTTGTTCTACCGATGGCTTTTTCCCTTGAAGATGAAGTTTTCTCTTGAGCTACCTATAAAAGGATATCTATGCTTTCATGTACTTCTTCTCTTTTCTTTCTTTACCAATATATCATTCTGGATGAGCAACTTCAGACGACAAATAAAACTTGAATTTTGCAATACATTCCGACACAGGATTCATGTCCCTCTCAAATCAACAATTTTACTCAAAGGATCCAATATCCAGTTTCCCTTACATCTCATTAAAAGAAGCAAATTTTTTTTTATGTCTAGGCATTCACTCTCAATTTAGCCACTGATTTACCCATGCAATCTGCAAAATATGGGTTGAAAGAACCATAAAAATATCCCAAACAGAAATGAATTTGAGAAAATTGCCTACATAGAGTCTAATTAGGCTCATTCTGAAGAAAACCCATGTTTTCGTTTTTCAAATTTCATGTTATTTTACTCAGAAAAAGGCAACGAAAAATATTGGCTTTCAAAAATCGAAATGCCTTTCTGGGACTGAATAAAATTTCATGATCCTTAGATTTGAAATCAATTGAAATCAAATTATTGAAATGAACAATTTTCACAAATCTGAATAATCGTTTTCAAATTCACCTTCTGCGCCTTCTCAAAAATTGAAAGCTGGAGATTTACTCAAGGTAACCACTGCATAACCACTCATTCATTCACTACCTTTTGAGTAATTGATTCTTGGAAAATGAAAATCAACCTACAAGGCAATCATAATCATTCTTCTCTGCCTTCAATTTCTGTGTCTTGCCAAAATTCATCAAAAATCCCCTCTCTGTTTCGAATTTTTTTCACTGTGCCCATACATGGATGAAACGCATTTTGCCCACTGTGTGTAAAAAGAAAGAAGGAAAAATTATGTTCTCTGTATAAATCTTTATGCAAGCCTAATCTCAGCATTGTATGAAAGGAGAACAAAAATGGTTTTCAACTCTGCCCTGGTTGTAACAACTCTAAAAACAACTTGTTTCTACAAAGAAAACAAGCGATTCAGCCTCTTATAACAACACTTAAAAAAGAATTTTCTTTGTTTTCACAATATACAACCCCTGTTTGACAACAACACACAATACAATCCCCTGCAGCAGCACTTAAAATTCATTTATTTACACAATATACACTCTCTGTTATACATTACAATCCTTGTTGTGCAACAACGCGCAATATAGCCTGGTATAACAGTATATATAAAAAATGTGTCTGGAATAGAACCCCTATTGAAACAACAATTTTAAAAGAAAATTCATCCCTTGCTCTACGTAATACAGCCCAGAAAACTTTGTTTTTATTAACCAATCTTTTCATGCATCAAACTGAAACTCGGTTTTTATCATACTATTTGTCCTCATGTACATGTGTAGCCTTGGCACGCTTTCAAAACTTTTTCATTTATTATTTCAACACGTAGTGAACCAGAATAAACACCCTGTTCATGGAAAATCTGATCTGTGAAGACACCCTGGCCAAGATTTGTTTTGATTTTTCTATCCTACGTTAACCTAAAGCTACTTCCTCGTGCATGCAAGCAATCTCACGATGTAATTAATCTGCAACCATGTCATCATGCAGAAAATCAACTTCAATATGCAAACACTGTGTTTTAGATGAAAACTTGGCGATTTTATAAAATACCTGACTACTGTTGAAGAAGTGGCGTGATTCCTCTGTATCTGGCAGTGACTTGAAGATGTTTCTGAGCTATTAAATTGTGTTCCTCTTCATTCTACGAATTTGCTGGAATTTGTTGGCTTACCATGTCAAGCAAAACAATTTCAATTAAAAATCTTCTCTGAGCATTTGAAAATCTACAAGTGGCAGCATGTGGCAGTGTATATCTATGGTGAAAATTTTATTTAAAATCTCTGAAACTATCCTCATAATCCTCTAGGTGTTGATGAATTTACTAGATTAACTCTTACAGGTGGCGGAGGATTTTACACATACTAGATCTAGAACATAAAATCTGGGATTCGATTTTAAATTTTGATGCTTACCTTCATTGAGAATTCACTGCATAATCTGAGGGATTCTCTGCATAAATTACGGCTTGGCATTATCTCCATTAATTTACCTACACGGTCTCAACTATTTTTATCCTCCGTTGTCAAAACGTTTTGCTTCTCTCATCTATCATCTTTCCTTAGCCTCAAATGGTTGTGATGGGAACAAATTTACGGTTCTGAGCATCAATGGTAGAGCTCTGAATGTACAGGGTTCATGTCAAAACGTTTTTACCATTCACTGTAGCTGTACAGGGTTTTCGTTGTTGTTTTTAAAATACGTTTGACTGCTTTGTGATTTGATTTTCTGTGCTCTAACCGAACGTCGTGCACATATACATCAAACTACTAAATGGAACTGTGTTTAATTAGACATCTTGCATACCGATTTATTATGCCGTGACTGGTGTAAATATTGTTTGTTTTTATTTCCACATTGGTTGCATAAATCTTACAGCTGCTTGCATCATTTAATCACAGGTTTGTTTTCATGCCGGTTGTGGTTGTCTTTCCCTTGCCAATGTGTGATTCATTTGAAGCCATCGTTCAATCCATACCATGGCCGTCCTTCTACATACCAACTCACACTACCGTGACTTATCCATTGACTATCATATATACCATCGTATTTCAATGCATTACCACCGGCTTACCATAATAACCGTATTATCATAAGGTTTGGTATAATAACCTTGCACCATCACATCATATTTTCATAAAGTTTTCTATGATAATATCGTATTACTATTTCATGCATTATGGTATATTTAATACATTAATCATTCTTCTTTTGTATTTTCTTGAAATATATTTCACAATGTGCACATCCCTTATGTTTTACAATATCTCTTTAATTTTAAAATGACCATTTTGGTCATATTTAAAATTATTTCCCATAATACTAATGTTTTATTTGTGGTGCAGGTTTCAACTTATTAAATCCTCACTTTGATCCCTTTTGCTTTATGGAAAGATACTTAGGTTAGGGTTATGAAATGAATATGGAATGATAGTTAAATGGGTAGGATAATGAATATGGAAATGAATATAATGAATAGTAATGTGGTTAATGGAGGAAAGGATAATGGATATGAATTATAATGAATGGAATGTAAATATAAGATTAGGTCTAAGATAATGGGTGATGTAATGAATATATGCATTCAAGTATTAACCCAATTTTAACAAAGTCTAAAAATTTCTACAAAAATTTAAATTTACAAGAGCAAGAGAACTTACTATACTTGTACTTCCCTGATAGTATTGGATGAATGTTGCTCTTCTTTAACAATATTGGATGAAATTATCTTGTTCGAATATCGTAGATAGATAGAAACATAGAGCTTATTTCTGCCTTCTATTCTAGCATCCTTCATTGATTCTGGTCCATTGATTGTTGATGTCATTCAGGTCCCTCTGCAATTGATTCATAATAACTCAGGTCCCTTCTTTCATGTACATTTTGATGCAATATATACATGTTTTTTCTAACATTTCAGGTCCCTCTGCAATTGATTTCAAAAATATTTCAGGTCCCAACTGCCAACAATACAAGTTCTGTCGTCAATTTAGCTGCACAACTAAGTTTATTTTTGCGAACCTTCCCCCTTGCTGATGGGAAGACTTGTCCTCAAGTCTTATTTATTTTGGAGGATGATTCCTACAAACTCAAACTGAAGAAATGGTAAAACAAAATAGAGAATTCATATTGGCCAAGCAAGTTGGTTTTCCAATATGAATTCGAGTTTGTATTGTGCCACTTTCGTGGATTTTCACAACCAAAGTCCTTTATTATTTTTGATCTTTTTCTATTTTTTTTCTATTTTGAATGGAGGTGGGGTGTAATGGAGTAGGGAAGTATGAAAGCTTATGGAAATAGGTTATATTGAAGTCATGATGTAGTAGTAAGTCTAGACTTCAACATGCTTGGTCATGGAGCTTAACATACAGTATGGATGATGAACAATATGAATTCAAATGATGATGATCAAATCATGAACAATATGGATTCAATATGAAAGGCTTCTTTGGAGATTGATATGACTTGACATGGCACTGAACTTGACTGCTTGTTCTGATGATTGTCTTCATGTCTTTTTGCCTTGATCTCGATCATGGTGTAGGGTTTGTTGCTGTTGTTGGTCAACATCTAAGAGCAAGCTTCAAGAATTTGAGTTTCATTGAATGAACTCAAAATCAAGTGTATCTTCACTTTTCTTTGACTTGAACATTTGTATTCATATTCTAAAATATGAATTTGATTTGGAAAATTACTTCATCCATGGAGTTCACTCCTTCATTCTTCCTATGACCTGCAAAAACATAGCACTTGCCTGCAATACAACATTAGATGATGGAGGAAGAGAGGTGTAAAGTCTCTCTTCTTCCAATAAACATGTAAACCATTACAATCATTGCTTAGAAAACAAGTCCAAATATGATAGACAAACATAATGCATTTATTTACCCCTTTGAGGAATGGTGGCCAGCCTAGACCTCCTAGCGGTATTTTGTTTACAAAATATTCGTTTGATATCCTATTAGAGTGATTCCAAAGCCAAGTTGAAGTGAATTCATATGGCTACCTCCAGTATAAACAGGTTTTCAAAATTGTTTAAAATGATATGGTAAATATTATAAGGAGTGCCATGTTTGATAGAGCTGCTTGTTAATTTTTAACTAGACCAACAATCACTATTTGAAGCGTAACTCCTTAGATAAAGATCAGATAAATGTGATTCCACTTGGATATTAAGGTAGATTCATTTTTTTATTTTCACTAGAAACAGGTTTTAAAAATTCTTAAACTTGATATCACAAAATTGGTGATGAACAGACCTAGGAGGCAGAGTTTTACTATATTGTTTCGAGGACATGCAGTTACTAAATGTGGCATAACTTTTTCATTTCACCTCCAAATGGGATGATTCAAATTATGTCTTAAACTAAACTTGAATATATATCTCCCATGTAAACAGGTTTTGAAATGATGATGGTTTGGTATGTCAAATATGCCAATGAACAGTCAAGACCTAGAATTGTCACTATGCCGATTTTTCGACAAGCAGTTAGTATTTCAAGAATAACTTTTTCATATGATACCTGATTGAAGTGATTCAAATTGATTTGGAAACTAGATTCTAAGGGCTATCGTTTCTATGAATTTGAGATAAAAATGTTTCCATTAGACACTTCAAATATAGGTTGTTCTAACTCTGTCCTCAACATTTCACTTGAGACCTAGTTTTGATTTTGATCACATTTTCATTTGTGATATAAATTGAAAACTTCAAAATGGATTCCAAAACTAGATTTCAAGATATATGTAAAATAAACCATGATTTCAAAATGATCCTATATGACTACCCAAAATTGGCTTTCTCTTACTGCATTTTGCCATGTAGTCCTTTCAAATGAATATTGAACCGTGATTTGAAGAAATTGTTTGAAACAAATTTATTATGGAAGTTTTATTGTGAATTCATTCTACTTGTTTATTTATTATATTCTATCCTATTCTATTTTAACAAACTAATTCATTCTCTCAAGTATAAGAGAATTTCCGGTGCATCCATTTTCGTAACAAGATCATAAGTAAACTCATATCCAAATTTGAAAAATATACTTTAATGAATGTTTGGACATGAAAATTTATTTGATCATAAAGATTTGATGAGAAAGAATGTTGAAGAATGGAGTAGTGTTGTAGCCTATTCTTTAACATCATCTTTTAGATCTTGTTGTTGAAAATGGATTTTGTAGTTATTTTTTTGATTTTATGTTTTTGTTGGGGGGTTTTGTTTTGGAAACCTAATTTTAGGATCTCTATTTCTAGGCATAAAGAAAAATAACTAAGAGAAATGTATACTAGCTAAATTTTTTTAGTGTTTTTGTTTATCTTCTATTTTACTACGCTGATAATTACCTCCCCGGAAACGACACCAAAATGTTGGGCTAATTTATTGACTAAATTAACACAAGTATATAATTATCAATCCGGGTTTGTAAAACTTGGAGGCAAATCCACTGTATATGGACATCAGATATAATCAAGTTTAGAAGATAAAATTTGAAGAATTAAGGAAGTACATATTACAAATATAAACCTATTTTAACAATTTCTACTTCATTTATGTAATATATAAGAGAAGAGGCTCCTAACTTAGGAGAACTAGGTTGTCCTTCCCTACAATACTACTTTCATGAAGATGAATCTAAGAGCACTAATTAACAATGGTTTATGATCCAGAAGATGTAAAAGAAGAGGCTCTTAACTAAGGAGATCCAAATCGTTCTTCTTCACAATCCTACTATATCACAATCACCATTGCTTCAAACCAGAAATGCAGAAATAACTTCAAATAAGAAATGGAGAATGAAATTCAGTTTTAGTTCAAGATCAAATAGAAGGGGAATTTAACTTAAATTCCTTTGTGTCACTTCATAAGTAGATTAGAATTAAACCAATATTCATTCAACAATCATCACACGTTTAAATACATTTGAAACAAGAACTAATCTATGAAAACTATGAAAATTGAACCAAGAAGTGTACATAGCTTGGTGTGGGGGCCCTCCACCCTTGCCTTGCACACTTGAAGAAATCTCAGCTACAGCAACTTCAGTAAATCAACCAATCATGAACAACAAATTTGAATGAAACAGGTTCTTCAAATTAGCTCCCAACTCCAATTATACAAAAGTTACATACAAATTCCATTACAAAAGCCATCAAAGTCTTGGCTTTAAATAGAGGTTTAATGAAACAAACTGATCTATATTATCTCTAACACTCATATCTACTCATATCCACCTATATAAGTCGAACTCATGCAATTCATCCCAAGAAATATGGTCAATCCCATAAAATCTCAAAACTGCCCTACTTCCTAGGGATTTTCTGGTGACTAGTCATGTTTGACCAGCCTTGACCGGGCCTAATAAAGCTTGTTCTGGCCAAACCAAGTGGAGTTATCTTAGTCCTAGTTTCCAAGTTGTCCATCCATGCATCAAACTCGAGCCCAAGTGTCCTGCAAACATGTCATCCACATAGCTATTACGGGAATTTCTGATTCAGTCCAAAATTGCACTTGAAACTCAATTTTCATAAAAACTTCTAGAAATTGCAAAATTAAAATTAAACACCTGAATGTGCATAAAATACATCAAAATGAAATGGATGTGATGGAAAATGGATGGAAAATATAAGGATTAAGTAGGTTTCCCTAAGCAAAAATAGACCAAAACTGAGGGCCAACATATCCCTAAAATGAAGTCCTAACTAGACCTCACACCATTTCTAGTAGGAGTCCCAACATTGGGTGGTAGTGTAATGCCTTGACTGTGGTAGCGCGGAAAGGAAATTATGATACATTTGGGTGAGAGAAAGTGTGTGAACTTGTGCTGAGTCGAATGTGATGCATGAAGGTTCTAACACATGGAAGGGAAAGGGAAGTGTGCCCCTCAGAAGCCTGTAATAGTACGCAACTTGAAAGGAACACACAAGTGGAACGATATTTCAAGCTAAAATGAAGAATATTCCACACATTAAAGTGATGAGTTAATCCAACAACACTAATTCAACAGGATTCAGACAAATTCATACAAAGTAGTTCATAAGAATATACATAAGTTAAATAACATACATTTCCAATGCAACTAGAATAGTCCAAATACATTAAAAACGTATGCATGAAAGTGTGTTGGTTCTAATATTATTATTATAAGTGAATGTTACATCCATACATACACCATTAACGACCACTAGCCCCAATAATGGAACATTACAGTTAATAACACCTGATCCAAAGAAGTATACTCATTCTATGCTATGGGGAAGCCAAGGCTCTTCACAATACTTCCATGCATCTTTCTGAGCCTAATCCTAGACAAAAGCTTGGTTGCCAAAAGCCCATTCTATGAGTTATGAGGTTATATTTATAACAATGGGTGGGGTGACCCTTTACACTCCTCTTTGTGACTCTTTGACTTCCCTCGTGACTCTTAAACTTCTTCACTAAATGACACATTACATAACATGAAAACTTTTCATGTTCCACTAATGACACTTGGAATTTCACTTACAACATATTTACAAATAATAGTACATTTCCCACATGTATCCATATAAGACAAAATAGGCTAGAGACAGCTTGAAAAGACACAACACTATGACTTTGGAGTTTGGGGAAAGTCCATCCCAACAACATGCACTTGATGCTTCTTGGTCACATATCAGTGCCAAGCTTGGTATTGTGTGATGGTGTCCCCAAACTATTTGATGGTGTCTTTTTGGAAGCATACTTTTGCCTCGATGGCAACTGGGTATATGCTCTTCGAACTTATATCCAACTCATTATGAAGCATGAGAAGAATGGTGTTGACCTTGACAAAAAAACCAATGTACATATGCATGTTGTGTGTGTTCAAATCCAAGTCTTCCATGGTCGCCTCTTTGTGTTAGCTACTCCATGTACTCATCGATCTCTAGCTGAAATTGGGTCTTAGGTTTAGCATCGATGAGGGAACTGATTGATGGGATCCTGTGCTTTCTCACAACGACATCCAAGTTATTGTAAAACCACACATATGAAGCTTGTATGTTGTTGATGAATGGGGCAAGGTTATCATAGTTCTGGTAAACATTCTAACCCTTTTTTTCTCCAACTCGGCCTGTGGCGTAATCTTCTTTTCTAAGTCAAGCACGGCCCCTTTCTACCACATTGACCACTCTTGTACATGGGTGATGACAACATGTAGGTTCTTGAGAGTTTTAAAAAACTCTTTGCTCCACTGCTCTAGGTCGTGCACACGAACAACTTCTTTATGCACAGTGAAAAATACTTCATAGAGCTTTTGAATGGTATCTTCAAGTGTTAATACTTCAACATGTATCATTGCCCTCATTTCCCCCAATGCGAAAACTCCGTTCTCTCTTGATGCTCGGAGTTGTTCTGCCTCTTTCCTGGCAGCCTGCAAGTTCTTTTCCACCTGTTCATTCTCGGTTGTTAGGTACTTCCCATTTGAGTGTTTTTCTCTTGCATAGGCCAAGATATATTCGGCAAGGGTGGTTGGATGCTTCTTGGTGTCTGACACTATCACCCTTTCCTTGATGAATGTTGGTGATGTGTGATCATCTATAAAGTAACTCCTCTAGGCCTATGCAATCTTCTTTTGAAACTCATCAAATGATAGATGGTACACGTCCGTGACCGGATCATCATCAAGAAGAAAAACATCTCCTTGCTTGCTCAGGACTCATTCAGACAGTAGAGGTGGTGGATACTCAGAGATGACCTCTAGTGCTCTTGGCATCAAGTCAATGTCTTCATTCTATGGATCTTGTTCCAACTCCATGTCTATCACTTCAAAGAGTTTCTCAATATCCTAAGTAAGCTAACAATCCCGCATCTATTCACCCTCTTCCTCAACTCCTGGTTGTTCAGACTCATCAACCTATATTGGCATTGTTTCCTCTATCATATCACCTTTCTTTTGTTCTTCTTCCTACTTATGCTTCGCTTCTCTTTATCTCTTTCTCTCATCCTCAAATCTTTTCCTTCCTTACCTTTTTCTCCTTCTCCTGCAGTTTGAGTTCTTCTTCATGTAGCATCTGCTTTTCTCCCTTCCTTCGCTGTGATATCTTCATTCGTTGCTCCCTATTTGCTTCCCCTACTAGAGTTGCCTTATCGAAGATAATTTTTTCCATCATGTTGCATCTGTTCTCTCCCTTTGGGTTCTCAACAACCTTCCTCTTTCCCTTGTTCTTCGTTGGACTACTACCTTCTCCTACTGTTGTTGTTGCTTCCAGAGATTCTACTATCTGTATAGAAGCCTTACCAGCTTGTGCTATACTAATTGGATCATTATGTCTAGAAGCATTATAGTAGTACCTCCAAGGATCCTCTTCAGAACAATGAATTTCTCGTGGATCCATGGAAAGTACACTCTTGCACAATGGTCCTTGCAAATACCGTGGGGATTATATGGATTAAAGTCCTTCGTGTTGAACTCAATTTAAACTATGTCCTTAGCCTCAGCATATGCATCTTTCAAGGCCTTAATCTCATATAATCCGATCTAAAAAGGAAGAGGTGGCCATGGTGCTTTATTCTTCCTATACAGTCATGTTGACAACCCTGTAGCGAGATGGTATGAAACTTATTTCATGATTAGGTTGTCAGTGGTATACCTTGGTAGAGCATGCAGAGGCTTCTAGTCTCCAAACACTTTGACGAAGGTGCCAGCTTGTGAGACATACCAATCTGCAATGTTTACTATTTTCTCCATTGCTTCTTGGGACATGCAAGGTTGATCTTGCTCAAATATAAGCTTGTACAACAGGATGATAAAATGGTTAGTTAGCCTTTCCATCACTCCTTGATAGCTGCAGTCAGAAAGAAACTTGTAATAGATGTTCACTATAGTCCCTTTTGGTGTCCATGTTTATCTAATGCCAGGGAACTATTGTTGGGAACATATTGCATCGACTAAGTATGTGGATATGTAGAACCTTGTTTGCTCATTCTTGGGTGAATTTTAAGCCTTAGCCACATGTTTCTTCAACTGATGAGCCAACAAACTTGACCAATTAAATGACTTCCAATCATTCACCAACTGGTCTAGTAAGACCATAAACCCTTCAGGAAATGTTTCTATTTTCTCTTGACCATATATTCTATAAGAAAAGATTATCAAGAACTGCCAAGCCTTTCTGAGGGACTTCATCTTCTAAACTTGGGTAGGTTTTTCTTCTAAACTTCGAATTCTCCTTCGCCCAACGCTTGAATATATATCCCGTATTCACGTAGCTATGGGTGGCATAGAAGAGTGAGTTTATGTGCTTGACCGGCTCAGGAAAGTGATACATCTCCTAAAAGTTGTTTGCCTTGAAGGCAGCAATCTATATCTACATGGAACTCCTCAATGTCATAGTCTGTTCATTCATGTGTGGGACAATCCAGCTGATGACATCAAAACATGGGAAGGTGGGGTACCTGCATGAAACCTTGTATATCCTTGACCGTTGGATGCTAATATAAACCCTACGATCTTCTAATTCTTCCTTGAAGTCCTCTACAATAGTGTCTTTTATCTACTGCCATGCCAGTGTTGTACCCTTCTCAATGAACAATTGAGTATCTACATATACTAGAAAATCAATTGATATCTTCTCAAATGCTTCCCTAGTACTTCTCTTGATGGTTTCATTTGATGCAACTCTCTTGAATTCCATGTTAACTGTAACTGCTAGAGAGATGTTCAATAATTGATTTACCTATGGGAGAGAGAGGACACTTATGGAAATAAAATATCATCTTAAAAAACAAAGCAACTTCATGACAAGATCAAGAAGCAAGTCAGGCTATTGATGGAAGGATTGCACATATTTGGCTGACAAAGGTCACTGGATGACTATGGGAACTACACACTATGTAGTCCCAACAGTCATGCAGGAAGCTTGATGACTGCAACTACCAATGCACAGTTGAGTTTGCAACTGCGCAATGCATAGTTGAGTCTGGGCCAAGACCAGGAGAGACTGCATATTGCATAATATTAGTGGCCAAGTTGGGAGGTTGGCTCCTGGAACCACGCAATGTGAAGTTGGAGGTATCGTAGGCCAAGCTCTCCACAATTCCAGAAGCTAAAGCAAAGGCCTTGAGCTCCCAGATTGTGGAGTGTAAGTAGTGAAGTGTGAGATCTGGGCAAGGGGACCCAAATTTGCCCAAGGGGAGTGTGAAGATCAAGCAGATCTAAAATATGGTGTGACAATGATTGTATATATGACTAATTTTTGATGCATGCATGTGAAAAAAGTGCAATAATTAATTAAATTGAAGGAAATAAAAGCATGTGAAGAGAGTTTTCTCGACGATCATTAGCGCAAAAATGGGAAAAATTATGCGACACTTGGGAAATACAATCTAAAACATGAAAGAACACTTGTACAAGATAAAAAAATTTCAAATTCCAACATTCGTTCAAATAAACAAGGGAAACAACACTCTCACAAGCTAAACAATAGAAAAAGTTGCAAAATATAAGAGAAGAAAAACTCACCTGGAAAAGCGACGACAATCGCACCGAAGGTTCTTTGATCTCCTCGGGAATGCTAGATCTCCAAGATTGAGTGTGAAAATTAGATCCAACAACGTTGATTAAATAGATTTGGTGAACTTAGGGTTTATGAAACATATGCTTAAAATCAAGGAAAAAGTGACACTTGGCAAAAGTTTCTAAAAAATTCAAGTGCCTCTTTCGGGTTGCTAAAAATAGATCATTATTTTTTAGGTATTTTTTCTGCTCTTCTTTTTCTTTTTATCTTTTTTAGGAAAAACTTCCATGCGTTGCCTGAAATTATTCTGCAGTTCTGGGAAGGACTCGAAAACTATCTGGCTCATGCACTATGCAATTTCTAAGCACAGTGATGTCTGCGAAAATTTTGAGTTGAGTGGATCTCTGGTGCCTCTCCTATCTTTGAAATTTCCTAGATCAAGGTTGGCTTCTGTTATGAAACCAGCTCACAAAAATATAGAAAAGATAGATGAACACCTTAGAAATATGCCTCTTCGAGGGGGAAACCTCCTTTACATTACACAAATGAATAATTCTTAGATGATTCAAATGACAAAACCTCCTTTATATATATAGGACTCTAAGGGGTCACAATAGAACCAAAGCCGACCTAACAATAATAATACAAAGGCACAAAAATAACAATAGTGTGATTCTATGGGGCATAATAATAACAATATGGGGACAATAGGGACACACCAATAACAATAAGGGATACAACGACAATGGTAATGGGAGAATCATTAGTATTATAGGTACCTAACATGCCCTCTCCTTCAAAAAGTGTTGTCCTCAATGCTTGAGTAGTTCTGGATGCTTTTGTAAAAAATTCTCATCCTCCCATGTGGAATCTTCAATGGGTAAGCTCTTCCACTTGGTGAGATACTCTCAAATTGATCAATTTCATAGCTTTCGAGTTCTTATTTCTTTGACTGCTTAAGGTTCCAATATTATTTTTCCTTCCTCATCAAGTTCTTGCAATATTGTTTGAACTGGAAGCTTGTCAACTATAACCTTCTTAAAGAATGAAACGTGGAAAACTGGGTGGACTCAGGAAGCTGCAAGAAGCTCCAATTTCTATGCCATAGTACCTATCTTTTTCAACACCATGTATGGACCATAATACTTTGGTGATAATTTATTATCCTTCTTAGCTTGATTGAGGGACATTTTTTATGGTCGTAGCTGTAGGAATACCCAATCACCTACATCAAAACTTCTTTCACTGCGATGTTGATATGCCTGTTGTTTCATTATATTATGCGCTAAGGTGAGGTTATCCTTTAAGAGTTGGAGAACTTCTTGATGATGCTTGATGTGATATTCCACTCCTTGAACCTTAGAATTTTCTCTTAAATATGATGTGATGGATGGTGGATGATATCCATAAAGTCCCATAAATGGGGTCATTTTTGTTGCGGTATGGAAGGAATTGTTATACCACCATTCAGGTAGAGGAAACCATTTGACCCATTGTGTCTGTTTATTAGATATAGAGAAACAAAGATATCCTTCCAAACATTTGTTTACTATCTCAGTTTTCCCATTAGATTGAGGATGATAAGATGAGTTATGAGCTAACTAAGTACCAAGACAGGAAAATAATTTTGTCCAAAAATTTCCAGTGAAAATGGGATCTCTGTCATTTACAATAATCTTTGGGTTTCCATGTAGCTTTTGAATTGTTCCATAAATGCAGTAGAAACTGTACTCGCTTTAAATGGATGAGATAATGCAGAAAAGTGTGCATACTTAGTAGGTTTGTCAACTGCCACCATGATAACACTCTTTCCTTCAGACTTGGGTAAACCTATGATAAAATCCATTGAAACCTCCTCCCAATGTTGGCTTAGAATGGATAAAGGTTGCAATAGTCCTGGGGTCTTAATTGTTTCAACTTTATTTGTTGGCAAACCAAACATTCCTCCACAAACTTTTGAATATTTGATTTAAGGGCATCCCAAAAAAATTCCTTCTTAACCCTATGGTAGGCTTTTATAAATCCTGAGTGCCCTCCTAAGGAAGAGGTGTGCAATTCCCTAATAATATTTTGTTTGAGTTGGGAATTGTTACATAGGTATAACTGATCCTTGTACTATAACGAATCATTTTTCCAGCTAAATGTATCAGATGTATTGGGATCTTGTTGTATCTTTTGAATGAGTGCCCACACTTCCTCGTCATTCTTCCATTCATCCCTTGCTTTGCTTATCCAATCTGGTTGGATAATATAAATGGCACAAAGAAGTACTTCCACATCCTCATCCTTTCTTGAGAGTGCATTTGCCACAACATTTTGCTTCCCTTTTTTGTAGATGATTTCAAAGTCATAACCCAACATCTTTCTGACCCATTTTTTCTGCTCTTCTGAAGACAATCTTTGTTATAAAAAGTATTTAAGGCTATCATGATCTATTTTTTACATTTAAGTGTCTTCCCATTAGGCAGGGTCGCCATTTCTTAAGTGCATGTAGTATTTCCAACATTTCCTTCTCATAAATAGCTTTGTGTAAATAATTTCATTTGATTGGATGACTTTAAAAAGCAATGGGTATTTCTTCTTGCATTAAAACATCACCAATTCCATTTCCTGAGGCATCACATTCCATAATAAAGGTTTTTGTGAAGTTTGATGTAGCTAAGACTGGTTCTTGGAACATTGCCTCTTTAAGATGTTCAAAGGCCTTCGTTGCTTCATGAGTCCATGAAAATGCATCTTTCTTCAATAATGTTGTTAGAGGTGTTGTTATTCTCCCATAATTCTTAACAAACTTGCGATAATACCCTGTCAACCCAAGAAATCCTCGTAGATGATTTATGGATGTTGGGATTTTCCATTCCTTAAAGGTTCTAATTTTGCTAGGGTTTACCTTAACACCTTCATGAGATACAATATGACCCAGATATTCCACCTCTTTTACTCCAAAGAAACATTTGGAGATTTTTGCATATAATTGTTTCTCCTCCAAAAGTTTGAGCGACATGCCAACATGTTGGACACTATCCTTCCAATACTTGTTGTAGATTAGTATATCATCAAAAAATACTAACACAAATTTTCTAAGGAAGGGTTTGAAAATGGAATTCATCAAACCTTGAAATGTATAAGGTGCATTCGTAAGGCAAAAATGCATCACCAAAAATCCATAATGACCCTCATGAGTTCTAAATGTTGTTTTTGGAATGTCTTCAGTCTTGATTTTGATTTGATGATATCCTGAATGAATAGCTAACTTGTCAAAGTAAATTGATCCATGCAATTCATCCAATAGTTCATCAATGACATGAATAGCGAATTTATCTTTAATAGTGAGATTGTCGAGCTCCATATAATTTGGACACATGCGACATGATACATCCTTCTTGTGAACCAATACTACTAGAGGAGAGAAAGAAATTTGACTAGGTTGAATTATACCAACCTCTAGCATTTTTGTAACCATATGTTCAATTTCACTCTTTTGGACAGAGGGATATCTGTAAGGCCTGATGTTTGGAGAAACAATTCCTGGAATCAAATTAATAGCATGATCATGATAATGAATAGGTGGAAGAAGGTTGGGAGTCCCAAATACCTTGCAATGATTGTCCAAGACTTTTTGGAGAGCTATAGAAATGGATGATTTCAATGTGGGAACCTCTAGTGAACATAATTATGCAATTGTGCCTCGTTGTTCCTTCTTTAGAAGTTTTTTCATTCCTTTAGAGTTGATTATCTTTCCTGGATTCCCTACGATACCCCTTAATTCAACTTCGTTTCCTTCTAAAGAGAATTTCATGAAAAGTTCTTGAAAATTAAAAGCTATTGTACAAAAGGATTGTAGCCATTGGACTCCTAGTACAACATCAGCACCACCCATTAGAATGAAAGGCATTGGGCTATTCAATACATATTCTCCCATGGATAGCTTCATATTATGGAACTTTCCTGAGAAATTTATGGTTCCTCCACTTGCAACCATCACTTGACACTCTGGTGTTGGATATAGGAAGAAATTCAATTCCTTGGCTATCTTATGATGTATAAAATTATGGGTACTTCCCGAATCAATCAACACTATTACATCTTTATTCTTGATATTCCCTTCTATCTTGATAGTTTGAGGAGTGGTAATTCCAGCCAATGCATTAAAAGTTATGGTCGGATTCATTTCTTCTTTTTCTAGGGTTTGTTCCTGGTGTATATCCTCTTCTTTTGACATTTCTTGTTCCTTTTCTTCCTCTTCTTCACAATCTATGTAAAACAATTTCTTCTTAGCACACTTATGACCTTTAGTGAGTTTTCTATCACAACTGTAACACAGCTCTTTTTCTCTTTTTTCTTCCAATTATTGTGGTGTCAACCTTGTAGGTTGTGGATGGCTAGGGGCAGCAACACTTCCATCTTTGTGATTGTGAGTGGTAGGTTTCCTTGTTGCCATAATTTTCTTTCCATTTTCCATGCCAACTTGAATGCGTTCTCCAATGAATCTGGTTCCTAAAGGTGAAACTCATGTTGGATGTTATATTCTAAATTCCCTATGAACACATCAATCCTGTGCTCCTCTGGAATATCGTTTACCCTTCTATTCAATTTTTGGAAGTCCTCAATGTGCTCCATCATTGAACCCTTTTGTTTTAGATTTATCAATTGGCTAAAAAGTGTGTTTTTTTTGTATCCTCATAATGTGCTATCATTTCATTCATAAAAATAGCCCAAGTGAAAGTTTTTTTACGAGAGAAAAACCATCGAAACCATACAAACTGATTTGGTTCCAAATATAAAGTTGCAATACACACCTTTTGTTTGTTTTGCACATTATGGAGATCAAAAAATTTCTCCATCTGTAGTATCCATGTTCTGGGATCCTTGCCATCAAACTCCCTCATATCCATCTTTGGAACATGGTGGTTCTTTGATCCAAAGTTAGAGTCTATGAAATCATGATTAACATTTATTTTGTTCTCATCTTGAGTTTCCTTTACTACCCTTTGGCCATTAGTAAGAATTTCTTGTAGAAACTTTGTCAAATTTGTCTTCAAATTAGTCTTCATTTTTCTTTAAATCATCCATCTTAGCTTCCACGCCATCCATCTTAGCTTCTGTTACTTTTTGTGCGAGTGAAATTTGTTGCACTTGGTCTCATAATTTTGATATACATGTTGCATTTCTTCCTCTTCTTCATGAGTCATGTTAGAGCTTTCAGGTTGCTTACTAGTTATTTCCATTCTCTTTCTTTGGGGCATCAATTACCAATGATAATGCTTCATTATTCCCTTTGAATTTCTTAAAACTAATTTTTCAAACCAAGCTTATGCAAAAATTAAAAAAAAAAAACTACACACCTTTTTTCACTTTGTAGGAGCTCGATATTGAATCTAATGTATCTCTGTAATTTTGGATCTCCAAGGTCTGAATTTTTTGCTTGCGGTAATACTCTGAGTAACATTTCTGACCCCGTAACTCTGACGAAGATTGGATTCTCCAATGAATATTTATGCCAAATCTCCCACAATGACCTAAGTATAGACTAGTTCAGTAGAGAAAACTTGTATGACTTGTCACGGGTCACTGTTTCAACCTTAGGTTTTGAACATGATACCCAAAAACCTATAGTCCGTCCTATTTCTATAACATCTTAAAAAAATACAATCTGATGCTCAGATCCAAAGTTATGACGATTTTCCCAAGGTCACCTATTTGGAATGTAGTTCGGGGGTCTGCAAAACCCTAACTTCCTCAGATTATATCTCCAACAATATAGCGAGACAAGATCTTAAATTCGGGCCCAAGGTTCAAACTGATTCTGTCTCAAATGGGTTTATTTTTTAGATTCTAAAACTTTGTAGTGAAAAATTTATAGTGCAAATGCCACGATGACCTGTTTGGAGCAACGAAACCCTAGAATCCAAAGCTCTGATACCAAATGTTATGAAACCAGCTCACAAAAAGATAGAAAAGATATATCAACACCTTATAAATAAGCCTCTTTGAGGGAGCAACCTCCTTTACATTAAAAAATGAATAATTCTTAGATGATTCAAATGACAAAAACTCCTTTCTATATATAGGGGTTTAAGGGGTCACAATATAACCAAAGTTGACCTAACAATAATAATATAAAGGCACAAAAATAACAATAGTGGGATTCTATGGGGCACAATAATAACAATATGGGGACAATAGGGACACAAAAATAACAATAAGGGATACAACGACAATAGTAATGGGGAAATCACTAGTATTATAGGGACCTAATAACTTCCATTCAATACTGTGCATTTTCTTAGCTCAAGGTTCACTGGCAGTCAGGATTGTGAATTTCCTAAGAGTAAGGCTGGTTGCCCTTAGGAATTGAGCAGTTCTCTCTGGCAAGCCTGGAACTAACAAACGACCAAGTCAGGAGATCATATTTTAGGTCAGAAAATGAACTAAGTGAGAAAACACAAGCGAAGATGAAAATGATAAGGCTCAGTCAAAGCACAAATGCCTGGATCAATGCAAGACGAGTTGTTGTGGTTTAGGAGGAAGGCTCCAAAATCGAAGCATAGGAAAACATTTGGAGGGGGGTTGTAGCTGCTACAACATGCTATTGGATTCAAAATTCTATTGTTGGGAGATCAAAATTTTGGTACTGCAAGATCAAAGTGTTAGGTCAAAGTTTTCTCTAGAAGGTTGTCATCTACAAAAGAAAAGGAAGGATTGACTTGGTGATTGGAGGAAGTCTGTGTCTAGATCATGGATTCTTGGATAATCTCGTGAAAGTATTAAATCAGGAGTTTCTGACTAGGTTTTCGCCTAGATAAGGGTTTTACCCTAGATTTCCATCTACATATTGTGTCTTTTATCTTCTTTTTTTTGGTTTATGGTAATTTCTTAATGAACTAAGATAAAAGAAGAACAAAAGAACGTTAATAATAACATAAGAATATCACAAGTAATTATCAACAAAAAGAAAATATTTTAGACTTTTTTATTTTTGAACATGGTATCAGAAGTAAGGTGGAGAAGAAGGAAAAAGGCATCTTAAAGATCTATTGAAAGGAGAATAGGGAGTTTTAAGAAGTTTGAATAAGGAATATCAAGGAAAAGGATCATATAAGAAGTCAATCCTACTATCTTCAAGAAAAATGTCTAGATCAATGAAGGGAGAAAACAAATTAAAAGTAGCATCTAATTATAGGGCATTGAAAAAGAGGATAGATCTCATCCTTGAGAAGAATAAAGTCTTGGATACAGTCAAAGGAAAAGTAAAGAAACCTACAAATGAATCAATTGATGTAGAAAAGAAAAAGTTCATAGAAACAAAGATATTTACCATGACCCTAATGGTGAATGGAACAAAAGGATATCCTCATCCCATATATTTCCAACATAGATTAGGTTCAAGAGATGTATGAGGCCTTATCCAAATTATTCACAATCAATCACTTTGGTCAAATTGCAAGTCTAAATATTGTACTAAGAACTATGAATATAACAAAGGAGGACTCCGTCAGATATTTCTTTGTAAGGATATCTAGAATCAAAGATGAAATCTAGGCAATATATGAGATAGTACTTGAAAAGGATCTTGTAATCATTGCACTTCTACAATTACCAACATCTTGGGGTTCCTTTTCATTAGGTAACAACAATTGGAAGGAAACTCCTACATTAGAATAATTATGGAATGCTTGTAGTCAAGAAGAAGTCAAAATTTCATTATTAAGCAACAAAAAAAATGAAGAAGAGAAAATTTCAAATTCATATTCAACTCATCACAACAACAAATGAACCTTCAATGTTTCTAAAGGGTCTAGCAAGAAGGTATACCTATCCAAGATAGAATGCTACAATTGTTACAAGATGGGTCACTATAGAGTGATTGTCCTGAGAATCTGAGAAATAAGAAGAGAGAAATGAAACATGAAAATGTTGTTTATCAAGGACCACCAAAGAAGAACAATATTGAAGAATCCAAGTTCAAAGAATTATTTGCTATGGACTCTTAGGGACTCTATCCCTTACATATGCTTCTACTCTAAAGTTTTGAATTATTTTCCTTTATGCTTTGATTTCTAGTACTTTTAGGTTTAAAATGATTTGGAAAAACTTTTTTGAATTGTGTTATTAAATTTATAGGTATCCCTTGAGATTAGATTAAGAGGGATCCCTCACCATTTTTACAGAGTTAAGTTTCTTACTCCTTGTATTATTTTTTACATTGGGTTTTCCTTTTCTTATCTAGATGTGTTTGTATTAGACACTACTAACATTTATTTACATAATTTCCTTTTTGAGGAAAAACTTGTGGATATGCTTAAGGGATAAATAGAAGATCTTACAAGACAGAGCTAGATGCTCTATCGGAATTGATGTCTTGTAAGGTTTTCCCATTAAACAACTCAAAACTCTGTTCTAGATCATAAACTTTGTTCTCTTCATGATAAAGGTATATTCATTCCTTCTAATAAATCAAATTTACATTACTAACAAGTGTTATGTCTAGGACCTTTGAATCTTAAAGAATTTTATTTTCGTGATTAATAATTAGATTGAATCTAACCTCATTAAAATCATCATGTTTATGGATCCCTAAAAGGTTATATGTAAAACTCTAACCTAAGATTATGCCAATTCTAATGTGAGAACCTTAGGCTAGATAGGTTTACTGATAGAAAATACTATTCTTTTGATGTTTGGAGTTTTACTATTTCTATGGAAACCCTACTCCTTTACGGTTGGATGGTAATGTATTCCTAGACCTTAAGTTTTTTATAAATTAGGTTTTATGAGAAACTCCCTTATAATATCTGGAGTAATCCCCTAGGATTGAAACCCTAGGTGTATGTTGGTTTGTCTAATCAAAACCGTAGCCTAATTAAGATCGTTATATTTCTGACTTTAAATGTATTGATATTTGTGTCTTGGTGCTACCTAATGCATATTGATATTCTTGTGCATGATTATTAAATCCTAGATATGTATATGTGCTAACCTAATTGTTGTTTCTCATAGTGTGTAAATTATAGGGTTTGTAACTAAGCCCTAGTAAAACTTTGATATTCTAGCATATTGTGATATTTTTTCCATTATGATAAAATCTATGGTTTACAATAAACCCTAGTATAATTTGATCATCTTAGATTTTGTTGTAAGCTTGAGTGCTTCAAATATGGAATATAGGGTTTTGCCTTAAATCCTAGTAGAACTCTAACATATGAGTTCTAAATTTGTTGGATGCATTGTAAAATTATACTTGTTTGAATTTGTTCTAGGGTTTGAAATAGTAGAGTAAGTCATATCTCTGAAACAAATATTGATGCCATAGATATAATGAGGTCGATATCTTGATTAAGTGATCTACGGGTTATAACCAAACCCGATCAAGAAGTTGAAGTTTAAAAGAATGTATCTCTTGTTAATTATGAACGTCACTAAGTTTAGGTATTTGATATATAAAGTCTAATTCTTCCATGATTGTGATATAATTGAAATCATGGTTCTATATGTGTATTTTGGTTTTTCTCTTTGTTTATGTTGTTTAGGTACATAATATTAAGGAGGTTGAAGATATTCAGAAGTAAAGTTGATTTGATAAGCATGATGAAGTTAGTTATATGAATGATTAGGATCAAGATGATTTTAATAATAAGGATTGATGCCATGAAGGATTCTCCAATTCTATGGAAAAAAAAAGCGTATCTCTCTATGTCAAGAGGGATCCTAGATAAAAGAAAGGGTATATCTCCCAAGGTTGGAGAGAGGGAATATTATAGTAATGATGGATACCTTAAAGAAGAAAGTGGCGAATGTATATTGGGATGCTGTTGAAATAACAAAAGAAGGATCTGATTATAGATTATGTTGCTACATGTAAAGTAGGAAAGGAAGTGGCATGGTTGAGGAAACCTCTGTTAAGATTCAAGTCTAACTATGATAAAATATGAAGTAGCATCAAGATGTTTGAAAACCATGAAGGTTTGTGTTTACTTATGTATATTTGAAAGGTTGTTACTGATTGGAGTTGTGATTTTTTAGGTAAATCTCTCGAAGTTTTGGAAGCATGCATGATGTTACTGATTTATTTGATTGAGAGAGATTTTATGTGTTGGGGCTTTCTATGTAATACAAATTTCCTAGGAGGACATTTGGTCACCTTATGTGTTGATTTCAAGTTCCTGAAGTAGGGAGGGTGTCATTAGTCATAGATTTATAACCTTGCATTAAGAACCTAGTTCCCTGAGTTGATGGTTAGAAAGTAAGTGTGATGGTTCCTAGAGTGGCTGAAAGCTTTAGCCCATCTTAGTCCCACCTGGATAGATTTCCCTAGTCAAAAATCTAGTATGTGGCATCATGTGTGCCTAAACTCTTCATGGTTCAAGTGTTTTGAGATATTCAATGTACTTATGTGAATACCTCCCTAGTTAAGAGGGAGCATTTAAGAATGTAACTAGTCTCGATCTTCAAAAATTGTATTTGAGTCATAATCAAATGAAAAGAAAAATATTTTTTTATTATTATGATTATGACTTATTAAAGCATGGGTTTCTTGCTTGGGTTATTATGTTTTAAGTCAAAGTCCCCATTGAGAACTTCTAGGTTTTATACTGAGCCGTTATAGTCATTGTCCATTTAATGAGACCATTATTGGGGTTTTGAATCATGTAAAAAGAATTATTATTAAGTAAAATAAGTCATTTGTCACCTCCACACCAAGTCAACCCTTACCTGATCAAGTTGACCTACATGAGGGTAATTAAAACTCCAGAGGAAGCTATATATACAATGTAGTGTGACCCATTTAGAGATTACACATACAAGTTCAATATTCCAGAGAAGAAGGTAGAAGAATACAAAATTGCAAAAGAAAAATGAGACTTGTTGGAGAAAGAAAATTGAAGTTTCAGGGTTACCTTTCTCTCACACGTGTGAATTTACTAGGCTACTGTTGGAAAGATTAAGTACTATATCAAGATTGAAGTTTTGTTGTTGGGTCAAATTTCTACTGTTGGATTGAAGTTTTGTTGCTCGCAAATCGAAATTCTACTACTACAAGATTGATGTGTTAAGTCGAAGTTGTTACTTGAAGGTTATCATCTGTAGAAGAAAAGGAATTCTTGACTTGGTGATTGGAGGAATTTTGTGTCTAGGTCAAGGAGTCTTAGATGATCTCATGAAACTAGTAAAAGAAGAGTTGTTGACTAGGTTTTTGCCTAGATAAGGGTTCTTCCCTAGTTCTCCTCCTACATCTAGAGTCTTTGATCTTTGTGTTATGGTTATTGTTAATTTCTTGATGAGATAAGATAAAACAAGAACATAAGAGGTGTAATAAGAAAATAAGAATATCACAAGTAATTACTAAAATAAATGAAATCTTTCTGCCTTCTTTATTTTCCAACATGGTATTAGAGCTAAGGTGAAGAAGAAGGAAAATGACAACGAGAAGGTCCATTCACAGAATAATATGGACTTTTAAGAATTTTTAATAAGGTTCATAAAGGAAATGGATCATATAAGAATTCAATCCTACCCTCTTCAAGGACAATGTCTAACTCCATGAAGGGAGAAACAAAATTAGAAGGACCATCCAATTACAGGGCATGGAAAAAGAGGATAGATCTCATCCTTGAGAACCATAAAGGCTTGGATCTAGTCAAACGAAAAGTAAAGAAACCTATAAATGAATCAAGTGACCTGGAAAGGGTAAAGTTCAAAGAAAGAGAAATATTGGCCATGATGCCAACGATGGATGTAATAAAGGTTAACCTCATCCGAGATATATCCAACATAGATTTTGCTCAAGAGATATATGAGGCCTTATACAAATTATTCACAATCAAGAATCTTGGTCAAATTGCAAGTCTTATGAATGAACTAAGAAATATGAATATGACAAAGGATGACATCGTGGCATCCTTCTCTATAAGGGTAGCTAGAATCATAGATGAACTCAAGGAAATAGATGACATAGTACCTGAAAAGGAGCTTGTAATCATTGCACTTCTAGGATTACCAACATCATGGAGTGCCTTTTCATCAGGTATCAACAATTGGAAGGAAACGCCTACGTTCAAACAATTATCGAATGCTTGTATTCAAGAAGAAGTCAGAATTTTATTAGTAAGAAACAAAGAGAATGAAGAAGAGAAAATTTCAAATTCCTATTCTGCTCATCACAAGAACAAAGGAAACTTCAAGAATTCTAAAGGGTCTAGCAGGAAGGTAGACCTATTTGGGATAGATTGCTACAATTGTCATAAGATGGGTCACTATAGAAGAAATTGTCTTGATAATACAAGAAATAAGAAGAGAGTAAGGGAACATGCAAATGTTATTGATGAAGGACGGGAAAAGAAGAACAAGATGGAAGAATCTGTGGTAAAATACTTATTTTCTAGTTACTTGTAGGGACGCTATCTCTTACATATCGTTATACTCTAAAGTTTGAATTATTTTCCTTTATGCTTTTATTTATAGTACTCATAGGTTTCAAATTATTTGGAAAAACATTTTAAAATTGTTTTGCTATATTTATACGTATCCCCCGAGATTGGATTAAGAGGGGGGCCCCCACCATTTTTCCAAAGGTAAGTATCTTAATCCTTGTATTATATTTTATATTTGATTTTCCTTTTCTTATCTAGATGTGTTTGTATTATATGCCAATAACATTTTTTTTTCTTCATATTTTCCTTATTTAGGAAAAACTTGTTGATATGCTCAAGGGATATTGAGAAGATCTTACAAGACAAAGAATGATAGAAGTTCTATTGGAATTGGTGTCCTGTAAGGTTTGTCTAGAAAAAAAATCAAAGGTATGCTATAGATGATAAGTTTTGTTCTCCTCATGGTAAAGGTATATTCATCCATTCTAATAAATTTTCTTTACATTACTAACAAGTGTTATGTCTAGGACTTTTGAATCTTAAGGATTCCTATTTGGGTGATTAATCATTAGATTGAACCTAACGTCATTAAACTAATCATTTTTATGGAACCCTAAAAGGTTCTCTATAAAACCCTAACCTAAGGGTATGTAAATTCTAATGTGAAAACCCTAACCTACTTAGGTTTATTGATAGAAAATATTATTCCTTTGATGTTTTGGGTTTTTATGTTAATTTCATGTTTGGAGTTTTAGTATTGTTATGGAAACCCTATTCCTTAATTTTGGATGGTAATGTATTCCTAGACCTTGAGAGCTTGGTAAACTACGGTTTTTGAGAAAGACCCTTATAATATCTAGAGTAAGCTCATAGGAATGAAACCCTAGGTCTATGTTTGTCTCTGTGATCGAACCCTACCCTATCCAAGATAAATTACATGTTTAACTTAAAATGTATTAACATTTGTGTTTTGCGCCTACCTAATAGATATTGACATGCTTGTGCATGATTATGAAATGCTAGATATGTATATGCGCTATCGTAATTGTTCATTCTCATAGTGTTTAAATTTTAGGGTTTGTAACTAAGCCCTAGTAAACGTTTGATATAATATGACATGGTGATATTGTTTCCATTATGATAAAATATAGGGTTTACAACAAACACTAGTAGAAGTTAATCATATTAGAATGCGTTGTGATTTATTTTATTTGTGGACATCTAAGGTGGAGTATCTCAAAGATGTAATCTATGGTTTTGCATTAAATCCTAGTAGAAGTTCGACATGTGAGTCCTAAAGTTGTTGGATGCATTGTAAAACTATACTTGTTTGAATTGCTTCTAGGGTTTGCAATATATTATAGTAGAATTTTTCATATCTCTAAAATAAGTATTGAGGCCCCAGATATAATGAGACTGATATCTTGATTGAATGATCTAGGGGTTATAACCAAACCTGAGCAAGATGTTGAAGTTTAAAAGAATGTATCTCTTGTTTATTATGAACCTAACTAAGTTTAGTTATTTGATATTGTTACACTAAAAAATGTCACCTTGACTACTTACAGTCAGTATGGCTCAAAATCAACAGTCATGCTACCCTCTTAGGCAAGTCTATGCCTCTGTTATCCATTTCAAACTCAAAGAAGAGAGAAAGTCTTGTAAAAACTATGTTTATCTCTGGGGTCGCAGGTTCTCTCTAGCCTTACCTGCGGGGACGCAGGTCATGTTCACAAAAACTGCGTCCATGGACGCTCTGTATATTAAGGGACAGGTGCGTCCCTCTGTAAAAGGAAAAATGCGCGAGTTTTATCTTGAAAAAGTTACTTGTGGTTACTTCTAGAACATTCTAGAGGTCGGTTTGATGAAATGGATGCGCCTCCAGTTGGTTCATGTATCTCTATTAAGGGGGAACTTATCCCATCAATAAGGGAGCTATCCCACCCATAGAGGGGGATGATCCCATTGATAGTGGACCTGAATAACCTCTTTACAGCACTATAAATAAAGGCATTGAGCCACAAGGAGGAGAGGTTGGAGCTATACATTTTCTTTGGGTAAATGCTGCAGGATTTAGGTCTTCCATTAGAACCTTTGTGAGGAGAGATTGTCTTTACATGATTCTACTTGGAAGTGGGTGAGCTTTGTCAAAGTAGAGGAAGACACTTGATGGACCCTGGGAGGAACTTGCACAACACCAAGGCCAGGTTGTAAGAGTTTCTTTGTTTCGTTATTAATACAAACTGGTTTATTTTTCTCAATAGCTTATGTTAATGAGTTATTTCATGTGTTCCTTGGTCTGCATGTTGAATCTATGTTTTATTATATGAAATACAAGTGCTCGGTAATTGTTTGATTGTTTGTGGTTGCAGGAATTGACTTGAAGGAAGAGCTCATCCGGATTGGCAAGAACGAACTACAACAATAGCGTTTTGGAATAAGGTAAGCCTAAACACTTGTACTTTTCATGTTATAAAAGGTAGATTTAGAGAAAGATCATTCCATTTTGTCTTGTTTGTCGCTAGTGAGTTTATACTCCTAGGGAGGTCAGTTGTGTCAGCCCAAATGACTTTTTCCGCCACGACAAATTGGCGACTCCGCTGGGGACTCCATTAATGGATAAGTCTTTTCCTTTATATGAACTTTGCTTTGTGAAAATCATTTTTTATTTTCTGGTTTTTGGCTGTGGGAATTAGTATTTGGGTGGTTTAGCTGTAGATTTAGTTGGCTTTAGTTTTTCTTCCTTTTTCCAGAAGGACGCAGTCTCTGTGTGTTTCACAGTGCGTCCTTGGATGCGCTGTTGTCTACTGCACAGTGCGGGGCCGCACCTGTGACAACGGGTGGCCTGCGTCTTCCTGTAAAAGTCAAGAAAATTCCATTTTTGCTTTAAACTACTTTTAGTTTTTGTTTTTCCTTAGTGTTTTCTTCCCAGATCCTTTAGTACCCTGTCAAGAATTCTCACCTGAACTGGTTTTGTGAGCTTTGAGTGTTTTAGTGGATTTCAACGAAGTTTAGACCTAGGGTTTGATTTTTCAATAGGTTCTGTAGTGACTTTGAGCTTAGAAAGTTGTCCAGCCTTAGATATCTCTGGTTAGTCAACCTTCTTAGAAGTTGAGCCTGTCGTAAAGTCTCCTTGTCTGAGCAACTTATCATTTGAGTTGTTTTGGGTCAAATTTCGCATTGCTTGTTTTTAAAGTATTGATTTCCATTTTCAAAAAGGACAAAAAGATTAGAATTTTGTTTTGACTAGTTTTTGGTTCTGCGATAAGCTAGTCCTTGATTCGTTCATAATCAAGTAAAACACCTTAGAATAATCATTGTTAGTTTTGACCTTGTTAGAATTGCTTAGACTAAATTTGCCTTTAGTTTGCTTATGAGTAGATTTTCATAGATTTTCATAGTTGTTAAAAGATTGCTTTTGGTTATATTAGTTTTATTTACTTTATTAAAAAGAAAAATACAAAAACATCTTCTTTAAAAGTCTTGTTTCAAGTAGCTTTTTGTTTTTGTTTCAAAGAAGAAAAGAGTTTTTTCGTGCATGTAAAGAGAAGTTATGTTTTTATGCTTGGAAAAGAAAATCGAATAGTTTCTTTGATTGTCTTCAATTAAGAAGTTGCTTTTATAAAGATTGCATTCTCTCAACTTTTTAGTTAAAACAATTCATCGAAAAAGCAAAAGTAGTGGATAAATCATCCTAGGTGCATTTTGTAGTGGTTTTGAGTCGAGTCAACACACCACAAGTTTCACTTCCATCACCTTTTGACTTAAAGAACAACCTTAAAAGTAACGCTTAAATTAAAATTGATCTAGTAACTTTTATTTTTTAGGGTTCTGAAGCACCAACATAGCTTAGGCTAGGGTCTTGGAGTAGGTGAGTACTTAACTCTCCAAGACTACAAAACCAAACAGTTAGTCTATCTTGAGTAGAACAAATCCAATTGTTTCAGTTACATTCTGGGAAAGCTCCTCTTAAAGGAGAAGCACGAGCTCGTGTCCGAACCAGTGAGGGGATCATTCCTCCCTCGTTGGGAACGACGCCAGGCAGTACGTATTAAAAACGGTAAACCTCGGATTAACCATTGTCGAGGAGCCAGGGGTCACTTATCGGTAAACCTTGGATTACTGTCAAGGAGCCGGTAAGGGGATTGGAGCTTGTTACTCTGCCCTTGCGTGCTGTCGGAGTTTAGACTGTTCCCCCAGGTGTAATTGTTGTGATTGGTAACCTTAGTGGCCATAATATCTAGGATTCTACCCAAGGTGACGGTGGAGGGAAGGTCCCACTGTACCTGGAGCAGACGTCGGCTATACTCACTTGGATTTTCTGGGGGTTACGCTTCACTTCGAGACGGTTAAAGTGGAGGTACTTGGTCCAGTCTATTCATTAAGCAGGTTGTCGGCGTAACTGTTCCACCCGCCATTTCTGTACTGAATCCTGCGAGGTTGGGCCTAATCACCAACTAGCGCTTTTGGTCCGGAAGATACTGTTTGTGTGTGCTTTGACACTCTAGATTATTTAGGCGTATGCTTCAAATTTGTTTGGTTCTTTAGAAGACTTAGGTGGTTTGATTTGAAATTTTTTACTTTGTTTTCGTGTGTTGTAATTAAAATCATTAATTGTGGTGGAATTACCGAGACGGTCCCGTCGCATTGCGGGCCAGTCTCCTGAAGTTGTTTCTGTGGCCGAATTGTTGAGAAGATCCCGTGAACTTAGGGGTTCACCTCCTCGAGACGTCCCCGGTGTTTTAGAGGGTTTAAAGGTCCTTGTAACTCCTAGTGGCAGTAAAGTAGGTTCACCTGAAGAAGGAGAGTCTTCCTTGGTAGTCCATCCAGATTACCAAAGTTTAGAAACAGGTTACAATCCCGAAGCTGTTACAGTTTCCGAGCTTACTGGTAGTTTTTCATCTGCCAGTGAAACAGGCGAAGAACCTGAAATTTCCGAACCTGTTACTCCAACTCCTAGTGTTCCTGATTCACCAAGAATAGAAAGAATTATCACCGAAAATCTTCCTGTTGGGTTAATTGCTATAGAAGAACTTGTTCCAGAGGAAGAAATAGGCGTTTCTGATTCTGAAGATATAATTACCCTTGATCTAAGGGAGCGTGAATCCATCTTTTACAGTCCTCCTAGAAGTGAACCTTGGTACCTTGCTTTAACCAATTTTTTAGACAACTCAGTAGGTTTTTCTACACCTCGTACTCCTTTTCCACCCGGAGGAATTCATACTCCTGTAAATATGTCTGGTCAGTCATCTGTGTTTTCACAAAGTCCTGAATCATTTTTACATGGCGGTCCTTCTGTTCCTACTGGGTATCAGTCACTTTCTGGTACTTTTGCGGGAGCATCTCCTCGACCCATTGATCATGGGTTATTCGTTGGAAACAGTGGTAATGTTCCATTGAGTATAGGTGATGTTTATATGATGTCAGGTTCAACTCCCGTTAACCAACCTCAAGGTGGCCAATTACCGCCTGGGGGGCAACCTTCGTTAATGCCTGGGGGGCAACCTCAAGGTACTTCATTCGTGTCTGGGGGGCAACCTCAAGGGTATCAACCCCAAGGGTATCAACCCCAGCCTCAATATGTACCCCAAAGTCAACCTCAGTATCAATACCAACCCCAAGGGTATCAACCCCAAGGGTATCAACCTCAAGGATACCAACCCCAAGGTCAAGGTCAACCCCAGTACTCGTATTTACCTCAAGGTTATCAACCTACGGGTCAATACCCTGGTCAAAGTTATCAACCACCTCAAGGACAGTCATATGGGACTGCACCTTACAGTTATCAACCCTATCCTCAATACGGTTATGGATCTCAGTATCCTCAACCTGTTACGAGTCAATACCCTGGAATGTTAACATGGGACTCGTCACAAGGTCAACAGATGTTGCAACCAAGTATACAGTCGACACCTCAAGCAGGACAACCTGTAGTTCCTGGTCCACCCCAGCAACCGCAACCTGTCCAGTCAAGTGTTCAGACCCCTGTAACTTCGGTAGTTACTCAGCCGCCAATTGCACCTGGTACTCCACCTCACACGGCTGCAGCAACTACCGCTTCATCTACCATGCTTACTTCTGGAGTATCGGCAGCTCCGGTTTCTACTGTCCCTGTAACCACTCCTCAGACATCTGTACCGTTGTCTGGACCTACAGTTCAAACCACAGTCCAGATGCCTGTAGGACCACCTGGTACAAGTACGGTTGTTACTACTCAACCTCAATTTGTTCAACCTCCGTACCAGGGACAGTATCAACCTGGGCAAGCTGCCCAACAACCGGTTTACCAGTATCAACCGTATCCTGGGTACACTTATCAACAACCTCAGCAACCCCAGTACGGTCCGGTTAATCCTGGTTTTCCAGGAGGATATAATATCCCCAATGCGATTCCTGTTCCTAGTTATCCTGGATATCCTCCTCCTGGGGCTGGTATTGTGACTCAGAATTTTAGAGATCCTAACCGGCAGTTACCTTTTATTGCAACTTTAGATTTACCCGACTTGACGCGCCTAACGAACGATCCAATTCAATATCTTCAGTTCTGGCCGCCAATGCCAAATAAGTTGCCCAGCGATATACCCAAGTTCGAAGGTAAGTCTGGAGAGGATCCGTCCAATCACGTGATGACTTACCACCTCTGGTGTGCATCAAATTCCATCTCAGATGATTCCATCCGCTTACGTCTTTTCCAGCGTACACTCATTGGTCTCGCAGCCAAGTGGTACATTGAGTTGCCACGGGCTTCTTTTTACAACTTTAGCCAGTTAGCTACTTCATTCTTAACTCATTTTCAGTTACCAGTCAGATACGATAATGGTACAGAATTATTAACTTCGCTAAAACAATCGACATCCACGTACATTTCTGATCACATCCATGAGTGGAGACGTCGAAGAAGATTAGTGAAAGTTTTTATCCCGGACCAAATCTTAGCTGAATGGTTTGTCAAATCATTATTACCAAGAATTACTGAAGATGTAGCTAAGGCCGGAGTAGTTACTGAGGAGCAAGTCATTGCTCAGGCACAGTACCTTGACTTAGTTTATACTCAGTCGGGTACTTTACACGAGAAAATACCGGATCTTCCCAAATCAAACCAAATCGCTGCTGCTCCTTCGGGATCTCATGCCGCTGATGGTATGATCGGTATCGTGACTACGAAGAGTAAGAAGAAGTCTTCCAAGACCTCCAATACTCCAATTATCACTTTGCCTGATTCTCCGACAGGAGAGTCTTCTCCTCCTGAACTTACCGCCGACATTCACGCTGTAGAGTCATCTACGGCCAAATCCAAAAACGGTGGAAAGAAGAAAGGAAAGAAGAAGACCAAAGCAGATAAGGCTCCAAAGGAGAAAGTAGAAAAATCGGAAACCAATGACGAAAAACGCAAACCTCGTTATCCTTGTCTCATTTGTGAAGAAGATCATTTTACGAGAGACTGCCCTCATCGGGCCGAGGTAGTGAAAATCGTTAAAGGTTCTTCCACTCCTGCTGTGTTAAAGAATCCATTTCCTGAGCAGGAAAATAAGATGATAGGTTCTTCTTCGAATGCCAGTGAAGAACCCATTTTGATGATGTCTCATGTCAGGATTGCGACTCGATCGCAAGATTATGGTAGTAAGGCTCCTGTTGATGGTAAAGAAGCAGAATCTTCTCACTCTAACCCATCAACCTCAACTCCTGGTTCCGATCCACTACAGATCGAAAAACCTAACCCAGACTTAGTGATTAAGCCGCCCGCCAAGGGTGTACTTCGAAGGTCTGCTTTCAATCCACATGCGAGAGCAGCCCAGAATTACAACATTGTTGAAGACTTAGCTGTTTCACCTTCAGCAATGTCGGCACTCGAAGTGCTGCAATCATGTCCAGCGCAACGAAAATTGCTTTTGTCGGCTATCGGAGCTGTCGATGTTCAGGACCCGAACCTAATGATCTTTGATCTAGAAAATAGTACACCACGTCTCCCCCATCAAATGGCTTTCCAAATCCCAGTGATAGTCAAAAACAGGCCTATTCATCGGACTGTGATTGATGAGGGAGCTTCTACGTGTATTATGTCGATTCAATGTTGGAGATCGCTTGGTTCTCCTTCATTGAACCAATCCCCCACCATCCTTAAGGCCTTTGATGGCCGTGGGTTCCGTCCGTTTGGTATTCTACAAGAATTGCCTATAGGGGTCGAAGGTAAAACCGTTAGTCTGGATGTGGAAGTGGTTGATGCCCCTCTAGACTACAACCTTCTTTTGGGTCGAAGTTGGTCATATGCTATGACAGCGGTCGTTTCATCGGTCTTCAGAGTCATTAAGTTTCCACATAACGGTAAGATCGTGACTATTGATCAGCTGACATACTTTTCATCCGACCCAACCTCTTCAGAAACTATCCAACATGTTGGTAAAACGACAATCCCTTATAGGGACATTGGTGTAGGTTTAGTTAAGGATTCCGGTTTACTGGGAACTTTTCCTCTCCCTCCACTCAATGTAGATCCTTCATCTGCAACAATTCATATGATCACGTCAGAAAACATTATTTATGATGATCCTTGGTATGTTCCCTCTGACTCTGAGCTAGACTCACTCGGTGATGTTATGCCGTTGAGTCCGTATGAAATTGCTTATGAAGCTCTTATGTCTTTTACTGATTTTCATTCAACCGAACCCGATAAAATGAATGTGGTCAGTGAAGAGTCACTTTTCACCTCACCCTTAGAACGGATAACGTTTCCCGAAGAAGTGTCATCTGACGAACAACTTCGCGAAATCCTAAGTGTAGATGATCTACCATGGGAAGATCTCCATCACAGATCTTCGTTTTTACCTAAGGCGATGCATTTGAAAATGATTTTTCATCTATCTTTACCGCTGAATATGTCAAAGACGCTCAGGATCCAACGAAACATTCTGATTCAGAGCTGAATTTAGGGAATATTTCTCGTACTGTTCCCATTGATATTTCAGTGAAGCCCGGAATCAAGAGAACATTCATATAGGTGCCGCATGTACTGACGAAGAAATTGAAACTTACAAGGCCCTATTCCAAGAATTCCGCGACGTGTTTGCCTGGTCCTACGAGGAAATGCCAGGAATCGATCCTGCCATTGTTGTTCATGAAATCAAAACCTACCCGGATGCTAAACCCATTCGGCAACGGTTGCGTCAGATTCACCCTCGAAAAGCAGCTGCAATCAAAGCCGAAGTCGAAAAGCTGTTGAAAGCAGGTTTCATTTATCCGATCCCGTTAACGGATTGGGTATCGAATATTGTTCCCGTCAATAAAAAACAAGGAACAATAAGAATCTGTATCGATTATAGGGATATCAATCGAGCTTGTCCAAAAGACAACTATCCTACGCCTTATATCGATCAAATAATTGATGATTGTGCCGGAAGTGAGATGTTTTCCTTCATGGATGGTTTCTCAGGTTATAATCAAATCAATATTCTACCTGCCGATCAACCAAAAACGGCATTCATTTGTCCATGGGGGACATTTGCTTATTGCAAATTACCTTTTGGCCTTAAGAATGCCGGTGCTACTTTTCAACGGGCCATGTCTTATGCATTTCATGACATCAAGCACATTGTGCAACCCTATCTCGATGATTTGCCTGCTCATTCTTTACACCGAGCTGATCACCTTGTCCATTTACGAGCAATCTTTATGAGGTGTAGGCATTATCGAATTCGGTTGAATCCCCACAAGTGTGTTTTCTGTATAGAAACAGGTCGATTGCTGGGATTTGTTGTTTCCAAAACCGGCATTCGCGTCGATCCCTCGAAAGTCGAGGCTATCATCCAATTGCCTCCTCCTTCGAGTTTGCGCCAACTCCAAAGTTTGCAAGGGAAAGCGAACTTTTTACGCCGATTCATCCCTAACTACGCCGAGGTCACTAAAGGTTTTACACGGTTGTTGAAACAGAACGTACAATTCTTTTGGGACGAGATTGCTCAACAATCTTTTGATGCATTAAAACACGCGTTGACCCATGCACCGTTATTGCATCCTCCCAACTACAACCAGGACTACTTCTTATACCTCGCAGCTTCGCATTCCACCATTGGAATGGTGTTAGTTCAAGAAGATGAATTCAAGGCAGAGCATGTGATATATTACCTTAGCAGAACCTTAAATCCAACTGAGTTAAAATATTCACATGTGGAGAAATTGGCCCTGGCAGCCGTTCAAGCTGTCCAGCGTTTTCGTCACTACATTCTTCTCCGCAAAACTACTGTTATTTCGGATTGCAACCCTATGATTTATATCTTGACAAAACAACTGCTAGGGGGCAAGTACTCTAAATGGATCGTCATCCTGCAAGAGTTCGACTTGGAGTTTGAGAAGTCCAAGTCTAAGAAATCTTTAGTCTTCGCGGAATTGATGTGTGATTTCCCGAGTGCTGACACAGAGACTGTGGCAGAGGAGTCCATTGCGGACGAATCTTTGTTTCTTATTAGCACTGTAGATCCGTGGTATGGGGATATAATCATCTATCTCCAAACCCAAACCTTTCGGCCTGAAGCTTCCAAGGAAAACCGTCGAAAAATTCGGTTTCAATCCCAGCAATACAGAATTATTGGAGATACACTTTATCGCCTGGGGGCAGACTTAGTTTTTCGACGTTGTTTAACTCACGATGAGGCTGAGAGAGTTTTGAATGATTGTCACTCTGGAGCATGTGGCGGTCATATGTCTGGGTATGCCACAGCTCAGAAGGTGTTGCGCGCTGGCTATTTCTGGCCGTCTATGTTTAAAGATTGTATCCTTGCCGTCAGAAAATGCCACAACTGTCAAGTGTTTGATCGCAAGATGCGCGCTCCACCTGCTCCTCTCCACCCTATAATTGCCGCTGGTCCATTCGCCAAATGGGGCATTGACTTTATTACTTGTAACCCTCACTCGGCCGGGGGGCATGCGTATATCATCCTTGCGGTTGATTATTTTACTAAGTGGGCCGAGGCGATGCCTACATTCGACGCAAGCGGCAAGACAGCTGCACTTTTCGTATTCAATCATATCATAACTAGGTTTGGTGTCCCACAAGCAATCATTACGGACCATGGAAGCCATTTTCGAAATGTCATGATGACTGAACTTACAAGCCAGCTTGGTTTGCGCCACGATAGCTCTACACCTTATTATCCGCAAGCCAACGGTTTGGTTGAGTCAATCAACAAAGTTCTAGTCGTCATGATTCGACGGATCATTGGTATCCATCGAACGAATTGGCATAACATGTTATTTTCGGCGCTATGGGCATATCGAACTTCAGTGAAAAATTCAACAGGTTTCACCCCTTTTCAGCTAGTTTATGGCTTAGAAGCTGTGTTACCTATTGAGTGCGAAATCCCATCACTTCAAATGGCTGTCGAATTACTTCCAGCTACTTCCGAAGAGGAGAAACGGTTGTTATACTTGGCTAAATTAGATGAGACTCGACGTGACGCTACTTTAGCCATCGAGACTCACGCAAAACGAATGAAAGCCCAGTACGATAAAAATGTAACTCCTCGAAGTTTTTCAGAAGGAGACCTAGTACTATTATATGATCAAGCGAACGATAAGCTAGGTGCTGGAAAATTCGTTCCCATGTGGCATGGGCCCTACATTGTAAAGCGAAAGCTAGCAAAAGGGGCTTATGAGTTAGTTGATTTTGATGGGGACTCTTTGGGCAAACCCAGAAATGGACTTTACCTAAAGAGGTATTATGCTTAAAATGATGGATGGAGAAATTTTTAGATAGGTTAGATTTCCTTTCTAGCTAGCAAGTGTGTTAGTTTAGTCAGTGTGCTTAGTTTAGCGAGTGTGGTTTTCGTCATTATCCTGGCTTATCTTGGTTTTACTCTTGATATTGTAGATGTCGACGCCTCTCCAAACATACATTGGATTTGCTGATGGTGCTTGTCGTAGTACACGGAATATCTCTTCCGCAGCTTGGGTTATCTATTCACCCTCTGACGAGTTAGTTTCTATGCATGGGGTAAGCCTCGGTCAAACAACGAATAACATTGCAGAATACAGTGCAGTGGTTGAATTATTATCCGAATCTATTTCATTTGGAATTCGACGTTTGATTGTGAGGTTAGATTCTGAACTTGTTGTATTACAGCTTAATAGAGTTTATGCCATTAGAAATCCTGTGTTGTTAAGGTTGTTTTTGAGAGTGCGTCTCTTGGAACGTGAATTTGATTACATTGAATATCAACATATTCCAAGGTCTTTGAATACATTAGCAGATGCAATTGCTTCTCGAGTGTTGGACAGACATTTATAATAATCATGCAAGTAAATTTAAAAGACATTTCATCATACATGTTAAACAAGATAAGCCGGTAATAGTGATATATAGATATAGATAGAAGTGTGTCCAAAAATATATACATCGTCTTCGATCATAGGTTTAACACACCTTATGATCGGCAAAATGATAGTACAAAAAGTCAAAAATGTCACATGTGACTACAAAAGTGACTAGTCAATCACTGGTGGTGCTCTCTGTACGACACCACTGCGCGCGCTACCTTACGCAAAAATCTCCTAAACGGTCCAGGGACCGCAACTACGAAGCGCTGAAGCCTCATAGGAATATCGTCCATAGTAGTCTCAGGTATATCTGCCGTGAGACGCTCTAGATCATGCTCCAAATCAGCTAGTACTTCCGCAGCCGCGTCCTGTGGGGCCGGTGCCGGTGCAGCTGGATGTCGTCTGTCGTAAGGCCGGAGATTGGCTGGACGCTGTGGTCCAACATCTGCATTTTTAAAATTTTACTGTTACTTTGAGACGATATATATGAAAAATAAAAATACATAATTAGAAAACTTGTGAAAATGAAAGTACCTCTGTCATCCCATTGTTCTCCCTGTGGAAGAACCATGTCCGGATCACCTCTGAAATCCATTCCGGCATATGGAAAGTCTTGTATCACAAAAAGCTGGCCCTCTAGCCAGTCGAAGTAACTGTCTGAGAATCGAACCACTGCAGCACCCTCGTCAGGATGCCGGGCCATCACCGCAACCCATCGAACAAGCTTTGGCTCCCGAGGACCCAAGTCATCAACAGTGAGTTGCTGAGGGATCAGCATAGGAACTCTCTCCAAGGCAAAGCTCACGACTATAGGCCCATATCCAAAAGTCTTTAGTCGTCCGTTCTTTGCCTTGGTCAGTTGGCTCTTCATATGAGCCGACACAGCTTCGCACCAGTTGAAGATGGTGCCTTGGTAACAGTCAACTGCCATCCGCATTTGGGATCCGGAGGCAATGTGCAAGGCGGCCGCGCCACAAATCCTGGTGACCGTAAATGCAATAACTCTAAGTTCCGCCAGAGCGATGTGTTTTATCTCCACGCCTTTTTTATGGCGAGTCCCTGGTCTGCACCACTCCTCGCGGAGATCATCAAGGGATTGGCCACCCGGCCTGGTCCCCGCAAGGTTGAGTTGCTCACCTCTGTTTGGCAAGCCAGTGAGAAAGTATACATCCGAGGGCTCTATCTCGAGCTGGTGCCCTCCAATGTAAAAACATTGATCCTGAACGTTCCATCGCTCAACTAGCCATTCCAAAAATCTTACCTGGCCCCTCATGCCCGGTATGGTCCAATATTTGTACAATCCACATGTTCTTAAGGCATCCAGAGAGGGTTGGTGGTTAATCGCAGCTTCATCGTCCTCTACGTGCTCTCTCTCTCTCCAGTCTAACATGTTCAAGGTCCTGCACATCAAAAGAATCAATTAGAAATTAATTTGAGCAAATTTGGTGGTTTTTTGAAAGAGTTGGGGTTTTGAAATGCGCCCTTTGCGGAGGACGCACCCCGGCTTTGTAGCACAGGGCGTCCGGACGCAGTTTTCCTGAAGGTGGGCTGCGTCCCCCGACCTTTTTCCCGTGTGAGAAAAAGTCGGGGGACGCAGGTCACCCGAAGGGCACCTGCGTCCACCGAGGGGCGCATTTTGAACCCAAACACCCCCCAAAAAATAAAACAGAGACCAAAAACTAAATTCTAAACGGATAGAAATGAAGAGTGGGATGTGTAAAATACCTCGGTGAAGCGGCGTTCGATTCCGACGGTCAGATTTTCCGCAGCGACCACGGGAAGTTTCTTGTCAAAAGCTCCTTTTTCAATCTTCAAAGTCAAACGATAAAAATAACATGGTAAAAGGTCTTTTTATAGGTTTTTTGGGTGAATGAGTTCATTTTTTACCATGAAAAGATGTTTTTCAATGAATTTTTGCCTATTTTAAACAGGTATGAGTAATGTGTCGCTTTTGTGCAGGACAAAGGGATTTCAAGGGAAATTGTAATTTTCACTAATAAAAAAATCAGAGTCATCTTTTAAGCTCTTTTCTGACTCCTAAAACATGAAAAGATCGCCGAGTGTCTCTTTTTCACTCGTTAAAACGGAATTAAAAGACGGTCCCCTTTTAGCTCTTTTCTGACCGTAAAATCAGGAAAAGATTGCCGGGTTTTTGTCGTTTCAAACTCGATAAGGAACTAAAACGACGTGTCTTTGATCACTTTTTACTTTTCAGGTCAACGACACTATTATGAAAGTACTCCTTGGTCGCAAGATCAAGCGGTTCCCCCAGTTATTATTTTATACTTTTTCGGGCTTGAGGGACACAAACTTACGAAAAAGTTCAACGTGGAGTTTCCTTAAGTTTTTTCAGACTCTCTAAAAATGAAAAACGCCGAGTTTCTCCTATACTGGGCTCGTTAAACTTTTACACTAAAGGACCTGTTCAATTACAAACAGGAACGAACCACTCCTTCCTAGGGTTCGAATTCAAACTAGGTTGGACTCGTCCGAAGGATGAGCTTATAACCAAGCATATGTTATCCTCCTCAAGCTTGTTAAAAATAAAGAGGTACTTGCCAGAAATGGTGGGGGAAAAGAGAGAAGAATGAACCTATTTGTCACCTTTAGTCTCAAACGAAACTTTATTACCACTCTTGAGCACGACACTTTTTCATTTCACCTGGGTTGGGAAATCTTTTACCTTACAGTTGACCAAATCACTTTGAAAATCTTTAACCGGGTTCAGGGATCAACTTTGAGTTATTCGTCACCAAACCATCTGTTGTGTCGTTATGTGTTCAAGAGGTCTGCAAGAAAAACTTTCATCTGCAAAATACTTGTCCTCCATTTGACCATCCCTGAGTCAGTCCTTACAGCTACATTTCTTCAACTTGAACAATGATTTCGTGTTGCGGGCTTGCCTTCAACGGGTCGCTTTCTATCGACATCGACACATTATCTAGAAAGATGACTTAGGAATCGACAGTACCTTGAAGTCTGCATGCATCAATGGCAGGTTTCTCGCCTTTGACGACAGTTTACATCATTGACTTTCGATCAAAAGATTCCGTGAAGTGTTCGACATCAAAACATCTATTCACATTTCACGGGTTGTGCTTGGTACTTTGAGGACCATTGACATTACTGGTGGTTTCTCTCACGCTTGTTAACAGTTTACATCATTGACTGGTAATCAAGTGGTTTCTACCATGTTCGACATCGAATCATTTAATCACATGGCTAGAATCGTACCAATTCGGGAAGTAGAAGTGAAGACCCTGGATCTAGTTTCTACCATCCAGGCTGCGAGGAGTTTTGTATTCATTATCTATGTAGACTAATCATAAACAGATGGCTGCGTCCATACTGTGTCTACAAAAGTCTATAAAATGATGTACTGCAAGATCATTCCTGTATCAGACTAGTTAGTCCATTAGTTAAAGTTTTGAATCTGAGTATGGGAATGCCTACCTCAGTGATGATATAATCTTATACATGTATTTTGTGTTGAAAATTGCAGGTTCTAACCAGGTCATCCACAAGTCAATCCTTGAAATGATAAAGCGCTTCACCCTTCCTAGAATTACAAAATACCAATCTATTCCAGGCTTCGCACTTTAGGGGGCAATCTGTTACACTAAAAAATGTCACCTTGACTACTTACAGTCAGTATGGCTCAAAATCAACAGTCATGCTACCCTCTTAGGCAAGTCTATGCCTCTGTTATCCATTTCAAACTCAAAGAAGAGAGAAAGTCTTGTAAAAACTATGTTTATCTCTGGGGTCGCAGGTTCTCTCTAGCCTTACCTGCGGGGACGCAGGTCATGTTCACAAAAACTGCGTCCATGGACGCTCTGTATATTAAGGGACAGGTGTGTCCCTCTGTAAAAGGCAAAATGCGCGAGTTTTATCTTGAAAAAGTTACTTGTGGTTACTTCTAGAACATTCTAGAGGTCGGTTTGATGAAATGGATGCGCCTCCAGTTGGTTCATGTATCTCTATTAAGGGGAACTTATCCCATCAATAAGGGAGCTATCCCACCCATAGAGGGGGATGATCCCATTGATAGTGGACCTGAATAACCTCTTTACAGCACTATAAATAAAGGCATTGAGCCACAAGGAGGAGAGGTTGGAGCTATACATTTTCTTTGGGTAAATGCTGCAGGATTTAGGTCTTCCATTAGAACCTTTGTGAGGAGAGATTGTCTTTACATGATTCTACTTGGAAGTGGGTGAGCTTTGTCAAAGTAGAGGAAGACACTTGATGGACCCTGGGAGGAACTTGCACAACACCAAGGCCAGGTTGTAAGAGTTTCTTTGTTTCGTTATTAATACAAAATGGTTTATTTTTCTCAATAGCTTATGTTAATGAGTTATTTCATGTGTTCCTTGGTCTGCATGTTGAATCTATGTTTTATTATATGAAATACAAGTGCTCGGTAATTGTTTGATTGTTTGTGGTTGCAGGAATTGACTTGAAGGAAGAGCTCATCCGGATTGGCAAGAACGAACTACAACAATAGCGTTTTGGAATAAGGTAAGCCTAAACACTTGTACTTTTCATGTTATAAAAGGTAGATTTAGAGAAAGATCATTCCATTTTGTCTTGTTTGTCGCTAGTGAGTTTATACTCCTAGGGAGGTCAGTTGTGTCAGCCCAAATGACTTTTTCCGCCACGACAGATATATAAAGTCTAATACTTCCATGATTCTGATCCAGCTAAAATCATGCTTATGTATATTTATTTTGGTTGTATTTGTTCTTTAATTTGTTTAGGTACATAATATTCAAGAGGTTGAATATATCTGTAAGTAAAATTGATTTGATAAGCATGATGAAGGAACTTATATGAATTATAATGATCAATATGACTTTAATAAGAAGGATGGAAGCCATGAAAGCTTGTGTAACGCTATGGAAAAGAAGATCATCTCCCTAAGTTAAGAGGGAGCCAAGATAAAAGAAATGGTATATCTCCCAAGGTGTGTTGGCTTGATGGGGCCTGACCCAGGTTTGGAGTTATTTAGTCAAACAAATCCTATACTACTGGCCCTATCGGAAATAGCCCATGGAGTGCAGACTAAGGTCTCACCCGAAGTAGTATGGGGGGATGCTCGAACCAAGTTTCCACACCCTTGAGATATTTGAAGGGTCGATTTAGTCTAACAGTGAATATCTTCATGCTGGTCACTTTGTGCACTTTCCTTTCCTACAAGGCCTTCGTGCCCTGTTATACTCGAATTTGCACAACACTAACCAAGGGTTGACGAGCTTTTGCGTTGCTAAAGCAACGATCTGCGCTATTTCCCCGTGTTGCACCACAAATCTTACTTATCTTCCTATAACAATTAGTTATCTTCACGTAACTACATACTTTATATTATATTCACTTATTCAGCACATTCATATAAGTTCACACAACAAATAAAGAGTAAACTTGCAATTCGTACGCAATATAATTCAATGTATAAAACAGGAAAAAGATACACAGAAATATTGTCAAAATTCTCTTTAATAATGCTTCAATTGGTTACAAACTCCACCTAGCCTACGCACTCAGCTATAGGGGTTCACGCACTCAGCTACAGAGCCTTCTCCTACTCTACAACCCAAAGACTCGACTTTACACTTGTTACTCAATGCTTCATCATTAGATCTTTTATCTTCCATCTATTAGATGTCTCTTTACACTTACATCCTTGCTCTATTTATACAATCCCATGGTCCGTGGACCATGGGTAGAAATCTCAAGCCAACATTACATTACAAAAGTAATGACAGACAACCCAATGACTTAGTTACAACTTCGCGCTCCGCGCCCACAAATCACAGGGTCTTTACATCGAACTTAGTCAAAACTTGGGTTTTAAGCCCCAAAACTTGCCTTGTGGTGGATCTCGTGCCCAACAGGCCCCCAAAACAAACATCGTGACTCGCCCTCAAGTCACTTTGTCAATGCGGAGAGCTTCATGCAGAGACCTCCCAACTCTGCTTGGATTGCTGCAAGGTTGGCAACACACTGAGTGGTTGCCTGCTGTATATCCTAGATGCGTTGTTTAGAGACCGAGGTATCTAAACTGTTACCTTGTATCTACTCCTACATCCCCTACATCTACGCGAGCTTGCCTTCAATTGTTGCTATGATAACAAAGGCCTCATCGATCCAAGGTTGGACACTCTCCTTCAAAACCTCCTCTATGTCACGTTGCGTCTACTTGCTCCTTAAGTGCTTTGACCTGTTGCATCTGCACGGTCCCTTTGACATTATCATACTGTTGTTGTAGCTCACACCCCTCCATTTCTAAGCGTTATATGTTCGAGTCCTCCTATAGAGTGGTGAGGAACTCGAATGATTCTTCCAACATTTTGGTGCAGTGCTTTACTGCATTGTTGATCTCCTCCATCCCCGATGTAATGGTGTTGGCGCATTGTTCCCTTACCTCTGGAGGAGTTGAAGGCTGCGCCTTCAACCGGAGCTCTGCTATCTTAAGGTTTAGCTCGAGCTAACACTTGGCCATCTCTTTTCACACCTCTTGTACCCCTACTGCTAACCTCTAGATGTGTGCCTCTGTTGGTGCCTCTGCTGGGATGGCCAACTTAGGGACCATTTGGCAGGAATTTTCAACCACCTGCACCATCTTTCAGTTTTGCACCACAACCTCGTCATGCTGCAGCCTCAGTTTCTCCATGTTGATTCATTTTTCACTCAACACCTGTAACCTGTGGCCCTCCCTATCTCGCAGTTCTGTAGTCACTCTGTCCTGTAGGACATAGAGCATCTGCATAGCCATGTTGATCCCTACTCCCTTCAATGCGCTGATTGTAAGCCTGTCAGCCTCATTCTCTATAACCATTTCCCCCTCTGGCATCACTATTATGTTAGTCATGCGGGCACGCAACATTTCCTCAGCTGCGGTCATTCCTACTGCAAGGCTGGTCGAGAGAGTACCAACTTGGGGAGTGCACACTTGCAACTCCTAAATCTATGTCGAGAGGGCCCCCAACACAATCTGATTTTCCTCTGCAAATTACTGGAGGGCCTCCATGGTGACTTCACACACCTTTTCCTTCACCTTCCACGGAGGAACATATGTGGGCAGCCTGGCTGGAGGGTGCGCACCCTCGGTTTCTTCCTCCATGTCTTCATCCTCATCCTCTTCTATCAAGATGTCCTCAAGGTCTTACTCCTCCTGATCAGTTTCCATATTAATCACATTCCCTTTTTCCTCCATGGTCAATTTAGTTCTCAACGGGTTTCGAGGGGACATGCGCACTAGAATCATGGGCTACTTATCTTTCTTGGGCCTTGGCATGCATGGTGATTTAGGGATTTCCATAACTATCCCGACGCTCTCAGGGGCATCTTCTATTGTCAAGGCCTGTGCGGCCTCTTCGACGGTAATTTCTCTAATTTCCCTGGTTTCTTCAGACACTGGCATTTTGTTTGTCCAGATATCTCTCAACTGCCTCACCGGGTGCTCAAACAACGCTCTCAACAGGTTAAACACGTCTCAGTTTAGAATACTTTGGGCACACGATAGCTAAATTCGCGAGTGACCAAGTGTTGTTTGCTAGGCAGCCCTTTGCAATTTATAGCGCCATTTGAATTTGAATTAGAATGTTCTCCCCAAATCCGGTTCATTAATGCTCCCTTGGCGGTAGATTTTCCAAAATCTTACCCATAAAGCTCGTCTTAAATGTCTGTTGCCCGCTCCATTTGGTCTCAAACCAAGCCTCACATCGTGAATAGTGACTATAATGGTCACTTTCCAGCCAACCTGCGCAGTAGTACAGCCACACTTGTGCTGTCATGGACCTTGTGACACTTCGCTCTTGTACGCATTCCCGTCATCATGCAGCTCTCGGTCAGGGTAGTTTATAGTCCCGCACCTCCTTTCAACTATCGAGAGCACTAAGACTATGCTTCCCATGGCTAGTCTGGTGGTCGGGCCACCTGTATACTGCTTCAACCCACCATCAATCAATTTTCCAAGGAAAAGTTCATTTTTTAACTTGACTCTCTGCATCACACACTTCACCATCTGCATCGCGCCATCATCGGTGACCCCTCTAGTAATATATGGGCCAATACAAGGTATCAAGCTGATCAAATCTCGGTGGTAGTCCCCAAATTTGTCAATGTAATCGTGCGCACCCTGTTTTATCACCACAATTTTGTTATCGAGAAAATCCTTCTTTATTTCTTCCTCGAGCTTCTTGACTTACACTTCCAACAAAGCACTTTCCTCCCTTTACCGCAATCTTTCTTTCATGAGTTCTTGGAGCCTAAGATCACCCTTTTGGATCTCTTCATCAAGTCCCAAACACTCTTCTTCATTCAACTATGTGATCCCTTCTTCCAAGGCTCCACCAACCATCATATCCAAGGGCGTTGCTATGTATGGACTAGGCATAATATACTCCATTTGGATTGCATCGGTTGCTACATAGGTCATCCTAGAAGGTGTTTGTACCATTATTTTCTTGTACATTGTATTATAAGCCCACAAAATTGCTGGTACGCGTAGGTCCCAATCACTTCGCTATGCATTATATACCCTATTCAGTGCTTTGCATACTTCGTTAAATTCTCTTGCATGGGTAACATTATGCACACTCATTCTCTCCACACTTTGTTGTTCCAGCTCGAGGGACCATTCATGCAATTTCCTCTCCAACACATGCTTATTGACCGTGTTCCCCAACGCAAAGTCAACGTGCATCCATGCAGGTTGTTTACAATATGCCTGTACCCACCTAGACAGATGTGCACGTGGACCGTCTCGTACATTGTATTTATCTGTTAGTCACATCTTAGGCTTCCCAAAATGCATGCACATCATTCTCCTGCATTCGCGCTAGTCCTCAAAGCTCTCTTGGTGCATACCCCACCACCTCGCAGGCGTAGTACATAATACCCACTTCAAAGCTTCGAACTGTTGTTTTTCCAGCACCTCCCTTTCAAATCTATCCAAGAAAGCATCTACCTCACATAATCCATCAAAAGTAGGAAAATCTTTCATTTTTGTCAATATGCAACACAACGATCTTTTCATCATGTTATAGTTCAGCATGGTTACCTCATTTAATTGGTTCTTCCATCACTCTATTTCTTCATCTGAATCCTACATACAGGAGCTTCCACGCTCCCATGAGATTCGTCCATGCGTGGTGGGATTTACCCAGTCTTTCTCTCACGCGGTTATCTTGTAGATGCAATCCAAATCATCGTCACTTTCATAGTTGTACATCAGCTCTGTGTAGCGTGATCCTTCCATAGGGTCTAAAGGTACAACTAGGCGCAGATAATTTTTCTCAAAAATCATCTTGTGCTTCTTCAGATTAATCATGCCATTCATATCAGTGGCCCAATCGATTCCTAAGAGTGCGGGGTAGGGATTGTTGTCATCAACAATCTCTATCACTTCAAGGTTTGCTAGCACGCTTGCCCCTTCAATATCCACGGTGATTCCTTGTAATCTCCCAATAGGTATTATATTTTGCTGGTTTTCCATTTGCAGCTGGATAGGTGACCATTACAACGTAGGCCTTCCCAAGAACTCCCATGTCTCCTTCGATAGAATGTTCGCGTCCAATCCTAGGTCCAGAATTACTTGGTCCATCTCATATTCTCCAATCTGCATGGTCAACCTCATTTCTCTTCCTGTCCTCATCGCATTCTTTCTAATCTTTCAAACTACGTGTGGCTCTCTTGGCATGGTCCCAACACATCTGTTAATGAGTTCCTGCAATCCCTTTACAACCTTACTATCACGCAATAGCTTCATGCATGTTTCTAGGAACATTGTGAACATAGATGGGTCCATTCCCAACTCTGATCTATCTTTTCTTCCTTAAGTAGAGGCATCAATGATGCTCTTCCTAGCTTCCATGAAGGTTCCCTTAGTGCGTTCCAAATAAAACTCTGCTTCTTTCATCGAAGCCTTGTGAACCCAAGTACTATTTTCGGGTTGTTTTCCTTTATCATCTCCCATCATAATTCCACCTCAGAGCACAATGTTCACATTTGGATCTTCCTCGCCCGACTCAGACCTCATCATCTGTAGGTTCTAAGTTGGGGGAGGTTGGAGAATTCGCTTGTCACGCAGCCTAGCTATCAACATGGGACAATCCTCCATCTCATGATCAAACAAGGTACATTACAAACATGATGGATGCATTGGATTTGTACAATCATGGGAATAATATCATGACCCTCCACAATTGTAACATATTAGCTGTCCACAACCTCTTCCAGGTCCTCCTCCACCTCGGCCTCATCTGCGCACCTGAAATCCAGTTCGTGCCACTACTGCATTCTGGTCAAGGGGCAACATTTCAACCTGAACTCTGTAGGTGGGAGTCCTATCCATCATCAGATCCTAACTTCTACATATGCGCTCGTCATATCCAACTGATCTACAAACATTACAGAACAACTGTTGCAAATTCTATATGTACTTCTATAACAAATGGTAGTTGTTCGTAGCATGCTTTCCTCCTATTTGATAAATCATGCACCACAAAGTAGGGGCCGTGCTAGGTGTTGCTTGTGCCTTTGGTCTTAATGGCATTGGCCCTACTCCTTTGAGGTAATTTGCAAACACAAGGCAATCGTCCTTATCATGACCCTGACCCTTGCATTTTACACACCATACTTCTTTGCACACTTCTAGGCAAGTTTTCCGGTCTTGTTTCAGACTTTTCATCTCAAGGCATAAGTTTTTCAACTGCGCGTGGATCTATTGAACTCCTAGGTTAAGATCCTGTATCGCGGTCTCATGCAGCCTCATTGCGATCTCCAAGGCTTCTGCCTGGGTTGTTAACCTTTGTTGTGATAGCGTGTTCCTCAAATGCGGTGTTAGCGATGCTACAAACCATTGATTGTGTTTTCCATCTATCAAAGTCATATTAGCTTCGCGAATTGTGTACTTCAGTCTCTGATGCAACTTCGAAGGAGTCTCTCCTTGTAGCATTATGATCTCTTTGAACCCAATGATCGACTATGCCTCTAACTTTGGCCTGCTAAATTCTCTATTCAGTGCAATTTGGATATTTGTGATCCCCGCATTTGGATTGTCATTATAATGCTTAATATACCAAGTCAGGGCATGATCCTACAGAGTTCTAACCAGTGTCGCCTTCTTTATATTATCATCTATAACTCCTTGCGCTTCGCATACAACCCTTATCATGAACCAAAACTATTCTGGATCTTCATTTCCTACTCCCTTGAACACAGGATACTTTATCGCGCTTGCCATATCGACTCGCGGTGGTGGCGGAGGTGGTACAGGCGAAGATGGGGGTGAAGGCAGTGAAGCTGGTGGTGGTGTGGGTGACGGTGGTATGCATAGAATCATCTGCCTTATCAAATTGATCGCACTTTTTGGTGAGACCTTCGCGAGCTCTTCCTCGTCCCCTCGCAGAGGTGAAATCAAAGGGCTATTCTTGGGTCCCTTACTCCCTTCGTTTCTGTAGGTTTTTTCACTTTGCATAGCTCCAGACATCAAGGTATAACCCTATTTTCACACAATAATATTTTAATCCAAGTATTGAGATACTTTACGTACTTACCTCACGGTCCTTTGAGAAAGCGTCGCTCTGCCTCGCTATAGCTCACAGAAGTATCTATCGCGAACTCAGTAACAAATCCTCCTATAATCCAATCGATTCAGTGATCAAAAATGTGCACGATCTTATCCTCTGATGCTTCCAATCTGTGCACCAACTCTGGGGTCTACACAATAGGATTGTCGAGCTTCCACCTTCCTTGGCTATATGCTAGCTTCGTGATCCACTCGTACAACTCAGAGTGGGAAATATGAGAAGAAAATTTCGTGTATCTTTGTCTACAAGTAGTAGTCTAACTAGTCTTCCTTTGGTAGTCATGGATTCCTATTCTCCTGCACTGCAAACTTGTGATTCCTCTTATCCAACCAACCTTCAATTTCCTTCTTAGTTGGATTCCAATGATACGACATTAGACATCTCTATGTAGATTCTGGTCCCAACAATGGAACCATTTTTTGGCTTGATGGGGCCTGACCTAGGTTCATAGTTATTTAGGAAAACAAATCCCTGTACTACTGGCCCTTTCGGCAACAACCCGCAGAGCGCAAACTGAGGCCTCACCTGAAGCAAAATGGGGGGATGCTGGAACCAAGTTTCCACACCCTTGAGATGACTGAGGGGTCGATTTAGTTTGACTGTGAATATCTTCATGCAGGTCACTTCACCCACTTTCCTGTCCTGTGAGGCCTTCGCATCTTGTTATAGTCAACTTCACGTAGCCATAACTAGGGGCTAAGGATCTTTCACACTACTAAAGAAATGATCTACACTATTTCCCCGTGTTGCACCATAGATCTTACTTATCTTCCTATAACAATTAGTTATATTCGCGTAACCAGATACTTTATATTATATTCACTTATTCAACACATTCATATAAGTTCGCGCAACAAATAAACAATAAACTTGCCATTCATACCCAATATACTTCAATGCATAAAACAGGAAAATATACACAGAAATATTGTCAAACTTCTCTTTATTAATGCTTCAATCGGTTAGAGACTCCACCTACCTTGTGCACTCAGTTGCAGGGGTCTGCGCACTCACCTGCGGACTACTAGGCCTCTGTGCACTCAGCTGTAGAGCCTTCTCCTACTCTACAACCCAAAGACTCAACTTTACACTTTTTACTCAATGCTTCATCATTAGATCTTCTAAATTCCTTCTATTAGACATCTCTTTACACTTAGAGCCTCGCACTATTTATACAATCCCATGGTCCGCGGACCATAAAGTAAGGATGGTCAACCTTATGACTTAGTTCCAACTTCATGCTCTGTTCCCACAAAGCATAGAGTCTTTACATCAGTCTTAGTAAGAACTTGGGCTTTAAGCCCCAAAACTTGCCTTAGGGGGGATCCTGCACCCAACAAGCTGAGATGGAGGGCATATTATACTCATGATGGATACCTTGAAGAAGAAATTGGAGAAGGTATATTACGATGATGCTGAGAGAAGGAAAGTAGGTTTTGATTGTAGAGTATGTTGTTGCATGTAAAGTAGGAAAGGAAGTTGCATGGTTGAGGAAACCTCTGTCAAGATTCAATTCCTACTATGATAAATTGTCAAGCAACAACAAGATTTTTGAAAACCTTGAAGATTTGTCCTTAGTTATGTGTATTTGAAGGTTTTTGTTGATTGGGGTTGTGATTTTTTAGGTAAATATATCAAAGTTTTTGAAGCATACTTGATGTTACCAATTTTTTTGATGAGGATATATTTGATGTGTTGAGGCTTTGTGTGTAATACACATTTCCCGGGAAGAAATTTGGTTGGCCTATGTGTTGATGTCTAGTTCCTAAAGTAGTGAGTGTGGCATTTGTCTTAGAGCTCTGAACTTGCATTACACACCTAGTTCCCTTCATTGATGGTTAGCAAGTAATCTTGATGGTACCTAGAGAGGCTGAAAGCTTTAGTCCATTGTAGACCCACCCAAATAGATTCACCTGGTTAGGAATCTAGTCTCTGGCCCCATGTGTGCCCAAAATCTTCGTGGTTCATGTCTTTTGAGATATTCAATGTACTTATATGAATACCTACCTAGTTAAGAGGGAGTGTTGAAAAATGTAACTAGGTTCAGTCTTCATAAATTGTATTTGAGTCACAATGAATCCAAAATAAATATTTTTTTTTCACTATTTTTTTCATTATGACTTATTAAAGCATGGGTTTCATGGTCGGGTCATCATGTTTTAGGTCAATGTCCCTATTGAGGATATCTAGATTTTAAACTGAGTCATTAGAGTCATTTTCGATTTAATGAGACCCTTCTTAGGCTTTCAAATCATGAAAAATAATCATTATTATGTAAAATAAGTAATTTCTCACCTCCACACAAAGTTAGCCTACATGAGGGTACTTCAAACTCCATAAGAGGTTATATATATAGTGCATATCAATTCATTTGGATATTACATATACAAGTTCAATATTCAAGGGAAGGAAGCAAAAGAATGCAAAATTGCAGGAAAAATAGGATATTTGCTGCAGAAAGAAAATTGAAGTTTCTAGGTTACCTTTCTCTCATGTGTGTGAATTTACTAGGTTGTTGCTAGAAGGTCGAAGTACTGCATCAATATTGAAGTTTTGTTGTTGGGTCGAAGTTCTGCTACTGGGTTAATTTTTTTTTATGGGAGATCAAAATTATACTACTGCAATGATCGAAGTCCTAGGTCAATGTTTTTTTTGGATGATTGTCATCTGCAAAAGAAAAAGAAGGGTTGACTTGGTGATTGGAGGAATTTTTTGTCTAGGTCAAGGAGTCTTGGATCATTTCATGAAAATATTAAAGGAAGAGTTGGTGTTTGGTTTTTTTCCCTAGATAGGGTATTTTCCCTGATTGTCCACCTACATCTAGTGTCTTTGATGTTTGTGTCATGGTTATTGGTAATTTATTGATGAAATATGATAAAAAAAGAACACAAAAACGTTAATAAGAACATAATAATATAACATGTAATTATCAACATAAAGAAAATCTTTCAACCTTTTTGATTTTCCAACATAAGGTAAATGAGGTAAGCAACACTTGTTCACATTTAGGTTCCTCGCAAGAAGATGATCATTTTGGTTCCTTCGAGAAGCACACTCAAGGAATTGGGTCAAAATTGTTATTGAAAATGGGTTATGAAGGGAAAGGCTTGTGAATCCATAGCCATGGTATAACACAACCGATTATGGTTGAAGATCGACCTCGATATGCTGGGATACAATATGGAAAAGTGTAGGTTGGAGAGTCTTCCAATGCTATTGAAGAAAATGATTCTTCGAAGGGAACTTTTACATCATTAGGTTCACCTTGTCAAATTTGAAACAAAGGAAAACATTAAAGATATAACTCGACTACACTAAATTTTCTTTTGATTATAAGAATCATGGTTTTTGTCATAGAAGTTTTTCTTCATTTTGTGGGTTGATCAATCGTAAGGTTTCCAAATGCTAGAAGAGAATGATGATGTACAAGGTAATCATTAAGGAAAAGCAAAAAAAGAATCAATCTCCAAATCGTGAAAAATGGCAGAATTTTTACACACATTGTCATAAAAATTGGCATTCGATCAATAGTCATTGGAAGATTCATCCCAAGTTTCACTATATGCCCAACAAGAAGCCCGTTAAAAAATACATTCCAAAAGAGACTACAAAAAAATTGAAAAAATAGAAAACTTTATGAAAAATTATGAATTTTATGTACGAAGATGATAACAATTTTTTTTCAAAAAATAACAAATAACATAACTTTTTAAGTAAAAATGGAAATAAATATAAAAATAAAGTAAACTCAACTTTAATTGAGGAAGAAAATTAAAACAGCAAAATAAAAATAAATTGTATAAAATAAAAACAAAAAGGTGAAAAGAAGCCCCAAAAAAACAAAAAAAGAAACGAAAAAATTAAAACAAAAACTTAAATATTAAAAAATAAACATTTGTAACAAAATTTTGGAGAAAAAGAAAAAAAAGGTTAAATAAAAGATTACTAATCAATCAAAATTATTTAAAAAATAAGAAAAAAATAGTATAAGTATATATATATATATATATATATATATATATATATATATATATATATATATATTTATTGAAAATTAGAAAAAAAAGATCAAACAAGCTTTTAAAAAGAGGAAAGGCAAAAAGAAATATAATTAAAAAATGAAAATGAAAAAAAACAAATAAAAAATATATATATAACATAAAAATTAAAAATATTATACATATTTTAAGGAAAATTAAAAAAAATAAAAAATAAAAAATAATTTTATATTAGAATATATATTAAAAAGAGTATAAAAAAAAAATAGAGAACATAACATTAAAACATATTTTTAAAAAAATGAAAAAAACTAATAAATAAATTAAAAATATATAAATTTTTTTTGTAAGCCGACACAAAAGTGCTTGATATTAATATGAAGAAGATGATTTACAATGGCAACATATATAAGTCCAAAAAACATTGATATGGGAGTATAAACCCCAACAATATTTCTACAAGTGACAAAAAATATCTAATTCGAACCTCCACTAAGCTTGTAAGCAAAGATAAGAAAATAAGTAGAGCCAGAGGTAAACTTCTGAAGTATATTTGCAAAAAAAAAAACTAACAATCTTTAGTGTTTCTAGGGATTCCTTCTAATATTTGTTGACGGTCTTAATTGAACCATCAATCTTATCATTGAGGATGCCCCTATGTCGAGATACATTATACACTGGAGAAGACCATAGCTAAAAACAAACTTTCCTGCTACTTGTTTAGTAGTAAGAAAGAAAAGACGATAGGAAGCACATCAAACATAAATAATCACTAGAGAGAGAGGAAATCTGTTTAATTGAGGAAAGATACCATTTGGTGGACCATTGGTGGAAACAATATTCTTAATGTTAAGTTGTGGAGCATTGGAATTTGGTTGACTATTAATGATAGCATGAGTCTCGATATAGTCATCTGAATATGAATGAGATACAACATACTTCTCCACTCTTTTTAGTTGAGATAGGATATCATCGAAACAGAAATGAATAAATCTTAAGATGCACTTAATGTCCTCTTTCCTCACAAATATTTGATAGTTGTCAACTTGTTTGTCTCTAAGAACAAGACAAAAAAGAGTATCTAGTTGCTAATGAACCACCATGGAGTGTAAAAAATATAATCTTCATCTCTTGAATTTCCCAGGATCTAGAATCCACTTGAGATATTCAACACCAACCTTCGAAACTGAGTAGTAAGGACTTTCACCAAATTCTCATGACTCCAAATTACTAAATTCCTTTCTAATTTCTAGAGGGACTAAATCAAATAATGATGTTGTCAAATTCCATTTGAACAAGCATTGTTACTGTGAAGAGGAAATATTAGCTACCCCCTGTTGACTCAGAAGCCTTTATCGTGGTGTCATAATAGTAGCTTCAGGCATATAGGACACCCTGAAAAAAATGACAAAAATTTCCTAATAAACACTAACTAGACTTACATAGGGTAATTGAGGAAGGAAAATCGAAATTGGAAGACTAAAATGAGACATATAACACACCCTCAACAACCTAACACAAAGTTTCTAATAAACACTGACGCAACTTACACGGAGCAATTGAGGAAGGAAAACCAAAATTCAAAAACTAAAACCATGGAAGATTACAACGTCTCAAAACTACCAAAAATTCTTTGCAGGATTATTGGGATACAATTCATGAGCCCTGATGTTCTTTAATTGAAAAAATGACCTCGAGTATTTAAAAAAAATCCCAATGGTAATAGTACCTAGTAACTTGAGACCTTGACAAGAAATAAACCAGCTAGACAAAAAAATATGTGAATAGGAACATGGAACATAAAACCATCATTTGCAACCCCACTATTAAACTTCACACAGAGTCCAATGTGTTAAAACTAAATGCAAAAATTCCTAGGATACTAGACTCCATAGACTAAGACAAGGTATTTAAACAACATGGAAAATCAGACCCTTGGAGTGGTGAGGATAGCAAAACTACGACTAATTTGAAGATTGTTAAAGAGGCACTATTGTGCAAGAATAATATGAATTACATTGATATCCAAACCAAGATGAGTACCTAGTGAAAAATCTATTACCATAAATCACCAATTCCTCACAAGGATGGTGACTCCTTAGCCGACAACTAGGTGGGTGCAGATCACAAAAACACAATATTGAGAACATGTATAGGGAATAAAATTGGAAAAATGTGTTGCACTCCTTACCATCTACCAATGTCTCTTCGTAATCTCACCACCGTGTGATTAAAATTTCATATTTATAACAATAGTAAAAGGGTGATTGTGGTGATTCAATTACCCCATTTCTCTAACAAAACATGACGTAAGTATGACAAGTGTAGATAGTGGCATGCTTGTTAATACAAACATTCCTCCTCTGTAGCAGGATAACGTTAATGGCTTCAAAGCTTACATCAGCCAAACCCTTGGATGTATACGCTAACTCCATAGTATATAACACATTGATAATAATGTCAACGAACAGGGAAATAATGAATACACAAGAAATGAGTCGCCAATTGTTTTGTCGAACCCGTCCTCTTTATGAAGACACACATATAATCATTGGGCCCTATCCCAATGCCTATGCTTCTTAAACGTATCAAGCATGACTGGGAAAGTGTCCTCCATTAAACACTTTTAAATGGGAATATATTATATTCAGCGTTTTCGCCCCTAATGGGGAAAATAAATACAAATTTTTATTTATATATTTTTAAATTGTTTTTAATAAGTAAACAAAATATTAAAAGCAACTTAAAAAACAAAATATTAAAATTTTATTAGGTCACCCTTCCTGCAACAACTTGGTGTCAGCATGGGGCGAGGTATAAGGTCGATTCCCATAATCAACGAACCACCCAAACATGGCTAGCCAATTACGGGAATCTTCCTCCAACCCTGCCTAGGTGCCAACCAGCAGCAACTGCTTCACTCCAATGACCACGCTCCTAGATCAGGACTGCAAAAAAAGATTTAATATTTTTAAAATAAGATTTTGGTTTTTTTATTTTTTTTAACTTTTAAAACAGTTCTTATTATTATTATTATTTTAGTTTAATTTTTCTTTTTAACTATCTTCAAATTTTGTCTTTTTTATTTTCAATTTTAATTGCTAATTTTTTTAATTTTTATTTAAATTATGGTTTTCAGAGTTTTTATTTCATTCATTTATTTATTTATAAATTTGTGTTTTAGTTCTATCTTTTATTTTTTTCTTAGTTTTTTTCAATTTTTTTGTATTTCATTTTTTTCAATCTTATGGGTTACTTTCTTTTTTATGTTTTGTTTATATATATATATATATATGATTCAATAACTTTTTTTTAATATTTTTTATCGTTTATACAATAATGGATCAAGCCTGACCCGACTATGTGGCAATTTGATGGTTGATTTCTAAATTTTACTTACAATGTGTCAAGGTTTCTTATGCTAAGAATTTAAAAGAGATACAATTTTATTATTAAAAAAAATTACTCTTGGTTTAATGATGCTTTGATTCAAGTATTCATTTTTTTAGGTTTTTTTAGTCATGGTATTTGGTATTGATTCCATGACTTAAAAATATAGAATTTTAATGTTATTTAAATTCATGGTACTTTATCCTTTACGCCATGGTTGAAAAATGTCAAAATTTTATACTTTTGTAGAGTTATGATATGAAGCTTTAATGTTATGTTTGAAAATTGTTGCAATTTTTAGGTTTCTTAGAGTGGCGATATTTTATCTTTAATTTTATCATCTAAAACTATTGAAATTTTAGGGTTTTTTGGAGTCATGATATATTATTTTTAATGCCATTGCTAAAAGTATAGGAATATTATCCCTGAAAGGAAGTTGAAGAAACATCAACAGTTTTTGATTTCGCAGTGTTTTTTCATGTTTATTGCACATACATTTTAGATTTTAATGCCATTGTTTAAAATAATTGAAATATTAGACCAAATGTGTGTGTGTGTGTGTGTGTGTGTGTGTATTGTTGATGCAACACTGACTCATTTCATTTTCACGATGTTGTGTCATGATTTTTGTGCAAAAATAGGGAATTCTTTTGTTCGAGAATTCTAGTTTTCTGATTACAGTTCTTGTTAAGTTGGAAACTTTATTATTCCATTTTATTTATAGTATTTCAAATTTAATTTTAAAGTGTGTTCTCCCCTTTTAAATTATTTAAGGATCTTGATATGTTTATTGTTGGATTTCAAACTCTATTAGAGGATATGTGTGAGTTACATTTATACATTATTTCTAACCAATGGATACATCTTTGAAGGTACCTTGGAATCACTATGAAGATTCATGTTTGTCACTGTAACCCTAACAATTTAGGTGTCAACCAGGTTCTTATGACTCCAAGCGAAGAGATGACAAAAATTAGTAATGGCTAATTGTGCTCTTTGAATTGAAATTTGATTTGGGATGACCACAAACCCAGTTACTTGTAAAAGCAAAAGGATTGTACTAAATGGTGGTTTCAAGCTAGCCACCAACTATGGAACTTGTCTTTTAGGCTCAACAATTTTTAGAACTTCTCCTAATTTGGTTAAAAGTAGATGTCCTCTATTGATTGTAAATGCTCACAAATGGCAATTTCAATATGAGAAAAAGTTATGGAACTTGGCTCTAATGTTTAGTTGTTCCCAGTGTTGGGTCACAAAAATGGTATGTTTGTACCCTTAGATTTCTTAATAATTTTTTCTCTTTTATATAATTGTCTTCATTCTTGGAAAGGATTTGGAAGAAAAGATTGTGAAATCTAGGAAAATTCAATCATAAAACAAATTGCATGATTTTAGCATGAAAATACTAACTTTTGCTTCCTTTAATGCACAATAAGTTTGAATTGGATAATTGTTGTTCAGTTGATAGAATGACTATGCCAGACCAGAAAATACCGTTCCTTGGTTGTACGAGCTAGAAAAAGATATGAACAAAAATGATAAGTTGGCAAATGGAAATCCTATAATTTAGCTGCGAAATATTGAGGATCTCTTGATCCTCATGATTTGCTTTCATTCATTAGTTTTCCATCAGGCTGTATGATACCGATGGGTGAAAAGGATCAAGAGATTTTGACTCTTACTCGTTCTTGTGTCCTTGTATTGAACAAGAGCATGTTTGACATTATAGTAATTCATTGCTTTTATTATTTCAATTAATCAGCAATACAAAGATATTTTTGTAATCACGTTTTGAACTTTATCAGCAGTAACATCTAGAGGCTTTGGGTCCAATCACTAGAAGATTCACTGAGCTCCTTTGTGTTATAACTATTTCCTTATCTCTTGGAATTCTTTATTAATTCTCATTCCTTGAATCAATTTATTCTTTATACCTGTATTTGAGATATATCTTTAATGATGTCCCTTTAATGAATTACGTTGAATAAGCTAAGTGTTACGATTGATTGATGCTTTTTCTGATTCATGTTCAAGATTAAAGTAGTTACTCATTTCTTGTTACTATAGTGATTCTTTCCATTTACTATATCATATGGTATTCCATTAGATATAAGTTCCTTTAATGCATCATCTTGAAATTCATTTCCTTTGTAGAACAATTATGATTGGATTCAAATTTATGGTTTTACTTGTCCTTAATTGAACTTCGAGAATTAAGAGTTTGTTAATACATTCTTGCAATGACTTGATGAAATATTAGACTCATTTGGTTACATAACAACCTTTGACCTCTATTGCACAGATACAGATGACATCTTTGAAATAAAAAAATGAATCACAGGTTGATAAGGTAATGTAGGAATTAAGTTTGATTTAAACCATCATCTTAGTGCACCAACATTTTGGCACTGTTACTGGGGAGGTTGTCAAAAATAATAGTTAATTTATGTCTCTGAAGGGAATTGGGTATTGAAAATGGGAGGTAAGAACCTGCTTACTCAACAACAAAAAATCTATCTCCTATTGCCCGCTCTCAGAATATACACAGAGGTTGTATACAAATGAATGACTAGGGGAGAAAATATACCAATAGATTAGAAAGTGGTACCAAAAACCACCAAAGCCCAAGGATCGACAACCCTTGGGAGACCAACCTTCATAGACGAAATCATTCGAAAGCTAAACCTCAGGTGTTAGTAGGACCCCAGATAGTATCTGTAAAGGGCTCTACTTGGATCCCTCAAGTATCATAATCACCAACTATAGCTTATGTCGAGATTCATAGCAAGACTCAAGGATCCAAGCAAAGTTTCCAAAGTCCAAATCACCAATACTCGAGTACTTCACAAGAGGGAAAATCGTGCAATTTAAGAGAAGGAGAGAGAGAAACCAGTGGAGCTGCTAAGGCAGAGCCACAATTGTCTGAAGTAGGATCTCCTGTTATCCCATATCTTAGCACTGCAGTAAAACCACTTTGGATTGAAATTACTCCACTTACTCAGATAGAATCCCCTGAATTCCTTGAAGGATATTGGCACATTTTCAACCAAATGGTGAATCAACCACCTCAAGGTCAGACCTCGACATTGGAATATCCCATAGTTGACCCAGTAGCCAATGCCCTAATGGAAGTTATTCCCTTGCGAAATATCCCAAGGTTTCATGGCATGACCACAAAGGATCTGAATGCCTTCTTATTCAAGTTTGACATCCTGTGCAAAGGATATGATTACACCACTGATCCTCAAAAACTGAAGTTGTTCCCCTCTGTCCTAAAAGGACAGCTTTGCGGTGGTTTATGGGTTTATATAGACGCACTATTAACTCTTGGGATGACATGAAAACTTCTTTTGTCATGAAATACCAGGACTATTGTAGGACTAGGGAATTAAAAGGCTAAATTTTTAAAATGTCTACAAAGGATAATGAAACTCTAAAGGAATATGTCGAACGGTTTCAGTACAATTTGCAGACATCCCCTCACTCCACATTACCAAAGATAGCCCTGAAAGCCATATTAACAAAAGGGATGAAAGAAGAATGGATAGAAACTTTAAATCTAATGGGGAAGGGAGACATTTCTTAAGAATATTATGATGAAATTGTTCAATTGTGTATGAGGTGTTCACGAGGTAGCACACGCACTAGGTGAAGACACCGAGATTTCATTACTAGAGGAAGAAAACGCCCAGTGGAGGCGTGGCAAGAGTAGAAATCGGTAACCTCCTAGAGGACTTAAAGACAAACATCTTAGGCACATTGACTACACAGTTAGATTTCTTACATGCCAGATAGAGACAAGCTGAGGCAGAACATACGCTAGCCATATTTTTCCCAGGATTCCGAAAGAAGCACAATCAACGAGAATGTCCTTCGGACATGATCTAGACATGCTCTATATGCACCAAGGACCATGCCACGAACCAATGTCCATCACTTTCGGGGTTAAAAATAGTATTTAAGGAAGCTAAAGAAGGAACATATCTGACATAATTAATGGCACAATGTCAACAATGGCAAGTGTGACCCTCAGGTATGCCACAAATCCCATCCTTGATTTTTCCTTCACAATATCATCCACAGCAAAATACTGGAACATCAGGACATGTTCAACCACCTTTCTCCACCTAGAAATCCCAATAGTACCCCATGTCACCCTAGCCAAACTAACCCTTCCCAAGAGTTGTATGGCCAAATCCACAATGTTGTGCCCCTTTCTGACAAAATTCAGTTAGTAATCCTTACTCTTCACCATGGGCTACTTCTACCTTACAGAACCCGAATTGGCCTCAGAACTAGCAACGCCCCATGGGAATGAGAAATTTACCCATGGGAGTAGGTTCTCAACCTCAACTTACATTACCTAGTCCATTTCCAAACCCTCAGCCATTAGTACGTCCCTAGTTGCCAACTCAACCAAATCTGAATCCTAATAGCAATAGACTAGTCCAATATGTGAAAATTCTCAAAGATTCAAATAATTAAAAAGAACCAGTAGAATGTAATGAGCCTCCACTGAGGTCAAGGCATATTATTTCCACATAAGAAAAAGAAGCTAAAAATAAAAAACAACTTGAAATAAATCCATCGACTATGATTCCAAAAGAAATCAAATAGAGAGAAGACATAGTCGAGTAGTAAAGTTTAGAGAAAATTATAATTTCTTCTCCCCCGTTCCCCAAAATATTAGAAATAGTTAAACCTGTTGTTTATATTGATTTTGATATACTAGGGGAATTAAAAAATTTGTGTATAAAGATCCAGCTCGTTTAGGCCATACAAGATATCTCGATCTATGCAAATACTATTAATGAATTATGTGGGAAAATCCTTAGAAGAAATTGAAAAGTCCACCAAAAGTACATGTGGTAGGAACTTTATCTGACCTGCTTCTGCATAAACAATAAGAAATTAAATACAAAGACCTAGAGAACCCTATAGTAACCGTTAAAATACGAGGTTGTACCTTTCCAAACACATTGGTAGAACTTGGAACGACCATTAACATTCTGACTAATGAAACTTGCCTGGGTTTGGGCATTACAACCTTAGAACCCACCTCGACCTTATTGGAACTTTACAAAAGATTTTTCGGCGAAGATCACATGAAACACCATTTGTCGACGCGTTTCGAACCAACTAGTGTGGTTTTTATGACAGATCAGTAATCAGACTCGAAGGGTCCTTACAATATTTAGCTGTTTCTATTGATTCCTGGGAATATCTTGTGGATTTCCTAGTCATTAACCCAAGGAGTAGGCTAGATTGCCATCCTCTAATATTGGGTCAACATTGGTTAGTGACGACAAATGCCTATATAGGGTGTCATATAGGGAACATGACTATTACATAAGGAAGTGTTGTAAAAAACCTTATTTTGTAAAAAACCAAGTCTACCTACTCTAAATATTCAGTCACACCCACCTAGATATCAGGAAGAAAACATCTGTGCTCCTCTCACGCTGGAAGAAGCTCTTGAATTTAAAAATCACACAGAGGACAACGGGATTAACAATTTCATTAATAGGCCAATTTTTATGAATATCCCGACATGTTAAGTATTAAAAGCCATTATTGATAATGAGGCATAGGGAGATCCCTCCAAGGATGCAGATGATCAACTTATACCTGCAACCACCATCTATAATAGCAGACAGGTCAAGATCAAACTAGGTAAAATGATTAGAATTAACAATAACCTGGACAACCACCACAACAAAGGCATTTTCAAGTGCTGCAGAAATATAAAAAAGTTTTTTCCTGGGAATACTCAGACATGAATGGTATAGATCTCCAACTATGTTCTCATCACATCTACATCGAGAACGATTCTTGCACCATTCGGAAACCCCAGAGAAGGCTAAATCCCCATCTCAGGGATATTCTGAAAGAGGAACTGCAAAAGTTGCTGGATGTAAATTTTATTTACCCTATCTCGGATAGCCAGTGGGTATCCCCATTGGTGGTCTTTCCCAAGAAAATTGAGAAACAGAGAATCTCTGTGGACTACAGAGAGACGCATAAGGCCACCTAGAAGGACCACTTCCCTCTCCTATTCATCGATCAAGTTCTCGACATCTTAGCAGGAAAACAATTTCTTTCCTTCCTCGAGGCTTCAATGGCTATAATCAGATCTAGATCACCCCTGAAGACTAGGACAAAACCATGTTTACCTGCCATGGAAAATTTTAGGGGCGAATTTTCGCCCTTAGGCGAAATTAAGGGGTTTTAAATTTTTAGTGGGTGAATATTTTGTATCATAGTACATTTTTACAAATCACCTCAAATTTATTTTATAAAAAAATTAGGTACGGAGGTTAGCCTACCTTATTTTAAGTGAGAGGGTAGAAAAGGTAAATTTAGCCCTTGAAAGTAGGAGTTACAACCTTCCATTCGCCCTAATTTTCAAGAATAGGTTAAGTGAATCCTATTGGCCAAATACCATATTTATAAAGGAGGTATGGTAAATTAATAAAAATATAAATAAATGAGAGGTATGGTAAATAAATAAAACATTTTTTATGTTTACTCCATATGTCACCTTATATACATGCAAGGGTGTAAACAAATAAAAATATAAATAAAGTGGAGGTATGGTAAATAAATAAAACCTCTTTTTATATTTAGTCCATAACCCTCTTTCTATTTATGAAGACTCAAAAAAGAAGTTTTATTTAAGTGAATCCTCTGGGCCAAATACCATATTTGTAAAAGAGGTACGGTAAATTAATAAAAATATAAATAAACGAGAGGTATGGTAAATAAATAAAACATTTTTTTATATTTACTGCATAAGTCACCTTATATTTACGAACACTCGAAAAATGCGTTATATTTAGGTCAAATATGGGCAAAATGCTATAGACCAAATACCATGGGCTAGATTATTATTAATACCATGTTAAAAACATTATTAACCCTAATATTAGTATTAATAAAAATAAAAATGACACATGGTATTGACCCATGGTATTCACGTGGAATGTAGCCTATTTGAAGGGGGGAATTAAAGCAGCATGGATCCATCTTTAATATGGATCTACTAAGCCCTGAGAGGGATCAAATATCGTGATATGCAAACTAGCATAGAGTAAAAAAATATTTGATCCCTCTCGGGGCTTGGTGGATGAAGAGTAAAAAATGGATGTTGTAATTTAATGTATGTTAAACATTTTAACTTGGTTAAAATAAAAAATAAAATAAAAATCAATTATTAATTTCATTAATTTTTATAAATTACTAATAGTAATTTTTAAGCTCCAGGTTTATAATAACCCATGGCATTGACCCATTGTAATACCATGGTATTCATGTGAGAATAGACTATTTAAAGGGGAAATTCTATCATCTTAGATCCATATTAATTCTGGGTCTACCAAGTGCTCAGAGGGATAAATAGATTTCATCCCTCTAAGAGTGGTAGATGTGGAGTTAAGATGGATATATGTTGGTTTTTATGATAATGAAGATATTAAATAGACTTAGGAAATTATATTGTAAAATAATCTTAAGGTGAATGGTTAAAGCTACATTTAGTCACTTCACAAAATTTAGTAAGAAATACCAATGTCTCCATTAATATTGGTTTTTCTGATTTAACAAAAAAAATCCAAAACAGTGAAACCTTATCACTCTTTCCACATCACCCTCGCAGAATATTTCCCACCGTTTTTCAAACATTCTCAATATGATATCTTCATGAAAAAGTTTAGGTACTGATGTTGGATTAGTTGTTTGAACAATAAGCTAGTTTGTACAACCTTTCATCTTCTATGCTATTCTTAGTTTGTCCTAATGATCTGTAGGGGTTGGAGCCACTACACCGTATTTTCCTAAAGGTGGATATTGTTCACCAAAAAGGAAATTAATCTACATGTTACAAGGTTGTTAAAAAATGTGATACATATGAGGGTAGTGAATTATGCTAATAAGCAATTTAGATTGGGAGAGACGTAATTAAAATTTATTATTTAATTGAAGATTTGCAATTAAAATAATAATAAATCTACATTTATATATTCATATATTGATTGGAATGCTTCTCAAAATGGTCACTTCTTTCAATTAGATCCCCTTCAAGCCATTGGGATACCTAATACTTTCTTGTATAATATAGTTGGGGCTTGCTACTTGTTGGTGTGTTGGGGTAAACAAACTTGATGTGTTTTTTTTTATCTCGCAGTTGGAATCTATGGAATAAGAAATAATTTTGATAACTTGAAAAAAGTGGTAGAGAAAAGATTAATCTCTCCTACCTTGACAAAACTTGTGGTCAATATCAACACCTACAAGAACTTTGTTGTGGAATATTATCAAAACTAATAGAAGGATATGAAAGAGTGTATTGTAAGAACCTTGACAAACACGACCACTGAAACTGGGAACATTGTTTGTAGGAAGAGAAAATTATGTTTCTTTTTTCCAAACATGTATGTTAGTATATTACAGTTTAATGAATATGTTCTCTTATTATCATATATGGTTTCATAGTTTAACAAAACATTCGCCAAGACTTCAGAATGTTTTATTATTCAGTAAAAGATTTTCCAAGATCTTACAAGATTTTATAATTCAGTGAAAGACTCTCCATCACTGTATAAGATAATATAATTTGGTGAGAGATTCAACAAAAAGATTATATATACATATCATATTATTGATAAAATCGTCTCCCATTTTTCCTATGTATCATGGGGATTAGCCTATTTATTATACATATAATTTAGGGTGGTTCTTAAAATTTTCCTTGTTACCTATCCATGGGGTATGTTTGCATACAGAGTTTTATGCTTTGGTTTATCCAACATTCCCACCACATTTCAGAGGGAGATATTGATCATTTTCTCCAACCTGGTCAATGAAGGACTCGAAATTCAAATGAACGACTTTACCCCCTATGGGAACAACTTTGAACACGGCTGGCGGAATCTAGAAAAGGTACTCGATCGATGTATTTCCACCAAATAATGTTTGAGCAATTTAAAATGTCATATGATGATGATTGAAGGTGTGGTTTTGGGACATTACATGTCTGCGGTAGGAATACAGGTAGATCCAATGAAAATAGATGTAATTATGGCACTATTCACACCCAGCACTCAGACTGAGGTATGCAGTTTCATTGGATATGGGGGCTATTACTATAGATTTATTGAAAAAATTTCAAAAAAATTCACACCTTTGTATGTCTTAGATGGTAATGTCGAATTTAATTGGCCTAATAAGTGCGATGTTTCCTTTGCAGATTTGAGGAAGCTGATTTCAGTTGCACTAGTGTTACGAGGACCAAATTGGGAGCCACCTTTCCACATTTCCACAGATGCATCAGACACAACAATAGGCGTTGTTCTTGGAAAAGAAGAAGATAAAAAGCCCTATGTTATTTATTATATTAGAAAAAATCTCACTTTTGCTAAACTTAATTATACAGTCATAGAAAAGGAATTTTTAGCCGTTGTCTATGCCATAAACAAGTTTAGAAATTATATAACAAGCTATTCAGTCTTTATGTATATTGATCGTTCTGATATTAGATATTTAGCTAATAAACCTGTTACTTATGGGCGGGTGACTTGGTGGCTGTTAATTTTGTAGGAGTTTGATATTACTATTAAGGGCTGACTAGGGAAGGGAAATCTAGTTGCAGTTTTTTTGTCTCTGGTACCCAAAACAAAAGACCCGTCAATAGTGGATGACCAGTTTCTAGACGAACATTTGTTTTTTGTGGCAATAAAGGCACCTTGGTACGCAGATGTAGCAAACTATCTAGTTGTAGGAAATCTACCACAACACCTGTCAGCTAAAGGAAGGAATATGTTTGTCCAATGCATCGCTCGATTTCCCTATATTGGTGGATATCTTTTCCACATAGGGTTTGATATGCAGATATGACGATGCATTCACAAAGAATAGATCTATGACATTCTGAAAGCATGCCGTGATGAGCCTTGTTGCGGACATTTTGTAGATCGCAGGAGTGGACTTGAAATACTTCCAATAGGTTACTACTATCCCACTATCTTTAAATATGAAAAAAAAATATGTCCAGCCCTGTAATAGTTGTGAGAGGATGGGTTTCCCTGGTCAAGATGATGAGATGACATTACAACTATAGTTGGTAATGGAACCTCTTGAATGTTGGGCATTGGATTTCGTTGGCCTATTCAATCCACCATCAAACCAAAAGGCCTACATATTGGTTGTTACAGACTATGTAACAAAGTGGGTAGAAGTAGTAGTATTTACCAAGGGCTACGAAACAAACTGTAATTAATTTTATGTTCAAGTTATTTATGCGATATGGTTTACCTAGGGAAGTGATAACATATGGAGGGCCACATTTTATAGGACATAAGCTTACGACCACCCTATGGAACCACCATATTACACATAGAATCACTTCTCCGTATCACCTACACAAAAATAGGTAGGTTGAAAGCACCAACAATGGCCTTGAGGTGATTTTAACCAAAAAAATTTCAACACACCAACGAGAGTGGGCTACTAAGCTGCTAGATGCCTAGTGGGCCTATCGCACAACCTGGTGAAATACGACTAGTTATTCCCTGTACCAACTTGTTTTTGGTAAGGAACCAATTTTTCCTATCGAATTTGAAATAAAGACTCTCATAACAGCCTAGGAAGTAGGATTGGATCTGACTGAGGCCCAAATAAAATGACTTGAGAAATTAAATGAACTAGATGAAGCACGACTACTTTCTCTGTAACATACAATAATTATTCAATAGCAAAGGGCTAAGTGGCACAATAATCTTATTAAGAAAAAAGTGTTTCAGAAAGGAGACTGGGCACTCCTCTATGATTCTAGGTTTCAAGACTTCCCAGGCAAACTACAAACAAGGTGGCTTGGCCTGTACGAGATTCATGAAGTACATAACAATGGAAATATAACCTTGATCACCATTGATGGGTCTGGCTCTCCTTTCCAGGTGAACAAGCATCGGTTGCATCCTTATCACAAACCACTCACAAAAGCGTTTTTTTGCCAACAGGTACGCAATGATCCCACTATGCAAATTTTAGCTGCAGGGGGTGAAGACCCGATAGCCTTACTTCCATGAAAATTGTTTGTTTTCAATTGTAAATAATGTCTATATTTTTGTAGAGCATAGGTTATTAATTTTTCCATTTTATTTTTACTTGCATGATTGAATAGAGTAAATATTGTTTTGTGAACGGGTGAATTTTCTTTAGAAATTTATGTTGTTTATGGTTGCTATTCCTTTTGGATGAACAACTGTTGTTCCGTTTTTCAGACAATTGTTGTTATTTTCCAAAAGAACAGTGTTGTTCCCTTTTACCAACTTTCGTGCATATGACTGTTGTTCTATTGCTATTTCGTTAGGCGGATAAGTGTTGTTCCATTATCAAGAGAACAGTTGTTGTTTCATTCCCAATTGAACAATTAATGTTCCATTCCTGAAAGAATGGTTGTTGTTCTATTCCCAATTGAATAGTTGTTGTTCTGTTCCTAACAGAATGATTGTTCTTATGTTCCCGATTGAATAGTTGTTTTTCCATTCCCGATAGAACGATTATTGCTCCGTTCCCGATTGAACAGTTGTTGTCCCATTCCAACATCACACTTTCCATTCAATTCTCGATAGAACATTTCTTGCTCTGTTCTCAACAACACACTTGTCATCCCATTCTCCACAGAATAGTTGTTGTTCTGTTCTCGATAGTACACTTTGTGTTCCATTCCCGACAGTACACTTTCTATTCCATTCCTGATAGTACACTTGTTGTTCCATTCTTGAAACAACAGTCATCGATCTTTTCCGATAGACCAATTGTCGTTTCATTTATGCAGTCTTCTGTTTGTCTAGAAATTTGTATTGAGGAAAGAAAAAGAATTCATACTGATTAAATTATGATTTATTTAAACAATTGTTGATCATTGTTATTTTAAATCTAATAGGGTCCACCTATTAAGTGACTTGCTATATGTCTTTCTTTTGGATATATTTTTAACTTGATTCATTATCAATATAAAAAACTTGTTGGTTCTCCCTTTTACACATTCAAGTGGCAAGTTACTTTTGATATAATACAAGGAAAGTAAGCATATCTTTTGTAGGAATTCTTTCACTTTTTACACCATCCCTGACTCTTAAGGAGTTAGTGAGCCTCCCTCATCTTATAATAATAAGAAAAATGAAAATAAGATAAATTATTCTCAAAGAGGATAGGAGGTCTCATTACGAGCAGACCTACCATGATCATAAGGACTTAACACAAATGACATTCCCACTTTGGCTACCACACCAAGGGAATGGCCTTAAGCCATTATATGTCTAAGGACCAGAGGTCTCATCACGAGCTGACCTGTTCACATTGTTCTGCCCAGGTGAATGGAATTGTGGTTATTTGGTCACCATGTCAGCACAATGTTCTCTTTGCATAAGTATTACACAATGATAACAAAAAGTCATAAGTTGAGGATACTGGTTCATTTTTTGGTTTAAGTGGCAAGTCTGTCAAGCCCATAGACGAATGTTGGCCGCAGTGGCTCTGCCTGCAGTATTGAGTATTACTTTAAATTGCCAGTTCTTAAGTATTCTAGCACTTCCTATCTAATTAATTCAAAAGGATAAACTACCATTGAATAGTATTTTTATCTCTAAAAACCAAAATAACCGTCAAAAATCTATATAATGAATCACTTTAGCCCATCCAATCAGTTGATGCCAACAGTCATTGTCCTCTTCGTACCGTGTTACATCTCACTTTATTAATCACAAAAGGTGAAATTAATGTTCATAATTAATATTTTCATACTTTATTCTCTTTCTCGATCATCTCTAACTGTGCATACAACTATAATTACTCCACTTTACTCAACCTATTAGACTCCACCACTCACCTCATGCCATATTAAACACGACCCTACATACTTTTATTTTTCTTGTACTTTGAGGACGAGGAGGTCCTTTATTATTAGTGGGGGAGGTTATGCACTATAATGATTTGATAAGTTGTAATTATCCAACTCCACCATGATTGTTGATCGGAATGATTAATTAAGTATTACATTTATAAAAAAAAAATTGATTGATCGATCATTTATTAGCACATTTATATAAAAAAATTCTTTGGTTCAAAATATTTCATGCAGCATATTCGTTGATGTTCAAGACTAAAACCATAGAAGTAAGGATATTGCATGCATAATAGTGGAACTGTTACAGGAGCACAACAAGCATGGGAGGTAATGTCGTTCGCAATGAGCCCACATTATTGCAAATAATAGAATAGGCTCGAGAAATTCTCGAACGTGCTGGGTGGATACAATACCTGGTCAGGTTGCAGGGATTTCACAGTGATGTTGCACTAGAATTTTTGCAGAATTTATAGGATGGACACACAACTATGAAAGGAAAAGCTATAGCAGTCTCTGAAGCAGTCATAGCCGAAATCTCTGGACTCTCAACAGAAGGCATAAAGTGGAATAAGAAGCATGTACAACTGCAGGAAGATATTGAAGTATTTAGTGAGCTAGATGAATAAATTATACATAAAGGAAAGGATATTTAGCCTACATCCTTGAAGGAGCCATGGCGAGAATTGGAAACAATTGTTCAGAAATATATCGCTTGCGATGACCGAAAAGATGTGGTAGGGCCTAGACACCTTAAGATGTTAGGAATACTTAGACAGAATATTGTAATTAACTTGACATTCTTTTTAAATTCTTTACTGCATGATGTTGATTGCGGAGTTAGAAAATCCAAGAACTAGCAAGCTGCAATTAGCCATCATGGTCTAATTAAACTCATTGTCACCTGAGAGCTAGCCCAACAGTAATTAACCTGGGAAAATTTTGTAAATCCTATTGTAACTTCATTGGAAGAAAACCCCAAAAATGCACAGGCAGTTGCAGGGTTTGACCAAATTGTATAGGATGTTGATGAACCACATAATGAACAGAAGACCTTAGGGGTGATAGTCTCATGAAGGGCATGAAAAAGGAAAACCTCCTCTTTAGCTTCTAACTCTGCAAAACAAAGACGTTCTGAGAGGATACGGGCACAATAGAACATTACATAAGTGACAGAGGAAGCATGACCATCTTATACACACCACATAAGCCCACAGGATGTTTTTACACAAGGAGATGAAGAAGAGGTGGCCTAAGTTTTGGAAAACTTGGGGACGCTCTTCGAAGAAGAAATTCAGTCTGGACATTTACAAGATTAGGACCACAATCCTAGCCAGTCAACCTCTACCGATAATTGTGGTCATACAAAAATTGTACCGTCCTCTGGAAACATGGAGGGAAATCAATTTGAACACTTGCAAGACGAAGACCGTGTCCTTAGCTAGACTTCCTCTCCCGAGGGCTCTGACCATACATAAATTTTACCATCTTCTGGGGATAGGGAGAAGTCACAGGAGCATGGGGCACAAAATTCCTCTATAGGAAGAAGCCTTGAGCTGCAAACTTAGATAGAAAGAAGCCCTGAGTTAGAAACTCAGTCATGAGATACTCTTTTATTGGAATAAGACCCTATTGACAATATAACAACCCTTTCACCTAAAATGAATACGATTGTTTCTCCTCCAATTAAACATCCCACTAAGGAGGCAAAGGAAGCAGATAATGCGAGGATGAATTTATTGAGAAAGGGGAATGAGAAATTAAGGGAAAAGATAAAACACTTGAGTAAGTGGTTGAGAGAAGCAAGCAAGGCCCGCAGGAATAACGTAGAATCGAAAACCATTGATTCTTAAAGTGAAAACCCCCTTCAAACTACTCGAATGCAAACCGAAGACACCCCTATAAATTCAATTAGAATCCAAACTGAAATACATCATACTGAAAACGTCAGAACCGAAACTGAAGGCATTTTCACCTATTAGGTGGAGACTCAGACAAATTTCTCTGTGGACTTGATGGATGCTTCTGTTCAAACAAACTTTTCAGAAACATTTTAAACAATTGATATAGCAGAAGTAGCTGCTCAGACCAATTCAGTGGTAACCTATGATACAACTGTCTAAACCAAGGATGCACCTCTATACACCCCTTTGGTAAGGGAGGCTACCATTCGAAAGTTACAGAAAGAGCTAGCAGAACTACAACATACTCTAGCATAGTATCAAAGAGAAGTAGTACCCCTCTAGACTCATAAAGATTTATTAAAGAAGTTTGATGAGTTGACTAGAACAAAGGATGAGAATTATGCTAGCCTTAGAGTTGAGCAGAAGAAAATAAAGGAATTACATAATCAACTTTAGAAATATATAGATAAAATTAAAATTATTTGCTCCATTTATTCAGATGTCTTGTCCTGTAGGTCACCTTTTTTTTTTTAGGTTTTGGTTCACGGACACCCTGGTCAATAGGTGGTGCTACATCCACAGAAAAATCTAGGTTGATCGACCCCAAAGGGAATCTAGCCCTATGGCCCACTAGCAAGGCCTGACCCCAAGGGCTTTGGGGAGATTGGACCCTGTGACCTCCCAATGGCGAGGCACTAATTTTGACCAACTAAGCTAACCCTTGGGGCTTCTTGTAGGTCACCTGATACCAATTATGCATTTTCTTTGCTTGAAAAGTATTTGTTGTTAAAGGTCAAAGCTATCAAGGTCGGTAAACCAGTGGAATTTAAATCAACCTAGACTTTATCCAATGCTTCAAAGAGAAAAATGAAAAGGTGAAGTGTCTTCTCTGTGAATTATACTTACACAACTTCTCTTTGGAAGACGAAATGGATGCTAGCCCTAGCCCCTTCATCGAAGATGTTGAATTCCAAGCTTTCATTTCTATTACCTATAATCAGATTAAGTGGGATAAGTCATATAACCTTTTCTAGAAAAGGGAGCATGAATTAGATCTATGGGTTAGGGGAGAACATACAAAACCCGCAAACCTTTTTTTACAGCACAAACACTTTATAGAACAACCAAATGTTGTGGCCTCTCTAGGTCCACTCCATAAGAATACTGTAAAGTCCATAATGGAATATTTATAGGATAATAAAGAAGAAGCCTTACTTGTTGCAAAATAGAGATGGATGGCTTCCTCCAACATCATCAAGCATAGAGAGCTGTCTAGTTACAAAAATTTGGAAGCTGTTGCTGCTCAATTGGTTAAGCTTAGCAATCTTATCTTATGCATGGGTCCTACATGGATAGGTTGCCAATATAGAAGCCCTATTATTTTGTATCCGCCTGATGGTACCATTTTGACTATGAATTGGTAGAATACAAAGAAGGCCGAGCATTTGTAATACTTAAAAAGAAAAATGGCTTTTGGATATATCCAGAAGAGACCTATCCCACATATTCCTTAACACAATTACATGCTAATCATTCTCTTGCATGAGGACATGCAAAACGGTAAGCAGAGGCATATGTTGGGTCACAGAAAAGGTATGTTTGTACCCTTACATTGCTTAATAAATCACTCTCTTTTATATAATTATCTTCATTCTTGGAAAGGATTTGGAAGAAAAGATTGTGAAAGATAGGCAAATTCAAACATCAAATAGGTTGCATCATTTTAGCATGAAAAGACTAACTTTCTCTTGCTTTTATGCACAGGAAACTGGAATTGGACAATTGTTGTTCAGTTGATAGAACGACAGTGCCAGACCAGGAAAGGAATGTTCCTTGGTTGTATGAGCTAGAAAAATATATGAACAAAAATGCTAATTTGGAAAATGGAAATCTGATCATTTAGCCGTGAAATCCTGAGGATCTCTCGATCCTCAGGATTTGCTTTCATCCATTACTTTTTCATTATGGTATATGATGCCGATGGGTGAAAAGTACTGGGAGCTTTTGACTCTTACTCATTCTTGTGTCTTTGTATCGAACGAGAGCATATTTTGACATTGCAGTATTTCTTTACTTTTATTATTTCAATTAATGAGAAATACAATGATCTTCTCGTAATCATGTTCTGAGATTTATCAGTAGTAACTTCTGGAGGCTTTGGGCCTAGTCACTAGAAGATTCACTGCTCGTTTGTGTTATAAGTATTTCCTTATTTCTTGCAATTCTTTATTATTGCTCTTTCCTTGAATCAAGTTATTATTTATACTTGTATTTGAGATGGATCTTTAATGGTGTTGCTTTAATGTTGTCACTTTAATGAATTATGTTGAATAAGCTTAGTGTTATGATGGATTGATGCTCTTTATGATTGATGTTGAAGATTAAAGTAGTTACTCATTGCTTGTTAATGCAGTGATTCTTTCCATTTACTAGATAAGATGGTATTCCATTAGATATAAGTTCCTTTAATGTATCAACTTGAAATTCATTTCCTTTGTAGAATAGTTACGATTGGATTTAGATTTATGATTTGACTTGTCATTGATTGAACTTTGAGAATTAAGAGTTTGTTAATACATTCTTGTAGCGACTTGATGAAGTATTAGACTCATTTGGTTACATAACAACCTTTGACCTCTATTGCACAGATAGTGATGACATCCTTGAAATAAACATACGATTCCCAGGTTGATAAGGTAATGTAGGAATTAAGATTGATTTAAATAGTCATCTTAATGCACCAACACCCAGAACATTCCCTAATTGAATAGAATTTGAGGTCTATATTTTGGGAGTTCAAAATGATCTGAAATAGTGGTTTGAAGATAACTACAAATTGGTGTTCAGTAGAATGTATAAATATTCTATTAATGACATTTTTTGCTAAGAACACACACTAAATCATGCCCATGGCTCTAACTTAGGATAGGGATATAGTTTCTATTCTAACTCAAAGCTATAGCTTTGTCTATCACTTAAAATAACTTTATCCTTCCCAGTTGATATGACTTCCAAACCTAAATAATTATTGTCAATCACTTATAATATCCCCCCCCCCCCACCCCCCTTGTTAAATATAGGTGAGATGACAAATATACGATTCTCACAAGTATTGAGATCGAAAAATATGATAGCCATGTGGCCAAGTAGATGAGGGTATCAACTTTTATAAAAAATACACTCTTGATCGTGGATGGAACTGTGATTGTACATATTATGAGAGACATAAGCTCCTCAGCTAGTAGCAAGGAGTATACCTCTACTTATAAACATCATGTAGAAGGTAGAAATTCATATGGATGTGAATAAATCGCTAATAATTGTAGAATATTCATTTGGACATGGAAACTATGCCTTCTATTTTGACTTCTAGGTGCTTCAACAATGTTGATTCTAATATCACACGCAACCACCAAAGTGGAAAAATATCCCTCATGCCTTTAGTCATTAGGATCTTAAAACTCTCCATCATTCCCATCTATGGTTTCCATCCGTTGAGAAGTGTGGGATCATCCACTAGATGTCTTATTACCCACCACTAGATTCCACACATAGTAACCCCTAAAAACACAAAAATTATCATCATTAGCTTCAAAAATTTTGCACAACCCTCCATCCTAACCCTGTATTCTCAAAAAAATTGGAGAAATACTTAGTAGTTGATTCTAGAGAAACCAAGGTTAAATTGGTTCCAAGGTGCAAAATAGTACCAAAACCACAAAGTTCTTGCAAACCTGTACAACAAAATAGAATAAAAAAAAAGAGAATATATGAAAAACGGAAATGTAGCATTTTCATAACCATATAACTATTATGACCATCCTCAATGAAAATAGTGTTTCAACCTTCAAGCAACTATGTAACTATAGTATGAATTTATAACATTTGAGTATTTGACAATGTAACTAATGAGAATCGACAATGAGAGAGTTACCATGTGAAGGAATTATTCATCCTATAGAAGGGGAAATACCCATATGAAATGACCCTAAAGATCATTCAAATCCTACAATCATGCAAACATGTGGAAAACTATACCACATTAGATTGGCTTTTCAAACAAATTGTAAATTGAAAGGGTAGGAAGAATAAATGCTTGAAATTTCTCTTCAATATTATGGATCAAATAAAATTGGCACGATGACTTATGTAAAAAATTGTGAGAGTGGATAATGGGTGCACAAAGAAATGGCCACCACATCCAAATGGTTTTAGGTAGAGATGTAGTATGTATGGATTGAAGAAAGGCACATAGTGAGGAGAATGGAAGAGACTTGATGTAGTAAGATAAGTAGATAAGAGAATATGATTGGAGAGTTCTGACACAAGAATTGAGGAGTTAATACCATCTTTTGATACCACTATTGGACTAAAAAAGATATTAAAGGGTAAGGGAAATTTATTGTATTTATAGAAAGATAGACATACTAATACATGTTTATGACCACTCGATTCATATTCTAAAGTCTCCTTGACTCTTAATTATTCTTATTCCTCACCCTAACCAAACCAATTAAGCCTCTTATATTTATCTATTTTATTTTCAAATAAATTTTCAAATTATTTTATGTCTTAAAAAACATTACATCTCTTCCATAAGAAATAGACCAATGTGAACATACTTCTATCATTAATGAATATTATAAAGAAGAAACCTTCGGGTGTGATTTATTTTTTATTTTCCAATCCACATTAGTATCAATTAACTCGAGAAAATATATTTTCGATTTATTTCTCAACATTGGAATGTCATTTGTATGTTGGTTTACTAGTGCACAACCATGACTTGAAACATGTTCATTCTTAAAAAAATGGAATACCTTTCACCATGTATTTTCCTTGAAGAAAAACTATACATTTCATATTTATATGTGCATACTTTATGCGATGTGGTTCTTTTGTAGAGACACTAATAGAAATGTTAATTTATTGTCACTAATAACATTAAGTTTTTATATGCTTCTCACATTGGTTCCTTTTACTATGACATTGTATTGATCTAGCGCATCCTTCACTTAGCAATGTGAATTCACAAATTTAAGTTTAAAACCTTCATTTATTATTTTTCAAACTAGGACTAGAGTTTTCCAAATCCCTAGCATGGACATTCAATTATTTATTTGATTCATAGCACCATTTGAAAAATATATGTACAGGTCACTATGTCCTTTTATTTAATCAAATATATCATCACATAGATAGATTTTAACACCATTATACTTTATAGGATAGGACTTAAATAATATCTATTACATTTCATATGAATAGATGCTCTAAATATATGAACAATATATTATAATCATTTGTTTATATTGATAATACTAAATATAAAATAAATAACTTTAGATACGTGAGGAAATTGAGTACCTTTAACTCTTTATCAATATAGTTTCCTTCTTATTTTTAGTCCCTGCCGTCCCGGCATGGACTATAGTAATTGAAATGAAGAGAGATAGCATTATTTGAGCTATTTTTAGTTCGAGCTCATTAGCTATAAACAAAGTTTTTCGAGACATATCAATTTATTGTGTTATTTGGCCTCTTCCCGAGGACCAAAGCTTAACCGAACCTAAAAAAATCGGTTATATTTTTATTAGTCTTGATATTTTCAAACTTGTAAATAGTACAACCTTACAACCTAAATTAATGTTAGCATTAATTCAAAACATTAAATGTTATGTGAATTTTTTGCAAAGCCGAGCAGAGCGTTTAGTCGGTTGGGTTCGGTGAGTGTCTAAGTCATTTAGAGTGGCTGTCACCACCCTTGAATGCATGTTTCTTCCGTGTCGGGAGATGGAAGTTGAAACTGGTGAGAACCAGGACTGAGGGAATAAGGGAGATGAGGTAACAAGTGAGATTTCACGGCAGCTATGTCCGACCAGGGAGGCATGAAGAGCATTTGTTCTAGAAATTTCTCCATGTTCCGATGAGGCTGGTTCATTTGGTCAAATTGCTAAGAAGAATGTTGTTGTTGGTTATTTATTTGCTGTTGTTGGCTATGCATTTGTTCCTGGAGGCTGACTTGAGGATTGCTGCTTAAACAAGCAATGACACTGCTCATGCACTGCACAAGGAAACTGACGAGGCTAGCCAGGATGTCTAGTCTTCAGGAAATTAGTCCATGACGTACAATTTCGCAGTCCCTCGATTCAACACTAGCAGGTTCCTTCAAAAGCTAGAACTCTTAAATTTTGACGTTGCTTGAGCATATATGAGACAATAGGGGCGCTGAACGGATGCTTTAGGTTTACATTAAAACTTGCAAACAAAATTCAACGGTGAGAACAAATTCCTTTGAAGTTATATAAAGGTCATTAGATGCTCGTGTTGTAAATCATTTTGTGACAATTACTAGCCATAGAATAAAGACGTGTGGACAATAATATTGGAAACAATATAATATGTCAAAGGTTGTTTTATGTTATAATATCATCCGCACAACCTGTATCACTCCTGTGCATGTGTAGATTTTTGTAGCAATAATTTCGAATTTTAATCTGAGATGAACAAGTAGAACAAAGAAATTTATCAAACAGTCATATAATATTCCCTAACAGTATGGACAGTTAGCATGTGCAAAGTTTATGAGAGAAAGCATGGATGTTCTTTGTAGCTGACAATGTTGTGTCTTTTCTGTTAAATATACAAAGTATTCTAGCATTTTCAAATAGATATGGATTAAAAAATTAATAGCAGGCAATACACAGTCTGAGCAACATTTTCTGGAAAAGATGTATCAATAAACTATAAGGCCTGACCTCGCAGATTGATCCAAAAAATTTCAAAACAAAAGTAGTAGTTTATGGGAATACTTGAATTGATAGCTTCTACATTATTCTAGGCATTGCTAAGACAGAAAACTTGCTACGGCAACATATTTGAAGACGCAAATAGGGTTGATTTTTTCAAATGGAAATATTTGAATTTATAGCTTATACATTTTCAATCAAAGTTCAGACTCAGATCATGCAAAAAAACTTCGGAGCTAAGCGAGATTTCCACTTAGACTTGGACAATGGAGGGCTGCTCAAAGGCCGTCGGCAGCCACAGGACCAGAGGAGGGCCAAATTTCACTTCTGTTCAACCCAAATTCTGGGCATTGCTGAGACAACCAACCTGCTACAACAACGTATTTGAAGACGCAAATAGGGTCTGTTTGAACATTGATTAAGTAACCCCATCCAAGCATAGAATTTGGGACAGTGTTCTCTTCAACAACTAATGACATTAAAGGATCAGGAAAACCAGTAACCAAGATCCTAGACTTAAGACCTTCTTGAGAACGATTGAATACAAATGCAAAAATAACTTCAAAGACAGACCAAAAAATTATAACAAATCACAGTATAGTATATGATACAAGCATACAACAGAAGAAAGGAGAGAGTGAGACATACCATCTCCAAAACTGTGTTTGTATTGGCCATGAATGCATACTGTTCTGCAGTGTCCTCATAAGCCTTGAATGTGTTCCTCCATTCTGCTATGGACCTTTGTTTTACAACAGTTTTCACTTTTCTACTTTCTCTAACAACTGATCTTGTGCCTTGTGTAGTTTCTTCATCCGGTGGTTGACACCCTGCAAATCCATCCAGCCTAAATAAGGTTGGTAATCTCCAATATTAAATGTAACAGAAGACTTTCTCTGACCATGGAATTGAAACCTTTTAGGTCTGTGTCCGAATACTTTTTACCAAATGCCATCCTACAGGTTATAGTCGTAGCCAGGGATGCCACAACTTTCCTGATGTTTAAGGGATGAGAATCGTCTGAATTGATAATAGAGCGAGTCATCGCTGAGAATTCCTCTTCTCTAATAAACGTAAAACAAAAATATTTCATTTTAAGCTGCTAGCTAGTGGTATTGGTTTGATTGCAGCGCACTGGTCCATCCATCCCACTAAGCTCTAATTCAATTGAAAGCGATATGGATATGGATTGAAAGGCTCCCGTTATTTTTGTGTGTAGCTTTGGCAAGTTTTATAAACAATGCGGCTCAGGAACAATCGATGTTCGGAGGGACGGTTATCTTTAAACAAGGCTCAGGAACAATCACAGTAAAGCATTCGACATTCAATTCAAGGCATCCATATCCATCAGTCAGAAATACTGTCGAATTGGCCATACACTTACTTGTTTCACCAAAAATTTTACGATTTGACCATACACAAACTACTTTCACCAAAAGTCTTACGATTTGGATGGAAATTTTGTTGAATTCCCATGAAAACTTGCTAGCAAAGCCCTAGGCGTCTAGTGATTAACAAGAATCATTTACAGTCAACATTCTTTATTTAGAACCATTAAAAATTAAAGCCCGCAATTGGAAAAGTCCAACACCAAGATTTGTAATATACAAGAAATTCTTTAAGTTGTTCCGTAATGGACAAGAAAAGTACTGGACAACATACATATAGCATATCTATAAATGAATATGGTGGACAACAACCATTACGTAAATTTACACAGTGAAGGTTTTTTCATAATTCTCTGACTCCAAAGCATAGAGCTTACACATTTTCTTGCAGTCACGGCCAAACGGAGAAAATGCGAAGTTCACAAAATGAAATATTATTTTTCTGCAAAGAAATACTATTCAACAAGCTTAATTTCCCAATCTCAGAAGGTATAACTCCAGTTAACTTGTTACCGCTAACATCAATTTTTATCAACTGCGAAGCTTGCCCAATTTCTATTGGCAGGTTTCCAGAGAACCCATTTCTCTGTAGATATAGCTCAGACAAATTCTTCGCATTCCCAATTGCTGGAGCAATCTCCCTTTCAAAAGAGTTGAAGTTGTGATCTAGCATCGAAACATGTGGGAACTCTGAAATTCCCCTGGGAATTCTCCCTTTAGTTTATTATTATTCACATGAAAATGCAACATACTCTTACAGTTCCCATACTATATAGTGATTTTTCCTATAAATTCGTTATCAAGAACAATAATATACTGAAGCTTGCCTCCACTGCACAAATTTGAGGGAAGTGGGCTGCTGAGCATGGTCCAATATTATATGCAAGAAATTGGTAAAGAACTTCACTATAATCTGTTCAATCTTTGCCAACTCCGCACTTTGAACCTTGACGACTATGGGCCTAGACTATGCACTACTCTCTGCAAAATTTCATGTTTTTTGCCTTCACACTGATCTAGTTGTCACATTATTTGGTATGCATTTAGGTTGGCATTCATCGAACCTAACAGAGAAGGCTCTCAGATCTGGACATTTGGTATGCATGCACCCTAGATCCGGAATAAGGCATATCCAAAATAATATGCAAGCAGGTTCGCATTCATGGCATGAGAGATATGTGGTTGTGTGGAGGTTTGCTTATAAAACAAGTGTATTAGTGACAGTTTCATGTCGTTGTTTCACTGGACTAGGGATATTTTTTATCAATCAGAGCTCTAATATGGCCATACTTATATTAATTCATGAAGGCTCTCGTGGGTAATAATTCAAGGTGTATTATACACCTACCTGGTATTTTCCCTTGATATAATGTTTCTTAGATATAACATGGATTAGACTATGTGTAATCCGATACTCGTCACTAGTCATTGTAGTTTATTAGAGTGTATTACAAGCCTTAATACTAACCATATCGAAATCACATAAGTGGCTTAATTTACATGAATTGCTATACTTTTAGTTCATTCTTGAGCTAGACAACAGGTGCACAGTGTAAGTCAATGGCAGCTTAAAGAGAAATGTTAGGAATCAACGTCGTGCTTTCTTGGTGTACATGACTAAGCCAAACTAATTACTCTTGAGCATACTTGGTTACCAGAATAATACACATGATCCCGAGCATGATTAGAAGTTTGTTAACTATGTCGAGCATGTCATACTTGCAAAATTATATGTCGGCACTCTTGGGGAAGTGTAATACATGCAGATGAGGTCACAGCTGGCAAACTGCGTGATCCACCCTCGCCACAAGTAAAAAAACATAATTGAAAACCTCATTTGGGGTGGGTCTGAGTAGGTATGCTCCCTCTAGGTTCTATCGACAACCACTCGCTGCAATAATAAGTCTTTCATGGCATGCATTAACAAGTCTTTCGTGGCAAGGACTTCCTGCATCCGCAACCGATCTTGTTTATATTTGAACTCATTAACTTATTTTTCATACATTCATAATAATTATTTCCAAACATACCACAATAGTTGTTCTTTATCCATGGTTTTACTTCATATGCATTGTAATGCCCAAAAATTGTTTGTTCTTTTAAATTAATATGAACTATTATTGGAATTAAGGCATCCGAACTAATGGCATATATTGTAATGAATATTGCAGAAATTTGATTTCACTAATAATTAATAAATAGAAAGAGTTAAATGAATGATATTAATGAGTATGGAATGGGATTTTATAAACCCGATTATGCTTGACCATTGAAAAACTATGAAATAAAAATGGAAAGTCCAAGAACTTTTATTCCCTAGAAAGGAAATTTGGGTGGGGGAGAAACAAAAAATCTTAATTACGACCTAGCACAGAGGGGATATGGACTGATGAGTACCCTTTACAAATGTATTCCTTCTTGATTTCCCAATCATTCATCAAAAGATAATGATATGAGTGTGCTACTTTCATCATTGTACTGACAAAACCCTAACTAAATTGAGTTCATTTATTGAAATAAAATATTTACAGAAAACATAAAATAGTAAGGTGCCATGATTGACATGATAAAAAAAATATCCTCATCTCTGTTGGTGAGGTTATGGAGGTAGAGTTGCTCGGTTGATAATTTGTAGGTGAGGGGGCTTGACAAATTGATCATATTTCTACCACAGTGATCGGCTTGTTAAAGGAGACAAAAATAAGTTTTGATAAGTGATCTTAAGCCCTGTGAGCCCTACATAATTTGGAGTGGGGCAAAATAAGGTCCTCAACAACCCTAGCAGTTGGAAATCTATCCTTAGATAATTCACCATTGTATTTCCCTTTAAGGAGGATGTCTTCTTGTGGGAGGAATCAACTCTCATAGTAGCCTCTACAAGCATTTGACTATAATAATCCCATGGAATTAATCCACCTATGAGATCCTAACAACTGGGTCATCCTACGGCCATCTTCTGAAACGCTAAGTCAAAATCAACTAAATCCTTCAACACCTTCTCTAGACATTATTCAACCTTAACTCTAGTAGCTCCCTTTTGGACCATTTCAGAGACCCCCATGATTTCAGTCAACTGAAATACCACATTTGTGTCCATCAACTCACTTAGTGGTTTTCATTGACATACTCATTGAATCTTTTAGTTGTCTCAACGTTCTTTTCACCCTCCTCCTTGGAAGATAAGACGAAGAACTCATAATCCTTGATTGCAACTTTTTTCTCTATCATCAGAGTCATATACTCCTATTTATTCTTCATCTCTATTATCAATTCATCCAATATTAGCTACTTGGTCAGAAGGAGAGACATGTTAACTTTCATCATGTCTTTGAGGTCAGTGATTTCTTGATTTTCTACCTATATATTTTTGTTTAAAAGCTCTGCATTTGTCTTTGTAGTCTCCAATTATTTTTGTTTTTGTGTAAGGGAATGCTTGTCATTGTCTAGATCCACATGTACCTTCTTAATTTATTCTCATCAGATTTTCATCTCAATGAGAGTTTTAGTGAACTTCTCAGTGGGATTATGAGGATTCCTTAGTGCAAGCATTGCACAAATATGGGAGTCGATTTTATGTTGGAGCTCTGCTACCTATTGTTTGAGGGCCACCACTTTTTTATTCTGGTCTATTATATCCTTGGTTAGAATATCATTTTCTTCCTCCACATCTACTAGTTTTTTGCACTGCATATGTTCACTAGTAGGCATCCTTGGCTTATGCCTCAATTCTTGGATCTTAGTATGTGAACTATGGATAAGAGTTTCGAAGGAAACTTCATCTTTTGGGTTCACTCCTAGATTTACGATCAGTTCCTTGAAGTTCTCATTTTGAATATGTAGATCTCTAGGGTTAGCTCTCTCTTCCTTCAGCTTCGCTTAAACCTTCTCTAGCATATTCTCATCTTTTTTAATGGTCATTGAATTCCTTCTTAGTTCACTATACAACATTTCTCCCACTTCCTATGAAATTTGATTTTGACAGGAAGAGGGACACTTCTTAGGTCCAGAGATACATCGAAATCACTAAATTGTGAGCCCGATGGGACGCACTGTGCTAAGGGATGGCGTAGTGAGAAATTCATCTGATTCCTTTCCAGGTCCATGGAAGCCAGGAGTCAGGTCTATGAGGGGACCGAATGTGATGCCAACTATTGCTACATCTCTTCTCTAACCCTTTTATTTTTTCTCTTTATCACTTTCCACGTATGCCACATAGACTTTGTTGTTATTGAACTTCCAGCCGAACTCATAAGGGCTACCTCTATAGATGAGTAGGCAAAAGCTTGTAGCGGGTCTTCTAAGGTAACATGGAAACTCGGTTGTTCTACCTTTCTCTCATTTAACCTAGTTTCAATATCTTCCTTGACATCCTTTTGGACTTTGGCCCTTTTTTGTGTGAACATCTTCTATTCCCACATCTCTTGTCTTGTCCACACTCCTTTTTTGTTCCTTATCCTTTGCTGCTAGAGTCTTAATCTCCATTTCTATATTAATAGTCCAGGAATGAATCTTATCTTTCCACTCAACTTCTGGACTATATTCATGATCATAGGTTGAAGCATTAATACTTTTTATTTTATTTGCAACGAAACCATGGGGGTCATAATTCCAAACATCTTCCATTTCCAAATTCATTTCTTTCAGCAAATTCTCAGCTAGCTGAAGGGCTTTCCTAGCATTGAAAATGAAAGGACCTATAGGCTTACCCAATTTGAAAATATAGCCTTTCTTAGCAGAGACAAACTAGATTTGATCCATGTGTAGGCTTTTTCTGATTAACTCTAAGGAAAATATCCTCATTCGAAAGAAAACAAGTAATCGATAAGGAGGGAACTCACATCCGTAAACCCTAATTGCAGTGTAATTTGCAAACAAATACCAATCACCCACCTTGGTGTCCTTACTAAGATGGATGATGTCTTTTTGTTGAGTTAAGATTCTTGCAAGGATACATTATGGATTATTTTATATGCAATAGTCATATAAGAGGATATGAATTGGGAGTAGCCCTCATTGTTGGGTTTCTACCTCACAACAACATCCCAACCAAAGAAAAACTTTCTCTGTTTGTTTGAATCGATTAGACTGATACCCAGACATTCAAATTCATATACATAGGTATACATGAACAAATAAAACACTATGGAGTAATATCTGAAGAAAACGAGGTGACAGACAAGTGGTGCAGCTGGAATTTGATGAACTTAGCCAGGAAGGAAGGTATATCAAATAGATGACATGGCTACATCATTTCCCTTAGAAAACATATGGTGACCTTGGAAGAAATATTGGCAACATCCACCCCAAAAATCTGGGAGATTATAGTGAGGATAGGTTACGCTATCTATGTAAAGGTAAGTATTAGGAATGTATCAACAATAGGAAATGATTTGTGCTCACGGACAAAAATAATTTGCAAAGAAGACTATTCTTCCCTAGATGAGAGGGCATTGTACCTGTAGAACAAGGTGGTTTCAATGAATTTTTGTGGCTCAGGAGAAACTGAGTATACTAGAGCATTTTGAATCCGTTTTTGGGTCACCCATGGGATTTTGACTCCGGTAGAAGATATTAGCAGTTTGTCTTCTCAACGTAATACACACGAAGCCATGAAATGAACTCAGGAAATAGATAGATAAAGGGTGCAATTTGGTAATAAAATCATGATTCAATTACTCTGAAAGGCTCCTCTCCCTTATCATAGAGGTCATACATGTCGAATTGGAGGTCCAACAGGTGGTAGGGATAGGACGGGTTGAATATTTGTGACTTCATGTGCATTAGTGTCTCAATATAGGACGAGGGTTTGGATTCCCATAATTTGGGGGCCTTTAGGGCTGGTTCATTCATTTTGAGAATGGAGAAAAAAATTACAAGTAGGAGGCTGGTGAATTACCTAGTTAACCGAGTGAGAACTGGAGAACGACATTGGTGGGAGTTCTAGAGATATTTTTTGGATCAATGACATCGCAAACCATATGAATGATGGGAAAAATTGGCTCCCAGAAGAATGAATTTGAATTCAAATGTCTAAATGGCTAAGGTCCTTTATATGCGGGGGGGAATGGTCATATGACGTTAGACGAGGTCATGAGGCAAAGCCACGTTGTGGAAAATGATTGGAAGGGTGACAAGTGGACCATGGAGGGGACACTTTATTGTTACCTCGATGCTTGCGTGATTTCATTGTCGATGGCCTGATGCGTGGCAGGTGTGGTCCCCACCTCTCTCCGACACGTGTGCGAGTGGGAAGAAGGATCAAGTTGAGACCCCCCCAAATTAATCCAGGTCGTTGATCAGTTGATCCTACCTTGTTGACTTTTCAAATCTAGGGGGTGGCACTGACATATCGGTCATGCCAGTTACCCCTTGGAAATTCCCCTTTGAGTTGGTCGAGCCATGATGAATGATGGTCCACCCATTATATTCTTGGTATTTGCGAAAGTTCAGAATCGCCGAATCACTACTGCAATAACTAATTATATTTCTCCTACTAAATCAAGTTATTTATAGTATTATACGGTAAATATAAAAATAAATGCAACTATAGCCTTCACAACATAAATAATATGCGGAAACAAGAACTAAGAAACAAAGAAAAAGTATACAAAAGTGACACTGTTGTTTTTGGACAAATGTCCCCAGAAAAACCCAATGCAAGAAAACCGGTGCAAGAAATGAGGGTTTGTATTATTAAGCAGTAGTAATTTTGAATGCAATCCCTTGATGCCCTACTACCTATCCAATACAGAGAATAATATTGACAGACAAATCAATGAGATTACCTCACACTATCACTCAAAATCCTGGTTGATCCAACTATCGAATGGACTACCCCCGATTACCTCTACGATACCTCTATGAATTTACTGCGTTAGCCCAACATCACAAAATATAGGGATAACACCACCCCTTCTGTTTATCCATTTGATGCCCACAAACTTCAATCTTCACCTACCAGTCTCACAACCTAGCTTCCAGATTTTGATATCGATTCCCCAACAAATTTTTAGATTTCTTCAAGGCTCTGCATTGCCTCTATGTCAGCCTACGCTATCTCTACATGGCCTTGCATCAGCCTCTTATGGATATGCGCTACATTTTTTGGATCTCTCTCTACCTTCTGTGTTGAGTATTGCTGGATCTGGAGAAAACCCCAACTAGAACTATCCCTGCACCTCACTGCAAAATCTCACTTTGCATTTCTCACCCACAGCTACTCTGCCTTAGAATTTTGATCTTTTGAACTCTACTCAATGTGCTCTCCAAGTTCCCCTTAAGCCTCTTCTTATATCTTTCTATTCGAAAACCAACAGCCCATATAAACTTCTAATCAATGACTTAGATCATTTTGGCTTGATCCTTGTCTTCTTCTAGAAGTTTCAACCACAATTTAGACTAATACCCATTAATTATTTTAATTTCCTAAGTTTAGACTTAGGGACCCATTAAAAATAATTAATTGCTTTATTAACACTGTCTCCTAGTGGAATGTCTCGAAGCAATTTCTAAGTATTGGATAATGCGTGTTTCTAAGCCTCCCTGTAAATTTTGAGACTTAGATCACTTCCGATGCTATCGGAAATCAGCACTTCCCCTTATCGAGAAATGTGCTCTAGCGATGCACCCTATTGAAGCATCACTCTGTTATGTAACATCTCCTTCTACGCTGGTGATGTCTAGCATCCTATCTACCAACTACTATGAAAATGATGAATCTGTACTGCTGCTAACTCTTCCACTGTCGACATTGCATATGTACTGCAACTCCCTCTCAATTATGCATTCATGTTGTTGCTAGCACTTCCATTGCCAATAATGCATCTGCACTGCAACCTTATCCAATTATTGTTGTTATTGTATCGGTGATGGAAAAGAATCCCAAATTACTGAACTAGTGTTTAATATGATGCATCTCATTACTGGAATGTGACCGCTACTAGTCTTTATGCTGACCCTCTGAAGCTTCTGCATTCATGCTGACCTCTACTCTTGCCAACTGCACTGGTGCCAACTCTGCACTACGCTGCTTAGTCTCTCGTGCTCCTAGCCATTATAGCTGTCACACCAACACTCCTCTGCACCAACGCACATTGGTCCATCCTGCTACTTCTAAACTGGGCTCCTGTAGCAAGGAATTGATCGGAGAGGTGGGATCCTAAATGATCCTGCCCATCTGAAGTCCTTTCGAACTAAAACTCTAAATCACCCCACCTCTCTATTGGATATATTTGGGCTCTCATGGCAAAATCTTCCTCGTCAATCTTCAAGGTTGCAACCTTCAGATCGTGCTTTTTATCCCTTTCCTTATTCCTAAGATAACACTATGTAGCGTAGTGACCAGATTCACCACACCTGAAGCATTTAATCTTCAAGACGACTTGCTTCTTCTTCCACTACTCCTACTGCCCCATTGATGCGAGGGCTACATTCTCTTCTTCCTCCTTGGGCCTGAACCCAATGCTGCTACTTCTGTGAAGTTTACACTTGACCAAGTCTCTCCTTATCTCATCTTTCTTAAGAGTTTCCCACATTCCATCCTAGTCTAGCAAAGTCGTCCAACCCAGGATGCTCTCGAAGAAACCTTGCCACTCCACAGAAACTAAATTTTGGGCCAGTATTACCATCTTGGAACCTTGAGGTGTTGAGCCCACAACTGCAAGCTCGTCTCAAGTCTCCTGAAGCTTGGGGAGTAATATATAAATGTGTTCCCCCTTCTACATCTGCATAGATCTCATATTCTGCTCCAATTACATCTTTCATTGCACAGAAGATCCCTAATATAGCGTGGACAAGGAATCACACATCTCCTTGGTAGTGTCTCTACTAGCGATGGTACAAAATATATGATCCTTGACTCCATCGAGGATTATTCTCTTGGTCTTTGCTATTTCTCCCTTATACTTATTGAGTGGATTTATATATGTGGGCTCAACTACGAAACTGTCGATGTAGATCTTGAGAATATGCTCATCTAGAAGTCATGACCTCCTTGCCTTCCAGATCACATAGTTGGATGCACCATCAAAATGATCCTAAGCTCTCAATCCACTGGTTTCCATCTCTGCCACTCGAAAAAGTCGAATGACCTCCTCTCTCCCACTGTTTCTCAGTAAATGATAATTTCAATTCCCTTGCTAGGAAGTCTCTTAGGAACAAATTCCCTCAAGTGTCTCTTCTTCCTTCTGATGTCTTTCTACCCAAGAACTCCCTGCAGAAAACTGCATCACACTAGAAACCCCTCTTCGTTGAAGCTTCTACTGCACTGCTCCCTCTACCAACGACACATTTTGATCTGGAAATATTTCCTCTCTGTCGACTCACTCAGACAGATATTTACCACAAAAAGTTTCCCTCCTCGCCTGAATTGTGCAAACTATGGGTATTCGAATTGCTACCTCTGTTGAGAATGAAACAAGATGATGGATCTTAGTGGAAAGGAGTCGCCTTCACTAAGTTGGCCCGCAGGCAAATTATGGCGCAAAGTCTATTTTTAAACTATGTCTATTTTTAGACATATGGATCATGTCTATGAGTTGCAAGATGTTATTTATGGATGATTGGTTATGTTGGGAAAAATATATGGACTTCTATTTCTGGTCCACATCAGGAGTGATCAAAGTGTTTTTTTAGACTGCCAGGTTAAAAATAGAAAAGTCAAATATTATTGTCTCATAATAATATTTAGACTATAAACTTTATCTTATCTTCTTGGAGCACTTCAGTTTGAGCTACAGATGTGGCACATGCAACTGTGAGAAGGAAATATGCTTTTCTTATGAGTCATTTGAGCTATTGCATGCATGACATCAGTTAGAACTCATGCATGTTAGTTCTGTGGAGTTGGATGTGGAGTTGATGGAGTTGTGTTCAGTTTGACTTTGTTAAACTAGTTGTAATTAGTCTAACTGCAAATAGACTAGTGATGAGTTGTGTGAACTAATTATTAACTCATAATGCAACTGAAGAATACATCAGTTAACTCAGTGCATGTATAGTTCAGTGGAGACATGTGTTAGAGGTTGAGATTGCTATCAGTTGTGACTATAGTTGTGCATGAGGTCTTGCACAAGCAATGTATTGAGTATGCCCATGAGAATTGCCCAGTATATGCCAAGTAGAATAGCCTGTGGTCACGTGATTTCCAGTGTGAGTGATTTTCACAAGGTATTATGTGCAATAGAGGCAAAAGCAGTGGAGGAGATTTGCACCTGTGACTTTTTTCGGATCTGAGCTAGTTTTGTGTGTAACAGGTGGAGATAGTACTGAGTATTTGTGAGGAGTATTGTACTATGTAATGTTACATGTTCTCAATCATTAATATACAGATAGTGTGGGGTTTTTAGCTGTAAGCATTCCCCGGGTTACATACTGTGTTAATGTGTGCATGCTATTGATGTTTCATTGTTTTTTATGCTGCTAAATTGATGGTCAACTTAGAGGAGGTTATGTATTATGCATGTATTCTGCAATAGCGTATAATCGGGATAATCTATGTTGAATATGTGTTTATTATTCAAAATTTCTACAACCTCTGCAGGAATTTTGAACTCCCTTCCTCCTTTAGCATTGGGATCTTTCGACATTGTTCTCTTATTTAACTGTCGATGATACCATGTGAAAATTCGGTGATCATGAATCCCCTACTACAACAAACCGATATTACTTATCCTATTTGTTAATTCATGCAAGTTATTTACTACGTTACACTATAAATATCGAAGTAAATACAACTGGAGCCTTCACAACTTAAATAATATGCGAAAACAAGAACTGAGAAAGAAAAAATAACATACACAAGTGACACCATTGTTTTTGGACAAATGTCCCCATAAAAACCCGTTGTGGGAAGCTTGGTGCAGCAGCCAAGGGTTTGTATTATTATGAAATAGTAATTCTTAATACAATCTCTGGATGCCTTGTTTGCTATCCAATATAAAGAATAATACTGACAAAGAGATTAGTGAGATTACCTCACACTATCATTGAAAATATTGGTTGATCTAGCCACTGAATGGACTGCCCCTTGCTGCCTCTGTACAGTCACTAAGTTAGCCCAACATTACAGCCTCTAGGGAGAGCGTCACCCCTTCTCTTGATCGATTTATTTCCTAGGAACTTGGATCTTCACCTCCCTGTCTCACACCTTAGCATCTGACTTCTGATATCAATTCCCCAACAATTTTTTGGGCATCCTCAAGGCTCTACGCTACCTATGCATCAGCCTGCATTGTCTCTACGTGGCCCTGCATCAGCCTCATCTAGCTCTCTGCTGCCTCTATCTGATCCCTCTTTGCCTTCTCTGCTGATTATTCCTGGATAAATAGAAATCTCCAACTGGAACTATCCCTACCTCTCACTACAAAAGCTCACTTGGAATTTCTCATTAGCAGTTTCTCTACTTCAGAAATTTGATCTTCTAAACTCTACTCAATGTGTTCTCCAAGAGCCCCTCAAGCCTCTTCTTATATCTTTATGTTGGACAACCGACAACCGAGTCTAACTTCTATCTAATGGCTTAGATCATTTTAGCTTGATCCACATATTCTTCTAGAAGTTTCTCCCACAGTTTAGATTAATACCCATTAATTATTTTAATTTCCTAAGTTTAAACTTAGGGACCCATTAAAAATAATTAATTATTTTAATAACACTATCTCTGTGTGGAATTTCTCAAAACGATTTCTAGGTATTGGAGAATGCACATGTCTAAGCCTCCCTTATAAATTTGACACTTAGAGCACATTCGATGCTACCGAAAATCAACAATATTTAAGCAGGGTCGTGCCTTTTGTTTGTTTGAGCTCCACAACCAAGTGTCAATCACTTTGGAAGCCCCTTTTAGTGTAATTTTTTTCAAAATGCTTTTATAATGGAGTTTCGATGTCTCCAACATCCGATATGCTCCATAGCAATTTGGTGCTTGGCCATGCTTTGCGCCCTTGGTCCTTTTGGGTCCTCATGACCAAAGTCCATGCAACATCAGAAGCTCCCTATTTCGTAACTTATTCAAATTGCAATAAAAATGGAGTTACGACTTCTCCTAGTTCCGAAAAATCGACCTCCGAAATACTTTCCACGTGGCTTAGTTACAACACTAGTTGCTATGTCCTACTCTATGCCCTTGGTCTTTTGGGTCCTCACGACCAAGTGCCACTCAACATCGGAGCCCACTTCCATCATAACTTTTTCAAATAACATTTGTACATGCATTACAAAACTTATATCCTCTGTTATACTAACCTCTGAGCTGACATCATGTTGATGTCATCATCTCCATGTGGCACCTCCATATTGGTGACGCGTGTCATTCAGATTTCCCCATTAGGCCACCCAAAAATGTTGAAACTGACTGCCATGCCATGTTGGCATCATCTGCCTCATCAACTTCTTAGATCCAATCATATGTTGCCATCTGTTCTATTGGAGGAGAGATAAAAGGGTCCCTTCTTTCCTTTATAAATCTTTGCTCCTCGTTACTTCAACGCTTCTAAAGAATTGTGATTATTAAGAACTTACAATGCTCCTCGCTACTTCGACACTTTTAAAGAATTGTAATTATTAAGAACTTACAAGATTCAGATCTCCGAAGTTTTGGTATGACCAACCTTCTGAATTTTGGCTCCCGAAATTTTGGCTATCCCTTTTTCATTTCGGCTTCATACTTCTGAATTTTGGCTGCCTCCCTTTTCAATTCTCTTTATTATACCTAGATTGCACATGTCCTTATCAATAACAAGCATGAAAACTAGAACCATTTAACATAAATACAAGATACTACGAGAGATAACAACATTGAATCCAATGGGTAACAATGTATTGGAAGCAATACATTGCGTACATGCCAATTAATAGCCTTAACGATTAAACATAGAATCATTTTATTCAAATGCATGAAAACAAAAACGGAAACAATAAAAACTTAATAATATTTTAATTTTCAATCTTTAAAACCGTAAAAATTAAATAAATAAAATAATATAAAACTTCTTAATTAGATTACATAATCCAAAAATCAAAATATGAAATTAATATAAAAGCACAAGTTTCAATGTACACATGTAATATCAACTTAACATTAAAGAAAACAAGTTTCAAGGTAAATACGTAACATCAAATCCATACAAGTTTGAGTTTTAAAATTATAATATCTAAACTCAAAGTAATATAAAGGAGGACTTCTAAGATTAGAATATATAATTTTAAAATCCAAGCATATAATAATTAGTTATTTTGCCTTAAAATAAGAAGAATATTAGTTTGCACTATTTTGCTTAATATAAATAGTTATGTTTAAACTACTCAGGTAAAAAAAAAAAATTGAAATGTATACAAATTAATTTAATTTAATTGATTAAAAAATTTAAAATTAAGAATTTAAATTTCTATTATATATAGTAGATTTAATGATTAAAAATATATGTTTCTTTCTTAAAAAATTATAATTTAAAATTTGGAAAAATAATATATATATATATATATATATATATATATATAAATTTAAATAATCAAATTATTAATATCAATAACTTATTCCATAAGCAATAAAATCTCATACATATATTTAACCTCTAACATTCACAAAATTATTTTATATATATATATATATATATAATATTTCCACTTTACTTTTATTTAATATTTAAATAAATTATTTTCCTTGTCCAGTGAGAAGAAGTATATAATTATAACGTCCTTACATTTTCAACGAGGAGTATAATTTCATGATGTCCTTACATTTTCAACGAGGAATGGTAGAGGAGAGTGGGTGAGGTCTCTAGAGGAATAATACATGTTTAACCAATTCAATAGGATGTCATTTGTTTCTGTCTTGAGATGTGAGGAAACGGTATGGGTGAACGTGAGCTTCAATGTTGAAAAAGAAAAAAAAAAACATTTCAGTGAACTACTAATATATGAATATAAATTTAATAATGGTTATTTTATGATATGTTTAGATAGAGTTTGTAGTGAATAGATTAAATAGGAAAAACTATAATGAGTTTAACATAGTAGGGAGGTTTTTAAGTATGAATATGAATATTTGGAATTAGATTTAATTATTATGTTTATAGATATGTTTATTTTTGAAATAGAGTTTTTTGAATTTTAATTTTATTATTAATAAAAATTATTTATTTATTAATAATAATTTGGTAGACGTTAAAAATTTAATTACTATAAAATATATTAAATTATTTTTTGTAGTATTTATATAAGAAAAACTGAGATTTGTCTAAAAGGTAATTATATATATATATATATATATATAATTAATTAAAAAAAATGTTATGAATATGTGTCACATGAGTTTTGATTTATTGGTAATATGGTACTAGTAAATCATGATATTGTAACAAAAAATATTTACATGTTAAGAATATGAATCTCTATGATAAAAGTGGCAATGAATCTCAAAGGTTAATATATTTTTACATGTTTTTTAAATCCATATATGTTTAACACATATTTAATTCGTTTTATAATTAATAATAATACTAATTATTAAATATATTGTAATCAAAAATCAATAATTGATATTTATCTCCAAAGTAATTATCTTCTTTTTACTTTTCTCATTAAATTAAATTAATTAATTAAAAAATAAAACCTAAAGAAAGTTATCAAGTTTATCATTAATAATTGAGCAAAATTTCCTCCAAAATTATATAGAGAAAATATTTTCCCCAATCTATATTCCTCTTACTATTATGAATAAATTATATATTTGTTTGGACTTATGACTCACTTTAGTAACCTATATTCCTCTTACTATTATAAATAATTTTGCTTCTCCTTTAAAAAGATATTATATATTTCTTTGGACTTATGGCTTGCATTAGGTGGTGTACCATCTATCTCAGGCTATATAAATCCTCTACCATATTCCAAAATTATATAGAGATAATATTTTCCCCAATCTATATTCCTCTTACTATTATGAATAATTTCACTTTTCCTTTAAAAAGGTATTATATATTTGTTTAGACTTATGACTCACATTAGTCATTGTACCATCTACCTCAGGTTATATAAATCCTCTACCATATTCCAAGGTCTAAATATGCTCATATATGTATTCCTAAATAAGTTTTCATCTTCTAACATATATAGAGGTCCTCTTACTGTTATGAATAATTTCTCTTCTCCTTTAAAAAAGTATTAAAAAATATTATATATTGGTATAAAGTCCTCTTACTATTATGAATAATTTCCCTTCTTCTTTGAAAAATTCCTAAGCATTTTCTAACATATATATAAAGGTCCTCCTACTATTATGAATAATTTTCTTTCTCCTTTAAAAAATATTATATATTGGTTTGAAATCCTCTTACTATTATGAATAATTTCCCTTCTCCTTAAAAAAAATATTATATATTAATTTAGATTTATGATTCACATTATTCGTTCCTCTTACTATTATGAATAATTCCTCTCTTCCTTTAAAAAGGATTATATATTGATTTGGACTTATAATTCACGTTTTAAAAGGTATTATATATTGATTTGGACTTATAATTCACATTAGTCGTTGTTATATAGAGGTCTTCTTACTATTATCAATAATTTCCCTTCTCCTTCAAAAAGTATTATCAAAAAGTATTATATATTGGTTTGGGATTATGACTTACATTAGTCGTTGTACGATCTATTTCATGTTATATACATCCTCTAACATATTCCAAGGTCTAACTATGCTCATATATGTTTACATTTTAAAATGCGGGATATGAGATTGAACTCGACGTGAATTGAAATAACAACCTTCTCATCCATAGCCAACCGTGCTTCCATTTCTCCAAAGAGCAATTACTATAGTCATGCCCGGAGCTCATAGGCAGCGCCTAACGAGCCATATATCAAGTATTAAATGCATCCGGAGATGCACGCGACATAGCTCGTTAACACGCAAAATGCCTTTTTCTATTTAGTGACGAGTTTTGCATTTTGCGTGTTAACGAGTTATGTCGCGTGCATCTCCGGGTGCATTTAATACTTGATATATAGCTCGTTAGGCGCTGCCGGAGCTCATATGGTGTTCGTGCAGCGCTACATGTCACACATGCAACTCCAACTTTGGCCTATCCATGTGACAAGGGCATAGTTGGATGGCTTGGATGGTTTGAGGAAATCGAATGGTGAAGAGGGATCACTGAATATAGCATTAACTTCCTGGACATTTCACTTGCCATTGTTTGTCTCTACATACTGAGATTTTGGTTGCACTAGGCTAGGGTTCCAGCTCTACAGTTCTTTTGCTTCTCTGATAGTATTTTGTGTCCATAAACCGTATAAATCTCCAACGGATCCGGAGGCAGGGCCTCTAGTTGTAAGCGACAGCTATCCGACTGTGTATAAATTTTTTGATTTTGCTCATGGGGGTTTACAGCCACAAAATTGAATTATTATATGTTTCATCTTCAAGTGCGTGAAAGAGAACTTTGGCTAATAATTTGTCTGCGTTTCTTGTTTTGTTTACAGGTAGTTTCGTGGTCTCTTGAATTTATTCCGTTAATTGTCAAAATTAATTCACTAAGAAACAATGTCCCCTAACAATATTTAGTTAAAAAATAATTAATATTATATTCATGGAGAAAATGGTTACATTGTTGTAACGTTCTCCCTAGTTTAAGATTAGTTTCTAAAGTTTAGGGGTTTGAGTGCAACTTCCTAATTCCTAGTATTGCATTTAATGATGTAATCTTTCATTGATGAATAATAGAGTGTACGAGAGTGATCTCTCTATTTTGGTGAGTGTAGTCTCCAGGTGCAGGCCACCCCTGAGAGCTACATCTCTTTCTTTTCAATTCTGTTCACATTTTCTCTTGGTATCAAAGCTCAGATTGGGTGAGCCTGATCTTTTTTCACCTTGTGGCTGAAGTGCCTTTGTAGCTAGCTTACCTGTGTGGTAGAATTGTCTGTGTGGCTTGAAGTGCCTTTGTGGCTGCATGTACATAAGAGCTCTGTGCTCAATTGAGCAGGTGGACTGCAGAACACCTCGCTCGGACTCAGATATTTTTTTCTGAGTGGAGAGGATATTGTTTTGCGCTGACAGAAGCGCCAGAAAGAGAAATTAGTGTGGATTCTGTGGGATTAATCGCGCCAGAACGTCCAATTGGCGCGGAAATTGAGGAAATCGCACCAACAAAAAATACTCGCACCGATTTTTAATTGGCGCGGATTTTTTGCTCAAGATCGTGCCAACACAAAGAGGATTTTTCGCTCGCTAATTGAGGATGTGCCAATCTTCCTTCAAGGGGATCTGCAGGAAGCCTCAACTTCGTTTGGCGGTTTGCAAGGTGTGCAGATCGGCGAAGTTGCAGATCTATACGAGAGAGGCAGATCGGATCAATTTTTTTATCAGATCGGATCTTCGGCTGTATTGAAGTCGCCGAATTTGCTCATTGGAGCGGGATTGCCAGACATTGTAGATCAGTGGTAGAGGTGACAGATCGATCTGACAGGTATTGTTTTTTTTTTGTTGGGTAGATTCAACATGAGTAATACGATGAAGTCTTACCTTAACGAGTCTGGTAAACTTAATGGATCTAACTTCACAAATTGGAAGTTTAAGATCCAGACCTTGCTCGAGGGTGCGAATGCTTGGTCCATAGTTACAGGTGATGAGCAGAAACCGAATGGAGGGGCACAGGAGCAAGATTGGGAAAAACGAGAGAACAAGGCCAAATTCTTGTTGAAGATGTCTGTGAAAGACAATGTTATTGCGCACATCAGAGACTGTAAAATGTCTGCGGACATCTAGACGAAAATCAAAAGTCTGTATAAGACCCATAATACGAGTAGAGTCTTGGCACTTAAAAGCAAGCTATTTTCAATGAGGATGGACGAGAGGGAGACTACTACTGCATTTGTTGCGCGAATTAAAGATGTGAAAGACGGATTGGTGGCCATAGGAGTGGCGGTGTCTGATGAAGATCTTGTTGTAATCACAATGAACGGGATGCGTGATGATTTTCAAACGTTCATCACTGGAGTGTCGGCAAGGGAGAAAGCGCCCTCATTTGATGATCTCACTGGGATCTTGCAGCAAGAGGAGGAGTGGCGGCAGAACTTGAGCCCCCAGAGTGATGATCTTGCGCTGATGGCGAAACAACGATCATCCAAAGGAAGGCAGTCACAACAGCAATCAAAGCAGAAAAGAGGAACATCACATAAGAATCTGCATTCTCATAAAGGTATGCTTGCAAATCATTTTGAAAAGAAGTGTTATTATTGTGGAAAGACAGGTCATATACAGAGAGAATGTTATAAGAAGCAGGCTCATGATGCAAAGAGGAGGCAGGCAAATGCAAAGCACAGAGGATACTTTGCTGAAGAAGAAGACCTCAGTCATGAATTTCGACTGTTCACAGTCGACTGTGCCCTTTCAGCATCTAATGAAGATGACATTTGGTATGTCGATTCCGGAGCATCCTCTCACATGACAGGTAAAAAGGAATTTTTTGATAGTCTTGAAGAAAGTATAAATGGATCAAAAATATATCTAGGAGATGATAGTGGATACGAGATTAAAGGTCATGGGGTGATTTCAGTTAAGTTACCAAATGGAAAAATTAGTCACCTTACAAATGTTTTATATGTACCTGGAATTAAGAAAAACCTGATATCTGTATCCATGATGGCTGATCAAGATATGCAAGTCGAGTTCTTCAAGACTCACTGTGTGATAAAGGATTGCAGGAATGAAATAGTTGCAACATGCATGCGAGTTGGAAGCCTATACAGACTGGATGCAAAAAGCATACCAAAGCAAGCCATGGTTGCAGGAGGATCGACAGCCGAACAACTCTGGCATCAGAGGTTCGGTCATTTGAATTTGCAGGACCTCATGTTATTGCAGAAGAAAGGTATGGTCGAGGGACTCCCTATCTTTCATAATATTCAGTTAAATTGTGATGGTTGTGCCTTAGGAAAAATGCATAGAGAACAGTTTCTTATGCATGATAGGAGGAACGAAACAGATGTTTTAGTACTAGTGCACACTGATGTATGCAGACCTATGCAGACAAGGTCGCTAGGAGGTGCATACTATTTTTTGTTATTTACTGATGACTTCACTAGATATTCATGGGTTTATTTTTTGAACAAGAAAAGTCAGACTTTCCAGTGCTTTATAGAATTTAAAACCTTGGTGGAAAAGCAGTTTGGTAAGAGTATAAAAACTCTCCGATCTGACCAAGGGGGAGAATACAAGCTAAAGGAATTCATGAAATTCTGCAAATCACACGAGATTGTTCAGTAGTATACAGTGCCACACACACCACATCAGAATGGAGTTGCAGAGCGCAAAAACAGAACCTTGGTGGAGTGCGCAAGGAGCATGTTACAAGGTAAGGGTCTGTCTAATAGCTTTTGGGCAGAGGCTATTAATACTGCTGTATATTTGAAAAACAGAAGTCCTACCAAGTATCTTGGCTTCAAAACCCCTTTTGAAGCTCTATATGGATTTAAACCAGCAGTAAACCATCTAAGAGTATTTGGGTCAAAAGCATTTGCCCATATACCCAAAGCTGATAGGAAGAAATTAGACCCTAAAGCAGTGAAATGCATCTTTGTTGGTTATGGCACAGAATTTAAAGCATATAAATTGTTCAATCCTGAGTCTTCTAAGACATTTGCAAGAAGGGATGTAGTGTTTCATGAACAGGTACACGAAGGGAAAGATGACATTGGTGATGACTGGCACATTCCATTGTTGTTGGAGGAAAGCAGCGAGGACGAAAGACAGCAGGAACAGAAAGAAGAGAAAAAATAAGAACAAAAAGAAGAACAACAAGAAGGTGATAATGCAAGCCCAACTATAGCAGAAGAAAACAAATTTGAGGTAAGTCCCCTACCAAGGAGGTCAGGTAGGAAGACTCAATTACCATTGAAATTGAGAAACTATGCTTTGATGTCAAAGGTTTTGAACATTGTAGAACCCTCTAATTATAAAGAAACTAGTCAATTTAAGGAATGGAGAGCTGCAATGAATGAAGAAATGGAATCAATTCTTAGAAATGATACTTGGGATTTAGTTGAGTTGCCTAAGAATAGAACACCAATAGGATGGAAGTGGCTGTTTAAACCAAAAATGAATGCAGACGGAAGTATATATAAGTTAAAAGCTAGGTTGGTTGCAAAAGGATATTGACAACAGGAAGGTATAGATTTTGATGATACTTTTGCGCCTGTAGAAAAGCTAAATACAATCAGAATGCTTATTGCTTTAGCTACTAAATGTAATTGGGAATTACACCAGCTTGATGTTAAATCTGCATTTTTAAATGGTGATTTAAAAGAGGAAATTTACTTAGTACAGCCAGAAGGATATGTAAAGCAGGGGTAGGAACATCTTGCTTGCAGATTGAAAAAGGCTTTATATGGTTTAAAGCAAGCACCCAGGTCTTGGTACGAAAAGGTTGATTCTTTCTTTGTAGAGTATGGTTTCCATAGAAGTTTAAATGACCCAAATTTGTATACCAAGTACAATAACCAGGGGCAGATTATTTTGATTTCTTTGTATGTGGATGACATGATTATAACAGGAAATGTAGATGATTTAATCAGAGGAATCAAAAGGCTTATGGCACAAGTTTTTGAGATGAAGGATCTCGGAAGCCTTCACTACTGTCTAGGATTAGAAGTATTCAGAGATACTGGGCAAAATTTTCTTGCCCAAGGGAAGTATGCCATAAATCTGTTGGAAAAGTTTGGTATGGATCAGTGTAGAGCAGCAGCGACACCTTTGCAGCAGAATCTGAAATTGAACGGTGATGATGGCACTAAGGAGGTTGATGCCACAATTTACAGACAGCTGGTTGGTAGCCTAATATATCTTACAACAACCAGACTTGACTTGGCATAATCTGTTAGTGTATTGAGCCAATTTATGTCGAAACGGCTTGAAAGTCACTGGATAGCAGCAAAGAGCATGCTTAGGTATCTTTGTGGTACTGTTAATTATGGTATTTTATACACTGATGTATCTGATGTTACTCTAGCAGGTTTTTTTGACTCAGACTGGGCAGGTAACCTGGATGATCGGAGGTCCATCATAGGTTATGCATTCAACATAGGTTCCGGGGTCATAGCTTGGAGTAGCAAGAAGCAGAGTACTGTAGCCTTGTCTTCATGTGAAGCTGAGTATCAAGAATTGTGTGCAAGAACGTGTGAAGCGATTTGGTTGAGGAGGCTTCTCAAAGATGCAGGAAAAGAACAGAAGAATCCCACTTCCATCAAAAGCGACAACTAGAGCACCATTAAATTAGCATACAATCCAATGTTTCACAAAAACACCAAACATATAGACACTCAGTTCCATTTTGTTAGAGACAAAATACAGTCTAAAGAAATTGTTGTTGTATATTGTAAAACTTGTGACAATGTGGCTGATATTTTCACAAAGCCTCTTGCACGAGTGAAATTTGAATTGTTTAGAAAGATGCTAGGAGTCCAGGAGAACCCTTTCTCCATTAAGGGGGGAGTTAAAAAATAATTAATATTATAATAATGGAGAAAATAGTTACATTGTTGTAATGTTCTACCTAGTTTAGGATTAGTTCCTAAAGTTTAGGGGTTTGAGTGCAACTTCCTAATTCCTAGTATTGTATTTAATGATGTAATCTTTCATTGATGAATAATAGAGTGTACCAGAGTGATCTCTCTGTTTTGGTGAGTGTAGTCTCCAGGGACAGGCCACACATGAGAGCTACATCTCTTTCTTTTCAATTCTGTTCACATTTTATCTTACTTGTTAACACATTTAGCTAAAAATTTCTGCATGGATAGTAGTCAAATCGGGGTTTGGATATTCGCAAATTTAGGGGTCAAACTTCTTCCAAAGAATTAATCCCAAGACATTTAGGATGTCTGAATCCCCTCTCGGTTTCCTTGTTCCATTTATAAGCATGATCTAAATGGTTACTTCCAACTTATCAATGTTAATGTTTTCTTTCCCATCACTTTTTCTCCTCTGAAGGTTCTATGGGTTTTATTTGAAAATATATATATATCAACTTTACGTGGGGAATGGTTGTTAATTTTTGTTTTTAAGATTTGGTGGACAGTAGATTTATTGGCGGGGAATATCTAAGGTATATGCTTTGTCTTAGTCCACGATGACAACTTAGGCAGAAGGGAGCTCCAACCGACGACCCAAAATTTATTTAAAATTGGATTTGAAAAAAAGAGACGTGATTATCGCGTCTTATAAAAGTCGTCGGTGGCCACGGTGGGTCAGCGAGAAGGTAGCGATGGGTGAACATGACAATTAATGTCACCACCATGTATTGTAAAAGTCAACAACGACATCGCTTGCATAAACGTACATGATGAATACATTTATATTGACATATAGATACATTAAAACTCACTAATAAAATTTAATATAAAAACATTTATATTACAAATAAGAAATAAAAAACATTTAGAATCAAAACATTAATATAAAAAATATTTATATTAAAAAATTCACAATAAAAACATTTATATTAAAACACAAAATAAAAGCATTTATATTAAAACATTCAACCAACCGATCACATCTAACTTGACAACAACGAGTTATTTAACCTCTTGGTAAAATAAATACCATAGTTATAAATAATCTTTGCTAGAAACTGAAAGAAAAAATTCTTTTAGAGATCCAATACCTCTCCAAAACACCAAGGACCAACTTTCCTTTGGTAATCTTCCTTCTACCCCAATCCAGTCTTCCTTACAAACTACAAAGCCTCGACATACCTGCAAATCCAACATAAATAGCTAGGTTTTCCATTTCAGAAAATATACATATTTCCCAGCCTACATTGATAAAATAAAAATTCTATATGGAGCCCCTAAGTCTACGCATTTGTGTATGTTTTTTGTTACACTGCAAAGAGAAACTAAAGAAATCACAGTAAAAACACTGACATGAGAACTTTCATTTGTTCTCGAAAGAAATCTTCCAACCACTTATTTTCGTCAGTACTAGACTAATGGAAAAATTAAACATAAATATATGTTAGTCACATCATCCTCAATTCACACAAGTGTTTCTGATGAGTGCAAGTTGTTGAACTATTCAAATCTTCAAGCAAGTTTAATAACCAAGGATTTAGATGATGTTCATAAGGATATTTTAAGAATAATTTCTTCTAATAAGTATGAAAGAGAAGAGATACAAAAATGTTTAGATAAATTGGACATAGTATACTATGTCTTAAGTCATACTATAGAAATAGAAAAGCTTAATATTAGGCTCTTGGTTCTTCAAAATATCTATTTCAGAATTATAAAACTCTCTAAGTCATTTTAGATACCAGTTAGAAATATTGTTTCTTTTGATCCATTCTGAAAATTTATCCCTAAAGAGAATACTAAGATCGGTCAAAAAAGGAAAGAAGCACTTGATATGTTTGCTTGTAAAGTTGAACAAGAACTACAACCTAAATTGGATTTCGAGACAACAGACAATTTTTTTTATATTTTTTTGAAAGACATGAATATAGTCAATCATTGGGATCCTTTGTTGCCAAATAAGCAAAAGTATCTAGATAATTTGGCTTTAAGGATTGAAGAACCTAAAGGATTTAATGAAACTATGGGTGAAGCCTCTACAAACACATCAAGGCTAACTAATATAGGGAGCCCCAGAATCATAAGAATGAATATACTCATAAAAATAATGATAGAACATCCTATACTTAATATAGGATTTCAACGTAGAGAAGAAATTAAAGAAGCATTACAACTTCTAGAAAATTGGAGTATTGCTAAGAAAGATGAAGATAGTATAATTACTCCAAGGCATATGGCTAATCTCCTTATTGTAGGTTTTACTAGTCTTGGATGGGAATGGTGGCATTGCTTGGCTCAAAAAAGTAAAGATGAATACTTAAAATCCCCCACTATTGACAGTGATTTACTTGAAGCCTTAGGATTGCAATTCTATGGTGCTGCGAAAGTTGGATCAGAAGCAGAGCATATTCAATCTCTCTTCATGTCTCATAGATTAGGATATTTGTCTCTCAAGAAAAAATATTTCTATCACATACATAAATTACTCATAGGAGTAGGAAAATCCAGAGAACCTACTTATATCAAATATTATATTCGCAATTTCCTAGGTGCCCTTCTAGATGTAGTAGAGCAATACTTCAAGGATAAAGATATACGGTTGCAAGGCATGACCATTTCCATGGCGTGTTATCATATATATGTAATGATTCAAGTACATTTCCTTCAGAAAAGATAATCAAAAGGTTTTAAAAGGTTTAATAATATGTTTATTCCTTCTTTGTGCAAAAATGTGGAAAAAATTCTAGAATGGGGATATGGTGCTTTCAATAGAGGACATCAATGCATAAATTTTGCATTCTACTACTATAAATGATGTAAACATAAGAATAAAAAATAGCAGAAGTACACTTTTAAGTCTCATTAGGCGCCTAATCGTCCTGCTAAATACTACAAGAGATCTAAAACCCACTATCATAAACGCTCTTTTCCGAAGAAACCTTATCTTAAAAGATGATATGCCCTAAGAAAAATTGCTCTTTGCTATAATTGCTATAAAATTATGGGACATTAGGCAACTAAGTGTCCCAAGAAAACCAAAAACCCTCACCTTTCTGCTCATTTCACTCAAGAGGTCAATCCAGAAGGGTGGTATCTTTGTTTGACTAATTCTACTACTCCCCCTCCATAATCTGATGATATTAGCCTTCTTGCCACTGATGAAGATAGTGATTATTCTTCTGCTACTTCTTCTGATTGAGATATTGAACACCTTGCTCATAAATTTTGTCCTTTAGGTCCACAAAATTGGTAGAGTGAGAAGACCCAGACAATTCCTTTTGAAAATCCCAAATATCCAAGCTTTGAAGAATACTACCAAAATCTTCAACTTTAAGTCCACAATATGATATCTTCATGTTCACTATTACCAAACAAAAAAGTCCTGAAGAAATATTAGAATAAATCCATCAAATGCTAAGCACTCTTGCTATTTGGAAAGTACAAGAAAGGATTGCATTAAGAGCTAAACAATATCTTCTCTTATGGCAAGTGGCTGGTCCTACCTCTCAACATCTTTAAAGTTTTGCTATCTCTCCCTACAAGGAAAATCTAGTTATTTACAATCCTGTGGATCTTTATTCTAGACCCTACAATCATTATGATAGGAAACATATTAGAAGAGATAAAGAGGCTCTTTTCCTAGTCTAGATTGAAGAAGAAAAAAAAATAGCTAAAGAGTTTAAAATACGGCTAGAATCCATTAGGATACAAGAAATTGTCTCCTCAGATGAAGAAATATCTAGGGCCTGTGATGAAATTGTGACAAAACCAGTCTATAAAGTAGGATATAGACGAAAGAACAAAGGAATTGAAATTAAAGAAGAGGGACCTAGAACTGATGAAGATAGCGTAATGGACCTAGAAAAAACACATCCTACATTATTTTCTATAGGAGTTAAGTTCTTTATAAAAGTTTGGATTCATCTAGATAATAGAAAGCCACACTAGATAGATTGTCTGGTAGACACAAGGGCACAACTAAACCTAATGAGGAAATAATTTATCCCTACATATCTGTGGAAAGAAACGAGATTCAGAGGAACTGTTGCAAATAAGACTAAAGTAATTATAATTGTTGAAACTAATCCATTGACAATAGAAATTGAAGGAAAAAAGTTAGAATTTGTATTTTTGTGTATAGGAAATTACACATGACTGTATCTCAATATCTAATTTTATTAATATGGTTATCCCAATTACTTTTGATGTAAAAAGTCATGAGTTGATATTCCATATATAGTCAGCAAGTAAAGACAACAATTTATAATGATGGTGTTTGTAAGAGAAAAATTACAGAAAAAAGGCAGAACAAATCAAGTTTGTGTACATTCAAACACATGTGGTAGAAGAATATAAAATGGAATGTAGCATCTAGTATGCATAATTACACTAAAAAAATGTTCTTAAAGATATCTCAAGAAACATAAGAGAATATTTCACTTTTTGAATCCCCTAATGCGTTTTGGCATAGGGAACAATATTTTGTAAATCTTCCATATGATTCTTTGGAAAAAAATATTTCCCAAAAGGCTTCTATAGCATTAATGAGTCCTACATAAATTAAAATATGTCAAAAGGAAATAAAAGATCTTCTAACAAAAGGTCTTATTGAGCCATCCAAGAGTGCTTGGGCTTCTAGGGTATTTTATGTTAATAAGCACTTAGAACAAAAGAGAGGAAATCCAATATTAGTGGTGAGTTATGAGCCACTAAACAAGGTTCTCCTTCCATTTAGCTATCCGCTACCTAATAAGGCTTCATTGTTGCAAGAAATCAAAAGGAAGGTCATATTTAGTAAGTTCGTATTTAGTGTAGGATTTTATCAATTTGGCATTACACCAAAAGATCAGCATAAAACAGGTTTTGTTGTACCCCATAGAAAATACCAATGGATAGTAATTCCATTTGGATTGAAGAATTCTCCAAGGGAATTACAAAAAATAATTGAAGATATTTTCAGATATTATCCTTGGATAATAGTTTATATTGATGACATTCTAATTTGTTCCAAAAATCTCCATGAACATCTAAAAAAATTGAATATTTTTTATGATATTGTATATCAGCATGGGTCGGTTCCTTTTGCAACAAAAATGGAGATAGGAAAGACAAAGATTGTATTTCTCGGGTATAGAATAACTAAAGGGAATATTCTTCTCCAAGAAAATGACATGAAAAATCTTCAAGAACTATCAAGACAAGGTCCTAGATAAAACACAATTACAAAGGTTTTTAGGAAATTGAATTATATCAGAGAATTTTATAAAGGAAAATCCTCTTACATACATATTTTGCAGCAAAGATTAAAGAAAAGTCCTCCATCATGGTCAAAAGAAATGGTAGCAAAAGTAAAAAATATTAAGCAACAAGTCCAACCCTTATCCCCTCTTTCTCTACCAACTGAAAAGGGTAAATATATAATAGAGATTGATGCATCATAAGAAGCATGGGGATGAGTACTACTAGAAGACATTGAAGGAAAATAAGACAGCTTTGGATATTCCTCTGAAACTTTCAAAGGAAAAGAGTTAAATTATCCTTCTATCCACAAAGAATTGCTAGCTCTTAAGAAGACCATTTTACATTTTAAGTTGTTTCTAAAGCCTATTAAATTAAAAATCAAAATAGATTTAAATATTTTGGCAGGAAAGTTGAAAAACAATAGCTTGCTAACAAACAACCATACCTGTGGACAGAAATGTGTTTTTTGGTTAGAAATTTTTTATGTTGATATTGTACATAAGCCAAGGTATTTGAATTGTATAGAATATATGTTATCTAGAGAAGCCCATAATAAAATTAACATACCTTTGTTCATGTTATCCAGTGCAAAGATGAAAAGGGTAAAAGAAGAAGATTTTAAATGGAGGAAACAACTTGTTTTCTCTTCTCTTGAATCTATAGAAAAATGATACATGGACTATAAGCCTGTCCAAGAAATTCTTTCAAGTCCCTTAAATAAAAATATCTTAGAAAAATGGGAAAGAAACACATTTTGGCAAATCAACAATGCTTACAAGACTGGTGAGAGAAAAACATGGAGTTTGGATTCATGAAGAAGATAACCAATGTTATTGTGATCTACGTTTTGGCACAATGGCCACTTATTCTCTAATCCTTCAAATGGTCAGGGAGAAATAAAAGGTCATAATTTGCGTAGACCCTGATAATATGGTGAGACATCCATGGAATCATTGCACTTCAATTTTTCTTGATAAATTATCTCCGAGAAAAGATTGGGTATAGAGACGCAACAATTTCATCCTACACTTTGAGGCATATATGAAGGAATTTCCCCAAAAATAATTATGGTTTAAATTCAAACTGAAGCATATTTGGGGGAAATAACATCAATAGAGGCTTTAAAATATATTTAATATAAAAATAATGTCATAAATCCTAAAGGCAAAGTGTTCAAGACTCTAACAGAAGTAGAAGAGCTAAACCTAGAAGTAGAATCCCTTTTGCAAGGAAAATTTGTTTGTGACCCTTGTTCCCTCATGAAGGGATATGATGTTCAACAATGTTTTTTTAGAGAATGTTTACCCAATTCGAGATAGTAACACAAAACCAACAAGTGCAAATCCTGTAGGACCAACTATTCAAGCTAATCTTGCAGAAGACTAATAGGGTGCTCAAGTGCAGAACCCATGTGTGTATGTTTCACTGATGACTAGTAAATTTGTACCTTATCATACTGGCTAACTCATGTGGAGTTAGTTTGTTCTCATCGACTTTGAATAAAAAAACTCATTTTTTACTATTTAAAGGTTCTCTGGGATTCCTAAAATCTCCAATGTGTAATATCTTATAGGACAAATCTTTGAGACTCCAAGGAATTCTCCGACTTTTGGTGCAGATCGACCCACATCTCAGAGAATCTACGGAAAAGCATGGACTATAATATCTACTTTTAGGATGATTCTCATGTACTTTATCAGAGTGTCAAAGCCCAAGGAGATGCCTTATGCTTCCTTGAGGAATTATAAATAAGGGAAGAGAATCCTCTCCTCCTCATTTAAAAAGAGAGTCAGTCTTGGGTTTGCTCTTGCCATGCAATTTCACTCAGTGTGGTTGTGTATGCATCTTGGGTAAATTGAAAAATAACTCTTAGTTCAAAGTTCGACAAGCCTGTGCATATGCATGGGAGTGCATGTGTAAACCTAAAGTGGCAAGGCTCTTAGGATATTGAGTCATGATTGTGTATTGAGATATTATAGAGTCTGTGTTGGAATTCAGAGGCACAGCAATATTAATTAAACACACAGCAGAATAAATCAAGCACATAAACACAGTTTTTAACGTGGTTCACCAAATCAATCTGGGCTACGTCCACCAAACATAGGCATCAAGAATTTATTATTCAAATTGGAGATTACATAATGAAAACCACATAAAACTCTCACTCTCTCTCAACAAACCATCCGAATGGTTGCCTGTTATATAGCATAGAAAATCTAACAGCCTCATTAACTCCCTCACATCAAATATAGGAGGCATTAACTCCCTCCCAACAAACTGGAGTTAATCTAGGACCTGAATTCTATTGTTGTCATCAGCTGAGATTTTTCCTATTTTGCTCTAAACAGAAAATCTCAACAATCTCCACCTTGACAACAATTCCCCTGATGCCCTGTTATTATTATTTTATCTTTCCTGCAAGCCAAGAGAAGCCAAACACCAGCGTAGATTCTCCAACAAAACTGGTTTCGTGAACATGTCTGCACAGTTCTCCTTTGTATGCACCTTTTCAAGAGAGACTCCCCTTTCAGTGATAACCTGTCTTACAAAATAGTACTTAATTGGAATATGCTTTGATTTACTATGATAGGTCGGATTCTTAGCCAAATGTATTGCACTTTGACTATCACAAAGTAACCTGATGTTGTCCTGTAACCTACCAAACTCACCAAGCAAACCTTTCAACCAAACCACCTCTTTGCAAGCATGAGAAGCAGCAATGTATTCTGCTTCAGTAGTGGACAAAGCAACAATGTTCTGTAGCTTTAACATCTAGCTGATAGCTCCACCTGCAAGAGTAAAGACGTACCCTGAAGTTGACCTTCTCTTATCCAAATCACCTGCAAAATCGGAATCAACATATCCGCAAACAAATTCACTACTCTTATTGTAAGAAATACAATAACTACGTGTGCCTCTCAAATACCGAAGCACCCATTTCACTGCTGACCAGTGTTCTTTACCCGGATTTGCCATGTACCTGCTGACAACCCCAACTGCATGTGAAATATCTGGTCAAGTACAAACCATCACATACATTAAACATCCTACTACATTGGCATATGGAATTCGAGACATATAATCCTTTTCTTCATCGGTATTAGGAAATAAACTCGAAGAAAGCTTAAAATGGGAAGCTAAAGGGACTGAAACAGGCTTCACATTATTCATACCAAACCTCAAAAGTATTTTCTCAATATACTTTTGTTGTGATAGCCATAGCTTACCATTGCTCCTGTCTCTGAAAATCTCCATGCCCAAAATCTGTCTTGCTGCTCCTAGATCTTTCATATCAAATGTCCTTGCCATCTGAGCCTTCAACCTGTTGATTTCTTCTATGCTTTTGCTTGCTAAAAGCATATCGTCAACATACAATACCAAGATAATGAATATGCCATTATTCAACTGTTTAAAATAAACACAATGATCATATTCACTTCTAACATATTTCTGACTCAACATGAAAGAATCAAACTTCTTATACCACTGCCGAGGCGACTGCTTCAGGCCATATAATGACTTCTTGAGCCTGTAGAAAAATTTCTCATTGCGATGCTGAACAAACCCTTCCGGTTGTTCCATATATATTTCCTCATCTAAATCACCATGTAGAAATGCAGTCTTAACATCTAACTGCTGCAACTCCAAATCAAACAAAGCCACTAATGCTAACACAATTCTAATTGAAACAATTTTAACCACTGGCGAAAAAATCTCATGAAAGTCAATACCAGCTTTCTGAGAAAACCCTTTTGCAACCAGTCGCGCTTTGTACCTGTCTTCCGTATCATTCACACCTCGTTTCAGCTTGAAGACCCATTTACACCCCACAGTTTTCCTGCCTTTCGGAAGCTCCACCAGATCCCATGTGCCATTTTTACCTAAGGCCATCATTTCTTCCTTCATAGCTGCTTTCCATTTGTCACTATTTGAACCTTCTACAGCTTCCTGATAACACAAAGGTTCATCATCATTAGCGATCAAAGCAACTGAAGTAACATGATGATCATACCTTCTCGGAGGGGGTTTGATCCTTGTAGACCTCCTTAAGAATGTTTCTGGTGCTTCCACAGCTGGCTGTCCATCAACTGTAGGAACTTCTTCATGATCGCCATCGGAGACCTGTTCATGACCTCCATCTGAACCCTGTTCATAATCTGATTCTGAAACTTGTTCATGACTAGAATCTGAACTATGGTCGTTATGACTATCATTAGAAATGTTGTCAAACTGAATATGCTGGAAATCGGATACATCATCCTATTTCAATCTACTATTTACATCTAACTGTACAAGAGAGGATTCATCAAACTTTACATCTCTGTTGATGATGATTTTGCAGGTAGTAGGATCCCACAATCTATATCCCTTTGTTCCAACACCATACCCAACAAAGATATACCTTTTAGACTTTGGATCTAACTTAGTTCGCTGATGTTTAGGCACTAGAGCATATGCATCACAACCAAACACTCTAAGTTTAGAATAGTCACAAGGGTGTCCTTTCCATACCTCTTGCGGAATCTTGCAGTCTATGGCCGTTGATGGAGATCGGTTTATCACATAACAATCTGTTGCCACCGCTTCCGTCCACAACTCCTTTTGCAACCCGGCGTTACTTAGCATACTCCTTGCTCTCTCGAGAAGAGTCCTGTTCATGCGTTCCGCAACTCCATTTTGCTGAGGAGTATAAATCGTGGTCTTATGCCTCTCGATCCCTGCATCCTTGCAATAGCTGTCAAACTCCTTGGAGGAAAACTCACCACCATTGTCAGTTCTTAAACATTTTATAGTTCTACCAGTGTTGTTTTCTACCAATGCTCTAAACTGCTTGAAAACTGTAAAAACATCAGACTTCTTTTTCAACATGTAGACCCATACTTTCCGAGAAAAGTCATCAATAAACGATACAAAATATGACGAGCCACCATATGACGCTTTAGGGGCTGGACCCCAAACATCTGAATGGATATAATCAAGTATGCCTTTACTTGTATGTTTGCCTGTTTTAAACTTTTGTTTACTTTGTTTTCCAAACAAGCAATGTTTACAGAAATCTAACTTTCCAGATCTTAGATTAGGAAGTAACTTTCAGTCAGCCAAAATTTTCAATCCTCTTTCACTCATATGCCCCAATCTTTGATGCCATAAGTGAATGGAACTATTGTCCTGTTCAGACACCGACACATGATCTGACCCAGTTCTACCTTCTAACTGAAATAGATTTCCTACTTTCTTAGCTTTCATAACTAGTAAGATGCCTTTGTAAATTTTCATTACTCCACCTTGAATTACACTTTTATATCCATTTGAATCAAGTGCTCCTAATGAAATCAAATTTTTCCTTAAATCTGGTACATGCCTCACATCTGTTAATAGTTTTGTTGTCCCATCAAATATTTGCAGTTGTATGCTCCCAATTCCCACAATATCACATGTTACATCATTACCCATGTACACAACACCATCATCAATTGATTTATATGTTTTAAACCAATCTTTATGAATACACATGTGGTTAGATGCCCCGGAATCTAACAACCAATGTTGATCATGTTTTGAAACATTAACAGACAATACCTCATCACTCATACCTGAACCAGATACTGAACCTGTGTCTGTGGTGTTGGCTTCCTTCTTTTCTGTCGAAGAGCCTTCTTTAGCAGCCTGCTTTCGCTTCCAGCAATCCTTTTTCAGATGTCCAGCCTTGCCACAATGCCAACACTTCACCTTTGGCTTCTTTCCTTTGGACTTTGAGCGAGAGTCGCTATGCTTTCCCCCGGAGTGTCTCTCTCATGAGCGACCTCTGGCCATCATTACCTCTGATGTAGAGGTGTCTGCATTCGACCTCTTCCTCGTCTCCTCAGCCAACAAGGTTCCAACAACATAGTCAAACTCAAGAATTTCTGATGTACTAAAACTTATGGAAGTAACAAAGTGATCCCAGGATTCAGGCAAAGAACATAATAGAGTTATTGCCTTATCCTCTGAATCAAATTTCACATCTAGACTGTCTAATTGCACCAGTAAGGTATTAAAAACATTCAGGTGATCAACAATTGAGGTACCTTCTTTCATCCGCAAACCGTAAAGCTGCCGTTTCAGGAGAATCCGATTTGTCAAAGATTTCGTCATATAGAGCTTCTCAAGCTTTGACCACAAGCCTGCGGCAGTTTTCTCTGACACAATGTTGAACAGAACATCGTCCGCCAGACATAACCGAATTGCGCTCAGAGCTCTATCGTCCATCTCATCCCATTCATCCTCCGTCATGGAAGGAGGTCTTTTGTTTTTCCCCAACAGTGCTTTCGCCACACCTTGTTGAACCAACAGATCGTGCATCTTCACCTTCCAGATCTCAAAATTATTCTTGCCATTAAATTTCTCAATTTCAAACCGGCACTTTGAGTTTTCGCCATTTGTATCAAAAAACACAATAATCTCCAATATCCAACCAGCAATTAAAAAAAAACAATTGCCTATGCCTTTGTCATAACAAAGAAAAAACTGCCTATGCCTTTACAAAAAAAAACTGCCCTTTGCACTTATTTTTCTTGTACTTGTGCAAATTCCACCCTATAAAAAACAAAATACATACACTTCTTGTTTTTTATTTGCACCAATAAACCAATCTATTATTTACGGTTTTGTTATTTACTGTTTCGCAGAGAATTGCAAATACTCAGAGTTCGAATTTATGTTGAAACCACCATGAGAATTATTGAACCTGGAAGTGTTTTTGAATGCTGTCACTGCGTTTTTTAAAAAAATTGACTAACTGGCACTGCGTTTTCATTTGGCTTTCTCTGCCAACGAAACTCACTGGAGTCACTGTGTTTTAAAAAAAAAAAAATTGACCGCGGGTTTTATCAAATCACACTGCGTTTTATCAAAACTACAGATCAGCGGCCTGTCAAATGCACGATGATGAGTTTAATTCCGGAGGCTCGTAGTTGGGCAGAGCAGTTTTCATTCAGCAACCAATACCATCGATGGGGAATCCTCGGTATACGCAAATTGGTTTTGAAACAAAACTTTACTGCAGACTCTCGGTTATACACATGCACCAACGATTTTAAACACCATGATCTCATATACGATTCACTTTTATGTATCAAAGAAAAAACACCGTGGCTGTCATATTGAACCCGCTACCTCTATGGGCATTTACTGTATAACCAAGAATAATGTAAAACAAAACATTTGTTACATCGAATTATGCTGTCCCATCATCACATAATGCCAAGGATTTAAAAGAAAATGGAACCTTTGCAATTTCGGATGGCACCTTTGATCAGCGCAGCACCGCAGGCAGGTTCCGCACCTTCTGAACGCATTCACACGGATACACAGCAGTCACGCACCAACAGCTCAGTCCGCACCCGCACCAGCACACCGGGACTTGATACAACACGACCTCCTCCGCTGCGCCAGACGTCCAACAGTGCTCTGATACCAATTGTTGGAATTCAGAGGCACAACAATATTAATTAAACACACAGCAGAATAAATCAAGCACATAAACACAGTTTTTAACGTGGTTCACCCAACCAATCTGGGCTACGTCCACCAAACATAGGCATCAGGAATTTATTATTCAAATTGGAGATTACATAATGAAAACCACATAAAACTCTCACTCTCTCTCAGCAAACCATCTGAATGGTTGCCTGTTATATAGCATAGAAAATCTAACAGCCTCAATAACTCCCTCACATCAAATATAGGAGGCATTAACTCCCTCCCAACAAACTGGAGTTAATCTAGGACCTGAATTCTATTGTTGTCATCAGCTGAGATTTTTCCTATTTTGCTCTAAACAGAAAATCTCAACAGTCTGTAATACATGTCTCTAACTATAATGATTATAGAGTCTGTAAGCCAATTAAATGTTTAACTCGTATGAACCTTAAAAAACAATATAAAAATCATAATATAGTAAAATCACATTATTTTACAAAATACCATTTAACTATTAAAACAAAAATAAAAAAATGGTAAATCCCACCATTCTTTGGTATACACGTTATTGCACTCATGGAATCATACAATGACCAACGTAATTGTAAATATAATCCCAGACACTTTATATATTAATAAAACATTATGCTTTCGAATAGAATAGTTTCATCTAGACCAACGCTGATTTCGTAAATAACATTTTTGTGTCTACAAATGTGATAAGCTTTTTACAATCTCCTTCCATTTAAGAATAAAAAACCAGCTATTGTCCACTCAAGAGAACTCACAAACCTTCATCTTAGAATACTAATGTCTTCTACGTAAGATCACATAAGAGCAAGTGCGAGAACGTCATAATTTGAAGCCGTCACTAGTAACATCAATATACAACTATTTTAAGTAAAAAGGAATAAAACATAAATATACATATGTTCTAAATAAAGATGGGTATGTTACTTTGTTAACTAACAAGCTCTCTTGCGAGATAGTTATGGAATTTCTAAATTCTAAAGAACTAGTTTGGTGAAACGATGAATGTCTCTTTATTAACTGACAAGTTCTTTAGCAAAATTAAAATCCCGATGCAACTAAAGACATGCATTTATAATCCAGAAATCTATTAGTGTTTGAGAATTTCTAGATTCTAAATAACTAGTTTGGTGAAATGAAAATTTTAATTCATGGAAACAAAATGAAATTACGCGAAATACTTAAAATATAACTAGAGACTATACTTATATTCTGTTCGATCTCATAATTATTTGAAGGAAGGTTTTATTTTTTATTTTAAATTGATTGAGCTAGAAATGTATGAAAGTATAAATGTTTTTGGAATACAAAATTTCCTATATTTTTTATAATCTAATTTTTAAATTAACGGAAAATGGTTAATTTATAATTTAAAAAAAGTTATAATATTATCAGCCAAATAAATATTATGAATTTTTTTATATCTTTTAAATCATGGAATCCCAAATTATTAAATATAAATAATTATATATTATGAATAAATATATAATGAGAAATTGATTACATAATGACAAGTTTTTATTATATATATAGAAATTGTATTTTAATGTGTTATATCATATTGTCTATGAGTTTTTAAGTTGAGTTCATTTTTAAGGTATACATAAATGTATTTGTAAGTATTATTGATACTATATCAATAATGTGTACATTTTAATTATTTACATCATGAATTTCAATTTGATTCTATCTTACATTTCATATAACTTCATGTTAACCACCACCACCTTAAACAGATATTATTTCTTAAATATTTGTATTTGATCTAGATTTTACTAATATCACTTAATTATGATAAGAAGAGTATCATCATGTAACAATTAGATTAATACATAAAAATATTCAATATATATATATATATATATATATATATATATATATATATATAAACTTATTTAATTATATAATTGTAAATATGTTGACAAAGATTCCCACATTGATGTTCAAGAGAAATCATATGGAGCTAGAGTTTCTAGATGGCTTCTTTGATGGTGCAACTTAATCTAGAAGATGTGGATGTGGGGCTTTATTGAGGATCAATACACAAGATCAATTTCTTCTCTTTTGGAAAGCTGAGAGGGAAGAAACTCTAGAGGAGAGATATTACAATATATGGAGAGTCCACATCTATTATTGATGGGTCATTTTCGCCTCCCAATCTGGTCAATTTGCTGGACCACATTGAGATGTTAGAACAATCCTTTGTTGGCATCTCCTTCAAACATGTTTACACATAATTAAATAGTATGACTGATGGGTTATCAAAGAAAGGTGATGGGTTATCGAAGAAAGGTTTATTGGCAACTCCATGTATTTACATTAAAAGCTTAGAGGTGAGGATGCGGTGTTGCCTTATATTAAATTCTCTTGAAGTTTTAGGGTTCCTTTTTCTGCTGTTACATTTTTCTTTTTAAACTATACTTTTTTGTGATTGTGCAATTTTTTTCTAATATAATCAATTATTTAGATCTTTGGTTTAACTACACTAATAAAATGGTAGAGTGATTTGAATTTCTTTCTTATTTTGAATTATATATATATATAGATGGAGTATTTAAAACTTCACTTATGTATTGGACTTCCCTTTTTAAATAAAAATCTAACTTTTTCTCACAAAAAAATATCGATATTATTTAACTATAATTTAACAACCGGACCCGTCAAACATAACTTTTTTATATGAAAACACTCTGATCACTTTCGCCCAAGTTTGCTTCTTGTTTGAGATTTGAATTGTCGCAATGCCTTGCATACCCAAAGTCAATTTAATTGTATGATGGTACACATAGAAGATGGGACAAGGCTCATTTGTCTTTCGTGTAGTGGATGAAAAAGCATATTATATATGATATTAATTAAGAGTGGGATTTGTTTTTTGTGCTCTATTGCGCTAGTTATAAATATATAACCATCCACGACCTCGACGGCGAAAGTATTTTATTAGAGTGATCAAAGAATGCCATTATACTAACACATTTCAACGAATGGATAAATTAATGAATGGATAAGTTGGAGATTTCATAACTGTGATTAATTATCCAAAATATCAACAACTAAGTAAATTGTGAGAACTGTATTGTACTCCACTTATCATTTACTTGTACTTTATGTCGGCTGCCCACGATAACATTGTTATTTTCCAGAATTTAAAATCAACGTTCTCTCCAAAATATGAACTCCCCAGTAAATTGTTAAATGCATTATAGTTTAAATGGTTAAAAGCATTTTATGCATTAGAGTTTAAATGATTAAGAGCATTTTTTTAAGCAGTAGGTTAGGGTAGAAGTCCATAATAAATAAAGGTGGTCCGTTATGAATAAAAATTTTACATTTATTAAGGTGGTCCGTTATGAATAAAAATTTTACATATTAATTTAGATTTAGATTCTGATTGATAGGTGGGAAAATTTAAGGGAAGAAATTTATTTTAAATTTTGGAAATTTTAGGTATGAGTATCAAATTTTTTAATGTGAATTATAAAAAAGTTGGGTAATATTTATATAAACATGTTTAAATTTATTATATTTTATATAAGATTTTTAATTTTTTATGGAATTTTAAGATGAACTAATTTTCGAGTATAAAAAATTTATAATTTTATAATATAAAATTTGGGAAATTTGTTTTAAGAAAAATAAAAATTAATTAATTTTATTTTTTTTATAAAAAACATAATTTCTATCTGTAAATATTAATTTTTAAAATTTTCCTTATTCACAAATAACCTATATAACCTATATAGTTAATATAACACTTTTCCTTATTCAAAAATAACCTATATAGTTAATATGAGGTATAACTTTGTGTAACCTAGAAACTTGGATTTGACATATAGTAGATTTATGTATGGACTCCCTATCACAATTCCGGCTTTACACTACTCTATAGTCCTTGCATCTGATAATAATGAAGTTTTTCAGTGGGTCTCTGCTCTATTTATTTATGTGAGTGCCCATCAACCTGGGATTGAGGGATTGATGCTTTTATGCACACATCTTATTGATTAGGGTTACATCTAACGGGCCATTCGCGTTCTTCTTGGATTCTTCTCGGTAAAATCCCTTTTATATTTTCTCGATCTTGCGGTCGTTGGTAGTAGCTACCGCCAAGGGTTTCCGCGTCTTTTGCTATGGCTGTCTCCTCTTCAGTGTTGGGTTCGTTCTGACCAGTCTATCGAGTGTTGGGCATGACTTTGAGCATGTCTTGTTCGTCGGCGCATACGTGTTGCACATTCTCTTCTCAGGAAAAATATTAAACTCTTTTACAAATTCCAACACTTTTGGAAATTATTAAAATGTAATGTTTAATAATAATTTTTTTTATAAATGAAGGAGCCCATTTTTAACAGGTTTACTAAATTTTCCTGGTAGTGATTGAAATTTGGTCATATTGATTTCTGTAACCTTGGTTTTGATCATATTTGGTCATCTTTTTGTGAAATTAAGCATCCATATATATATTATTTCACTTTACAGAGAACATGGACGGAGAAAATAATTGTTTTTAGTTTAATAACCAATGAATTAGTATCTTTCTAGGGTTTCTTATTTAATTTATTATTTTTACTTTCTTTTGATTTTTTCATATTTAATTTTATTAAAAAAAATTGAAATTTTAAATTTTAAATGTGAAGTATATATAATTTTGGGTTTTAAAATATTTTTAAAAATATTGTATTTATTTATATTTAAAAAATATATTTCAAATAACAGATCATTTTAAAATAATATTACAAAATTAATAGAAAAGTTGAGAACGAAGTAAGTGTAAATTTATTTGTAGTTTGCTAGCAGAACAATGAAAAACTGATTATCACCGTCATTTTTCTCTTGTTTTTCTCAATTTATTATATTACAATATGTAATAAATACTGACACAACTATACTAATAAATATAGTTTATATATATATATAATTATATTATTAATGACACAACTATACTAATAAATATAGTTTATATATATATAATTATATTATTGATTAATTAATAATAATTAATTAAATACTTAAATAATAATCATGAAGATTTAGAAATTGAAAATGTTTCTATTTTGGTAAGAGATTAGTGACTATGGAGGTAAACCAGATTCATGTATAAATCACAGTAATTTAAATCAATTAATATTCTTTTACAAAATTCATCAATATTATTTAAACATTAATTAGATACACAATTAAAATATACCAGGGGAAAAATCATTAAAAACACGTAATAAAATCCACATAAATTGCAATAATTCGTAACATACCTAAAGTAAAGAATGCCAATTATTCAACCTATACGTGTTAGCAACGCAAAAAAAAAAACCAAACTGTTAATCACTCGTGGAAAAAAATAATAATGACGATAAAATTCAAGCATTTTTCGGTACCTTTCAATTCTAATTGATGGCTGAGATTGGCGTTGCAGTTCTATGACTGACCCATATTCTCGACCCCATTTGAAGCAGCTGTATTCTGACCCATCGGTGAAGACATGCCACATGCAGAAGCCGGTATACCAAATGACAAACATTAATTAAATTAAAATTAATTATTCTGCAGGTTCAGGTTGCGGTTGCGGACCCAAGTGGAATCCAATCTATCCTTTTAAACATCCTACGAAGAATATTCGCTCATTCTAAAATCCCAGTCATTCATTTAAAAAAAATTTAAACCTCTGCAAACCCACTGCCACTTGTTGTGCTGTAGTAATAATTATTAAGTATATGAAAACATACCAAATAATAGTAGAAAAACAAGTACATTATTCATCTTTGGAGTTGTCCACACAATCAAATCCAATCCTGAATGTGTAAAACAGTGAAAGAGGTTTAATTTTGCCCAAAGTACAGTAACAGAAAAAGCCGTCTCTAATTATCATATACCCTCTGTACAGATTGATAGGTGATTATTTTAACCACTTATTTAAGAACGTAGATTTTCACACCAGGAATTTATATATCTAGTTCTGATATTTCACGGTTGTAGATTTACAGATTGATATTTGATAAATTTAATAATTTATTTGAGAATGTCCATTTTCACAGTAGAAAATTATGTTATTATTTTTTTAGAATATAAGAAATGCCCAAATTCTGTAGTGGACACTCTAACCATTGTCAAAAATTCATGATTGTAGATTTTCACAGCAGAAATTTATATAGCTATTTCTTTTAGAATATACTACATGATTGTAGATTTTCACAGCAGAAATTTATATAGCTATTTCTTTTAGAATATACTAAATGTTATAGCCATTGTTTTTGGAATATACTAAATGTCGAAAATTTATAATAGACACTCCACTCATTATCAAGGTTAGTATTGTCCCTGCTCTCGAAGTAACAAGAGCAGATCTGTGAATGAATGTAACGAGATGGGTCGTTTCCGGTATTAAAATGGCAGCAGACCGATTAGCGAAGCACTGTTTCTACGGTCCCCGCGTTAAAAGGTCATTCTCAGATCCATTCGCTCACAACTGGGTTTGAGAGATGTAATTCTGTGACGTGTGTGTCAAATCCGATTTCAATTGGGCTTGCGGCCTCTTTCACGGAAACTGTGACAGACTTTGAGTTTCATGGAATTCAATGATAGGTCAGTGGAATATTTTTCCGGATCCACTTCTTTGGATTGCGTACGAGAGTCGAAATCCGATGGTTGTTGGAAGGGCTTTTCGAGATATATATGTGTGTAATATGTGTGTAATATATTTGTGTGAGTCTATTTTATTAAAATATCTGTTTTATATATATATATATATATATATAAAAGAGTTATTTGTAAAAAATTTATTTCAAATAAAATTCAATATTAATTATATAAATGTATATAATTTAAAAATATATTTTTTTAATATGTAAAATATATTTTTATGATTATATTTTATTAAAATATAATTTATAAATTTTTTATTTTGGATAAAATCAGAAATTAATTATATATATATATATATATATATATTTTAATTTTTTTTTTAATTTATAATGATGATGTAAATAACTATATTGGTTTTTTTTAATATTTTTGGTTAACTATCAATTGGTCACATTTTTCTATTTAGGTTGCTATCCATAATAAATTAAGCAGTCTTTCGGTAATACAAATCACATAAGAGAAATGAGAAATTTTTGGTCTACGCCTTTCCAACCAACAAGTGTACATCATCATGATGAACAGGGAGACAATGACAAAGACTTAAATAGAGAGAAATGTAGGGAAAATTCCAAGTAAAGGCTATAGTCTCCCCAAGTCAATTATAAGGGGGGGATTGATAGGATAGTTTAAGTAAACTTGACTTGGTCATAGAGTCAATTTACCATCGATGATTTTGAGGCCCTAGTTTTTGATAACCCATGGTATTATTTGCAATGTAGCTTATTTAAAGGCATAAAGATTCCATTATAAATTTGTCTTTGGGCCAAGGAATATAGATTAATCATTTTGAGTTGGTTTTAGGATTTCTAAGGTGGAATTTATGGTGCTCATTTGATGTTGATCTCACATTATCGTTTATTATTAACAACAATTCTATGATGGATCAATTCTTCCTCTATAACCCTGTTCTGTTTCAAGTTCTAAGGAACTGTTGAAACATTTTGAGCTGGTTTTTAGGCTTTCCAAGGTAGAATTTATGGTGCTCATTTGATGTTGATTTGTTATGTGTTTTGATGTTGATCTCACATTATTATTTATTATTAACAGTTCTATGATGGATCAATTCTTCCTCTATAATCTCGTTCTACTTCAAGTTGTAAGGAACTGTTTTCTCCTTGTTAATGCTTGTTTCCTTGCAAAAAGCATAAAAGTCTTTAGAGGTGTACCCTCTTCTATTGTTCGTGCTCCACAATTTGATCTTCTTACCTATTTGATTCTCAATCTAAGGCCTTAAACACTCAAAACTTCGAGCACACTTCATTTTGAGTCTTTATAAAGTAAATCATGTTTTTTCCTTAAGGATTCCTTAATAAAAGAAACATAATACAAGCTACTTGTTAAAGAAGCTAAAGAAATCTGTCCACATATGAATGAATAAAATCATGATTAATTCTTGATTTTTTCTCGCTACGTGAGAAGGTTATCTTTGCATGCTTGCCAAATGCACAATTCTTGCACACCCTTGTGTTCTTGATCTTGAACAATAATATTTAAATTATAATACTAATTTATTAATATATTAAAAACAAATATTATTAAGTAACAACTATACTAAACCGCTAGTTTTTGAAAAATAATATTTAAAATAATTTATTAATCAAATATTAAAAAAAAAGACTAATAAGAAAAAAAAATCAAAGTCAAAGTCTAGAAGTCAAAAATTATAATGCACACAAGAACATTTAATACATAAAAATAATTAATGGAAAATAAATATAAATGAATATATATATATATATATATATATATATATATATATATATAGATAGATATAGATATATATACAAAGAAAAATGATCAATAAATAAAATAACGTCAAAAACTAAATATGGTGCCGAGGGCCATTAAACAAATAACAAAAATACTAAAAGGATTTAACAATGAATAAGATGATAAAATACTTAAGAAAATATGAAGGGTCAAGAAAATAAAATCTAGTGAAGAATAAATCAACAACAAATACTATAAAAATGACACCAATACCTACATAGATAAATAAAGAAACAAAATAAATCCAAAAGAGGAACCTAAAAAATTAGGAGGATGGGACATGGACCCAACTTCTACTAATATTCCAACTATCATCTATATTCAAATTATTGGGTCTTTTTTCAATTTCTTGGGCCTCCCTCAATTTACGATGATGGAAATGACTAACCGTAGCAACGACTTGGGCCTCCTCAATGTAGATGCGACACTTACATTTATCTACATGCTCTTCCAAAGTAGAGGAGTTGGTACTGCCATGCTTGATGTCAGCAACATGCTCACGAGTCCTTAGATTAATCGAGTGATCAGTCTAGAAAATGTAGGAAGTCCCACAAGAGCATGGGATAATGTAAACACCATTCATATTCTTGGGGTCCATTGGGTATTTTATAGATCTAAGGGAGCTTCAGATGGTATTTAGAGGCCTAAAGTTTCAAGCCATGTTATGCTTTCTTAGGATACTCGCAATCTTGTGAGTCATCCCTTAGATAAAAGGAAGATGAACACCAGAAAATTGATCCTTGGTCTTATCCCTAGGAACTGTTTCATCTCTAAGCGAAGCCTTAGTACATTGGTATCTACTATACCCATTATTAGAGAAAACATTTAGGAGATGTGTTTCCTCTTCATTGAGATGGTTTTCATCATAAAGTCTTAAAGCTCTAGTCGCTAAGGTGTTGAGAACACCAATTTTTTGAGCTAGGAAATGATGAGAATTAGCATGAAGATATTGTTCCATATGAGTTTTCTTAGAGAATTCCTGATGAGAAAAGAGCCATTATCATTCCTTGAGAGGACAATGTCAGGGAAGGGAAGGCTACCATTACTCTCAAATTCCATGGTGAATTTTATGGAACTGGATTGATTGTTAAGATGGAGGAAAAATAGTTCCAACTCTTCCTTACCATGGGACCAAATGACACAACTGTCATCCACAAACCTTTTCCACATCTTAGGAGGAAGATGAGAAGAAGTTAAGGCCTTTGATTCAAATTCCTCCATGAATAAATTGATGTTTTAGCAAACAAATGGATTAAGTAAAATCAGTTATACTATTACCTAGTCCTAATTTGAAGACTTAATATACCTTTTCCTCACATAGTTTGTTAGCCTCATGTATTAATAATTAAATGTTGATTAAGTATTTACTAAAGACACTATGAAAGAATAATTTATAAGAAAATATAAAATTATTTGTAACGAAATTCGATTTACTCTAGAAGTTTACATATGACCAAAAATTAGAATAGTGAGAGAAATTAGTAATGAAATCACACGTGTGTGAAGAATGTATCATTTTCTGTAAATTCATGAATTAAGGTTTGAAAGTATTTTCCCAATATTCTGTTACAAATTTATGATATTTATTTTATTGATGATGATGATGATCGTTAACATCCACTGAGACCAAACTTTGGTCTATCAAACCTAAAGAAACAAATTATTTAGTTTGATTTAAGATTTTATTCCTATGCTCAAAACGTTTGGAGAGGAGCCTCCCCGGCTCACAATAATTTTGACATCATAAAAGGCTAGGAAGGTCAGTATTGCAACAAAGATTATGAAACTGAGACCTAATGTGGTTGTACACGGGGCACTCTAAGAGGAAGTGATTTTCATCCTCGATGTTCATATTCTCACAAAGATTGCAAATCCTTTCCATCCATGATGTTTTAGGAACTGCCTAATGACCATTTCACTATGGAGCTCATGAGAGTTCTTTCTAATCTTGGCTATATTAATTTTCTACTTTGAGCTAGTTAAAACAGAGAGAAACTTTTGATCTTCTAGGGTGGGGTTGATGACCTTCTTATAATATCTTAATTTTCTTTTGGTTACTAAATCTTTCTCATACCACATTTTTTCTTTGAAATTAGAGGTAACAATATTTTTAATGTTATTAATGTTTTGCAATGTAGAATTCTCATCAATATCCCAATGGTTTAACCAGGCCCTCACGTATTTATACCAACCTCATTTGAGCCTTAGGTGGTTTTGGCTAGAATTTAGAGCTCACTTAGGAGGTCTATGGTCTCCTATGTTATTGAGCTTGTGCTTGTACAACAGAAGCCTAGTCATAGCTAGGCTCTCGATAGGGGAAAGACCCACTTCTATAAGGAGAATAGGATAGGGTGTATTGCTTTTAATTTTGAGGTTATACGCTATAAAACGCTTCTAAATTTGCTCAATCTTTCTCCAGGATTCCCTAGAGGTGCTACAACCCCAAACCTCACATCCATATAAGATAACAGGAGTGACTAAAGTTTCAAAGAGGAACTTCTTTCTATCCCACATTATGAGGTTTATCATTTTACAATTATTTTCAAGGCCAAAATAAGCTTTCCACCCCCCATTAATCCTTTTCTCAATTCTATAGTTGGAATTGAGCTTGTGATGAATATCAATTCCTAGGGACTTGTAAGAAGACACTTCCTCCAAGTTACTATTTTTATACGTAAAATTAGCAGAAGTGTCCTTGGAATTGATAATCATAACTTTTGTTTTGTCAATGTTAACATTCATACCCATGGTAGAGCATAAATCCTTAAGGATTCTAAGTTTCTTATCAAGATCAAATGGGCACCTTGCGATAAGAACAATATCGTTAGCATAGAGAAGAAGGATAATGACTATCCCAGCCAAGATAGTGCCAGCACAACCTGCTTCCTCTAAACAACCTTCTAGCTTGTCGATGTAAATGCCAAATAGGGTAGGGGATAGGGGGCAACCTTGTTTAACTCCGATATTACACCTAATATCTTTCGACCACCCCTCATTTCTGTTTAACTTGGAAATTACATTCTCGTATAACCTTATAGCGGCATCTCTCAACTCGAAAGGAAACTTTATCCCTTCTAATCTATTGCATAGGTTGTTTCTAGGAACTATATTGAAAGCCTTTCTAAAGTCCGCAAAGCAACAAAACAGATTAGATTTATCATTGCGGCATTCCTCCACAATGATCGTAAGCGTAATGAGGTGGTCCGTTGTTGACTGTTGCGTTCTAAAACCCACTTACCTTCACCTTCAAGCGATATGCTCAACTTATTTTCCAAAATAATACCATATAACTTTGCTAAGAGAGGGTTGATCATAATAGTCCGATAATTAGAGGGGTTATTTGTATCCCCACTTTTAAAAATAGGGATAATGAGGCTCTCAGTCCATGGTTTAGGGAACCCTTCCTTGACTACTTAATTGAAAATCTTGTGGATGTGGGGGATGAGGACAGGACCTCCAATTTTTAATATTTCCACCTAGTAACCTTCAATGTCCTTAGCTTTCCCATTTGCCAAGCGTTTTACCCAAAAATCATTGGCTTCTAATGAGAAAACTTCTTTCGTTGTGAGCAGGGTTTCAAATTTATCCTTGACATTTGGAGATTCATAAAGCTTTTTAAGATGATAATTCCAGTCGAATAAAGAAATTTTATTATTTTCTTTAGTTTTCCTAGTTAGAATCTACCTCCAAAATTTCTTAGGAGCTACTTTAGAGAGGTATAAGAGATTCTCATGTCTTTTATGAATATACTGCCTTTTTTTCTTTTTAGTTAGGGCTTTGTATATTTTTATCTTACCAATTTTAAGAGATTCATCAACGGCTTCCTTAATTGATCTTCTCTCGCTTTTACAATATTTGTCATACCATGGGTTGGTTTTGCTATTTCTTTTATTAGTTGAAATTTCAATAGAGAACTTGCTAATAGAATATGAGAGGGTTGTAGTAAAATTATGATAGAGGTCTTCTATGTTGTCTATACTAGATAAAGGAAGAAAATTACTTTTTAATTCATTTAGAAAGAGATCATTTTTATTTCTATTAAAGATTAAGTTCTTTTGGCTATAAGGATTATCTTCTATGGGATATCTATGCATGACAAAATTGAGAGTTATAAGTAAAGGCCTATGATCAGAGTTAGGCTCGTGGTCATTTAAGATGTCAAAATTTATTATTTTGTTGTATAAAGGGAGATCAGAAATAACATAGTCTACGACATTGCTACCAAGCCTATGGATGCAGGTCAACTGGGTAGAATTGGGCCACTTCTTTAGACCATTGCAAATTATGAGATCCTGAGCACTACAGAGCTTGACTAGCTTCGACCCAAACAAATTCTCCTCGAGGGCTTTAGAGCTCCTTTTGTACTGGCTAGCTAGAGTAAGGTATTCATCTAACCAAAGAAGGTTAGTGTTGGAGTGATTTCTTAGAAGAATAGATTGGTTTCTTGAAGTTCGAGCATTAAAGTCACACATTAAAAGGATATTACCTTCATTCCTTGGGCTAGAAATATCATTCTCTAAACCATTGTAAGGACTAGTTTTATCTAGCTTCTTTTTCTTATAGAAGTTAGAATTTATGGGGGGGGGAAATAATAGATTGCTATGTAGCTATTTTTATCATTAATGTCAATAATCTCTATCCAACTATTGGTTTTAAGGGTCTATTTTATAAATCGTAGCATGGGGGGAGTTGTTATCCTTAATGTAACAAGTTATACCCCCAATGCCTCTACGAGAGGATCGCTTGTTCCAGGTAGACCATAGTGAAAAGCCATCTATGTTAGGGACCTTAGATTCTTTGTGCTCCCAAGTTTCAACAAGTAATATAATATCAACATCATTCGAGATCCAACTTAGCTTGGGGCCCTTGTTCCATGGATAGCCCTGACAGTTCCAAGAGAGATTCCAGAGCATGTTGAATTTCTATTTATTACTATCTTTTTGGTTTCTATCTCAAATAATGGCTTTTCTATTTCTGATTATTGCCCATTTTCCTGCCTTTCTAGCTTCTTTTACCTTTTGAACCTCCTTTCTTAATTCTGCTTCATCTTCTGGAATGAGATCTTCATTTATAAATATTCTTGTTCCTTTTAGACTTGAGGTTTTACTATGTCATACTTATGGTCAATAGAGCTCACCTTTATTCAGATTAACCTTCCTTTATTCTTAGTTAATTTCCCCAACTTTGTTGTTTATGTGAGACACGTTGTTTCAATCTGTAATCTATTATGTAATCTTTTCTAGTCTATGGCTAAAGTATCCTCATCTACCTCCTCTTTCACATCGAAGATTATAAGGCTATTTTGTTACGCTCATGGTCTAATTCTATTAATTTTTTCATTTCATCTTTAATTGGTTTGATATCTATTTTACATGCCACTCTATTTAGGGTGAGGCGGCTATTAACTTTTTCTTCTAGTTATTTAATCATGTCCTTCATTTTAAGACTCTCTAAAGTATCAACATCTCCTTGCTGGGATGTTTGGTCTGTATCTTGGTTTTGTTTTTCTATAACCTACAACCTAGTCTCCATTTCCTCCATTTTATTCTCCAATAGTTCTATTTTATTTTCTATTTGTTGTTGGATCTTGTCTTTAAGAGATGTGAATTTATTTTCTACCATGGCTTCTAACTCTGTTTGTAGCTTGACTTCTCTTTCTTATATACTTTTCTCTAAAGACTCAATATACTCATAAAGGCTTTGTAGAGGCACTATGCTAGGTCTACCTTTTGTAATCTTTGGTATCTGTGGTGAATTATTCACACTTGAAAATATATAAGCAGATATGTATTAGAAAAAAACAACGAATGTGTGCCCCTGATATCATCAAACTAGGCAGCAGACCCTCGGATTGAACCGCAGCCCGCAGACAGGATTGGATCTGGAAAAATGAATGGCTGAGACTACAAAGATTGGAACAGAACCATGCAGAGATCTACGAATACACCCATATATTATTCGACAAACCACGGAGACCGCAAAACTAGGCAGAATCCATGGCCCCGTAGAATGGATGGCACCGCAGAACCACGTAAAGATCTATTTATATAATGATCAAGTGTCATAGATATTAGGTAAGAGATGGCAGCGCAGATCGATGGCACCCCAGAACCACATATGTTTATATAGATGGTACCACAGAATCACGCAGATTTATATAGATGGTATCACAGATTTATATATAAGTCCATAATAAAGTCCAGTGTAAATTTGTGAAGATTTCTGGAATGGAAAGAAACTCACAGTATTCTAAAATTTTGATGAAAATCGAACTGCTGTTGGAAAATTGATCAAGGAAATGTCTATATTGACCCCATAAATCGGGTGTAAATTTCTATAATAAGTAGTGCCGCAGCCGCAGTGCTATCATATTTTGAGGCCCACAAATATCCTTTTTAGATTCTCTCAGATTCTGAGGCCCAAAAATATCCTTATCATATTCTGAGGGCCGCAATCGCAGTGTTATCAGATCAGAATCACGGAGACTGCAAAAGATTGGAATACAATCATGGAGAGATCTACAAACACACCCAGAGATCTAAGAATACACGCGGAGATGGCAGGCAACATAGGGTTTCCAAGGCTCGCAAATATCCTTATTGAATTTTGAGGGCCGCAGTCGCAGTTTTATCAGATCAGAATCTCTGAGACTGCAGAAGATATTTTCTCACTTCAAATTATAGCTATGGAAAGAGCAAGGTGCCAAATTAGGCTTCTGTAGATTTATGTATATTTGATAGGGTTTTGATTTTTTTTTTAATGAAAATTAAGAAATATTTCTTTTTAAATAGAGTGCTATTTATTGGCACAAAATTGTATGAGTAAATACTATAGATATATATTTATGGGTATTAATTATTGATAATTTGTATAGTTGTATTGGGTAAATGTGAAAGGTAAATATGGATTTAGAGATGCTAGATAGTTAATATTTGAAATTCCAATTATTTATATAAAGAAGACAATTAGAATATGCCAACATTTTTCAGTTATCACCATAAGATAAAATATTTTGATTAAAAGTAAAAGTTATGTAGGAGCACAATTCAATTATATAATTTATTGATAATTATTAACTTAGTTATGAGTGTCATATAAATTAAATATGCATCAATAAATAATAAATATCAAAACACTTATTTCATAATAAGTTGAAGTTTAAAAAAATCATAAAAATAAATAAAATATAATTTATTATTATTATTACTATGCAAAGAATAAATATATGTGATAAACATATATACATTTAGAAAAACGTGTAACAAGATTATTAATCATGAGGATTTTCCTCTTTTTACCATGGAGATTCTTAAATTGTAAATAGGTTTTATTACAATTTCATGAACCAATAACATGGCTTATCAATACCACATGCCCAAAAAATCATAATTCACTCCATATAACACTTCGTTCATATGACCTATTTTTAATTAATCAACTTAATATACTCATTCACACAATTATTTATGTCTAATATTAATCGAGAGCTATCAAAAATGCTTAAATAAAAATTACTAATCGAAGATTAAGAATTATTGAAAAACTAATAAAACTATTAAATCATAAAAATGTAATCTAAAATAAATAATTTAAATAATATTTTATTTTTTATTTTATAAATATATTAGAGCTTTTATAAGATTTGAGTTTAATAACACCAACAATTAAAACCATTATAACATATTACTAATAGATATAAAGCATAACTGTGGATGATTACATTCCATCCCACAATCACCCTAAAAAGATAGGCGAGTTTTGTAGTTTTTATTGAATTTATATTTATGAATATTTTTTTTCCAATTAATATAAAATTTTATTTTTTACTTTTTTTAATTACTATTTTGCATTTTCTATATGGATTTTGGTTAGTAAAACGCATAAAATTATACAAAATTAATGTTGGAAAAAATTAATTACTGACGTATGTACATAGTTTTCATGCAATTTTGATGTGTTTATATGGGTTTTGGAAGAGGATTAGAATATGTGTAAGAACATGATTATTATTGGCATATTAAGATCCTTTGGTAGCGCTTCTTAATACTTTGTATCTATTTATTCATCCGTTCTCTGTTCTCAATTAATTCAAGCATATTGGACCTATAACTCTATTGTTACTAATTGTACTAATTTGTGAGTTTTATTATTGAATTAGTAAAATTATTATTTTTATATTTTTTATTATTTATTTATATCTATTGTTTACTAATTGTACTAATTTGTGAGTTTTAATTTGTGAGTTTTATTATTGAATTAGTAAAATTATTATTTTTATACTTTTTGTTATTTATTTATATATTAAAGTAAGTTTAAGATAAATTAATTATCAAAATTAAGTAATTTAATATTTCAGTAAATATTTCAATTATATCTAAAGACAGAACTAATTAATAATGTCTTAATCAAACAACTCATAGAGATTATATTAATCAATACATTCTATAATGAGAGATATTATATCTCATTATATTATATATTAGACATAAAAAAATTAATATCTCAAACAATATTTTTTGGAAAAATATAATATTGTCTTTATTTTCTACATTATTATTTATAAATAAAACCAATAATACAAAATAAATATCAATCATTCTTTAATTTTATTATTAATTTAGTTATATTTAATTATTAATGTGATATTTCAAAATATATATATATATATATATATATATAGATATATAAATTTACATATATATATATATCAATTTTTTCTTTTTTCTTTTTTCC